>JAELVL010000002.1:7805000-8348350 GCA_018853505.1 Colletotrichum camelliae | reverse complement strand
CCTAACCTAACCCTAACCCTAACCCTAACCCTAACCCTAACCCTAACCCTAACCCTAACCCTAACCCTAACCCTAACCCTAACCCTAACCCTAACCCTAACCCTAACCCTAACCCTAACCCATACTGCTCAGGGGTTTCAAATCGAACATAACTGGGCCGGGTGAAAATTTGAAAGGCTTTGTGGGCATGTTCTGTGAGCCAACGTGAATATGCCTTGTCCATCATGGGCAACGGCCCGTGAAGTTGAAGGCTGGGCCCTTGGCAACAGGGTCGATTTGGAGCTTGTTGGTTCTACCACGCCGCTTTCTCCGGTTGTAGGTGGCTTTTGCCTAGCTGTGGACCAATCTTCTCGTGCTCCTAATTACTCGCTTAGAAGCCTGGCTCGCGAGTTACTCAAAACGGAAGCTTCACATTGTTGGTATTGGGGGCGCAAGTTCGTTAGCGGCGCAGCGGTTGAGGCGGGATTCGCGGCTAGACGTTTGAAATCTACATACTGTTTGTCATAGTCCGCACCGACCGAAAGATTGAAGCGAACGTGAGCTGTCAGTTCAATAGATCCAAATGAAACCAACACAAAAGGCCCATCCCAAGAGGTCGAGACGTCGGAGCCGAAGACGAAATCAGTAAGGCTGAAACTCACCCAAGGATACCGACAGGGGTGAAATGTGGATGCCATGGTGTTGGGCGGGCAGGGCAGTTCGCTGAGGACCAACAGGTCTGTCAACGGGGTACTTCTTTTTCCGGACGACTTCCGAGATGGATAATTGATACAATACCAATGAGTTGCCCATGAGTTGTGAACTGTGGCTCTGCTGGCATGGATTCTTTAGCACGGAACACGGCCTGCAAGGTACAACTTGATGCCAAGCCTTGTTGGCGCTAGAGATGCGCAGTGAACACAACCTGCAGGGTGCAACTTGATGCCAAGTCGTGTTGGCGCTAGAGATGCGCAGTGAACACGAGCTGCAAGGTGCAACTTCATGCCAAGCCGTGTTGGCGCTAGATATGCGCAGTGCGGGTCGAATCGAGCTGTTGCCTGATTGCAATTTCAAGCTCTCACTCAAGACCTGGATATGTGCCATTCCTCGGATGAGGCAAATACCTCAGAGCCAACAACGAAATCTTTGGGGAACTTTCAGCCGAGATTAGGCGGAGAAGTTGGCCTTGAAGCCCTTGACTATCCGTAACAGTCCAGCGCAGTCAACGTCTTGGCAGGCAGAGCACGGCGCCGAAGTCCGATTGATCTCACTCACAGCGGACTTGGCATTTCACAAGAGCAAACTAGACCCATAACTCGCAAATGCTGCTCGGGTCGGTCAGGCTACCGGCGGTTGTGCACTGTCATGGACTGCGTCGAAGCTCCCTCGGCTTAACGACAGCCACTCCCCTGCAGTTCTCCTCGCTTAGGTCTCTGAAAACTTACTTAGGCGGGCCCAATCCACCCATGTAAATAATAAACATCGACCTTCCACATTCGCAAGACTTGCTGGTCCCGTCCTTCGTCTGCACAATATTCGCGGTGCGCGTATCCGTCAACATGGCCGAAAGTGAGCCGCAGGAACCAACCTACTCTCGGGATGAGTTCGTTTCTGAACTAAAATCCTACTACGAGTTCCTGACCCATCTATACCTGCCTCCCGAGGTGGTCAGATACCCACCCCCGGGCGGTTGGGAGCACATCACGCCCGACTTCGTCGATTCATTCTTCCTCGGCAAGAACGACACAGTAGCAGACCTGATGAGGCATATCCCCTACGTCCGTCGAGACAAGGAGGACGATTGGGAGCCGTTCGATATCTACGAAAAGTCCTCTCAGGTCGACTTCGCCGGGGAGGCCGTCCTGAGCTTGCCCAACAAGTACGCTTACGAGGAACTTTTTGAAATACCGGAGGAAGCCTACCCGCACAAGCTGCCGTCTCATGTCTTTGTCTTCGCTATCGTTCCTGAGGGACGGGATGGGCATTTCATTCTCGTCGACACCGACCGCGGCACCATCGTCCTCATGGACCTCCAGACCGTCACGAAACCTACCCGACTATCAGATCCGGTGAGGTTTTATTCCTTAACCTGGTTGTTTGTCTGTTGAATATGTGGCTGATTTCGTCTCGACTTAGTTCGCACCGGACGAAGAAGAGTGGCGCAGATCCGCCACGTATACGTTCCAAGAGTTCTTCGCCATGGCTAAGGACAAGTTCAGGAGCTTCAGAATGGTGCGTCGATGTTGATTTCTCCACACAGACGTCATCGTTTGTTTCCGTTTTCCCTCACATACTAATCATGTTATCAATCGACTTAGACTGCTGTAGATCGTAAGCATGTCCATTTTACTTCCCAGGATAATCCTCTGGCCCAAATATACCGGGAAGAAGGAGTTTTCACGGAGAGGTACGATAGGGAGAGATGTATGAGCAGGATCGAGGCGTATTTTGAAACATAGAATGGAGAAAATATAGATGGAACCAAAGTCTACAGCCTTTATCAACTATTCCAATCATCCTTTTGAGTACTTCGCAATAATAGAAATTATAGCAACCAGTTCATCATAAGTCTAGCCATCTTGGTCACCCTTAAGCTCCTTTCTTGCATAGTAAAGACAGCTACGTCAAGGTCAGCAATTACAGGATACAATCACACTTGGGCATCAAAGTAAACCGCCACAAAGAACACGGACGACGTCGGTTGCTTGTTGGTTCTTCATTGTTATTAGTTCCTGTGCTTTTTCAGAGAAGTCGAGCAGGCTCTATGCATTATGTTCTTCGGATATAAGAGGAGATAGGCGTGGATGCAATGGATTAGATGCATCTAGCGTTGCAAGTGGTGTGTTCTCTGTAGTAATTGGGATCATCTTTGTCCCTCGCTCCCAGTCTCCAGCCCCAAGCTCCTCGTGAGCAAGGCGCTGGAGCTGAAGAACATCATTCAGCGACCTGTGTTCAAATAGTCAGCTTATTATATAACCCAGCCCCTTTGTTACCTAGTGCATCAAATCTTATTTGACGGCGCAGATGTGAGCATAACGCCTATAACATACCACTCAAGAAGGGAGAAAGACGTTATCTTCCGTCGCTTCTATACCCAGTGGGCCACAGTTTCCATTAAGAGGGAGACTGTAATAATAATTATGCCAATTAGGAAGACAAGCAGGATCCCAAACAGGCTGAAAGTTATGTATTCGCTGCTCTTGATTTTCTGTAACCGCAGGGCGTAGTCAGCTGAGTATAATAGGTGTTGTGGACCTGTCCTGCACAAAGTGACAAGGTCAGAATGCTTGACAGGGTTACATTACTCACCTGGTTATTACACATGGAATATTCAACAGTCTGATTAGGCGCTCGCTTCCACAGCTTGAGCTCGTCCACCAGCCCCGTCGCAGTGTTCACAGCGGCGTTCTGCATATGAGCCAGCATGGTGGCGAACCAAGACTTCACTTCGAGATACCACTGGTTATCAGCCAGCGGGCCCTGGATGCCATTGCTGAGCCCGAAGCGCGCTCTCAGGCTTAGAGCACCTAGGAGGTTGATAGCAACAGTGGCGTCGGAGACGAGAAGGTACTGCATAAACCATAGGTAACGACTGGGGCTGCCGTCCCGTCGGCGGAATAGGTCGATGCCCGCCCAGTATGCGTCGGCCTCGGCCATCAGCATGGTACAATCCTTCAAAAGCGGATCAGTGCACCACTGATTCTGCCTGACGCACGCCAATGGAGATGCTGAGTTGTCCATGGTCCAAGACGGAATCGATTCTTGTTCTGGTATAAGCGACCTCAAATCACCTGCAGCTGTGGTCGCACTGTACCATAGGTCGCTCGTCTTCTTTTCGAAATGAATACCGTTAGACAACAGGAAGACCAGAGACACGTCACCATCTTCTCTCCCCAACTCGGGGCTAGGCGAGAAATGAGACGTTCGTCTCACGCTACCATTGAAGCGGAATGAGGGAATAACACTAAGATGAGAAGGACAGCTGTCAGCAGAGAGCCTGGTTGATTTGTACTTTGCAATCGAAATGCGGTTTATAGAAAGGGAACTTTAGCGAGACAAGCATTAGGGCATGTGATGCACCCGGAGTCGCAGCAAGCCCAATGATGTGAGGATTGTGACAGAAGATCCGTCATCGCAACTTACCTTATGGTGTAGTCCATGTTACTAGCCGACCCATTGAGGGCATGATTGACCTCCACCGGGTCACTCAACGTCTGGAAAGTACAGTTCGCTTTGTTGAAGCTACTTTGCCCATAATAGTACCTGGTATAGTTGCGCGAGTCTAGACCTTTTATGATGGCAGTGCGCCCTTCGGTCTCTAAGGAAGCGCAATGGTAGCGTTGGCGGAAATAAAACCGCTCGGTGGACGGGGCGTTGATGCCGAGATCATTGTGGCTATCTATGAAACCCGTGTCGAGGATGATATTGGAGTCGTTGCTACGGCAAACATTGCCCTTAAAGGGCCAGGAACCGTTTACCTGCACGGAGAAGTGTATCTGCTCCCGTGTAAAAGTGTCACAGCCAAGGGCGCCCGACACCATACTGCCAGAGTAGCACTGCTGGGCGTAGTTGGACGCGACGCGCATCTCTCTGGATATGGCTGGTTGTAAATGAAGCATTTCGAAGGTGGCGTTCGGCATCCGACTTCGTGGGACCACACCGCAATTGCTCCCGTCAAGAAGAACGCCGTTTCCAAGAGCCAGCTTCGCTGAGTAGCCAGATGCGAGAGCGAATGCACTTGTGAGGGCGACACAGAGGAAAACCACAGGGAGAATACGGGTGTATGGTCGTCGAGCCGTCTTCCGCCAGCTCCAGAGGAGATTCGACAACCGCACCAACCCGCTGGTGGGTTCGGCTATGTTCCTGAGTAACGCCTGGCGCTGGTGGTAGAGCGCATCTGACTCCACGTCTGGGTGGGAGAAGACATGGTGAAGAGCAAAACAGGCCATGCGCCATATCTGTGTGCAGACTATTGTGACGAAGAAGGCAATGAAGGCGACAAGCAGATTTCCATCGCCATAGCGGAGTGTAAGCATCCATCCCAAGACGGGACCATGCGACCAGTCGGTCCAAGGGCCTGTGTGTATAGGGTATGTCATCTTTCGTGAAACACCGTCCATAATCGCAGAGGGAGGGCGCTCGCAAATCTAAGAAGGTTAGTTGGGATGAATGTAGCGAACTGGCAGACAAAATGTGTAGATCAATATCCTTATTTCTATGTAGGCATGCCGCGGGCTGAAGGGCGACCAGTCAGCATTAAATAGCCTTGCAATCATGGTGTTTAACATAATAGCTGGAATAAGCTGGGCAGGAAAGTGCTCCGATTTAGTGACTCAGTCTGTTCGCACAGCCTCGCTTGGTGCCTCATCTGGCTAGAGGTTTGAATGGTATGTTTGACAAATATACCAGGTTTTGCCTATTGCGGGAGTCGTCGGCAAGTATGTAAGACAGTTCACCAAAATATTATCTAAGGGGGAGGAGTCTGTGGTGTTTCGCTATGCTGAGAAGCAGACACGACGAAAGTGAGTACAGCGAACGTCAGATCTGGATAATAATAGCATCAGGCTTAAGTAGGCAGTACCTTGTATTACTGTAAACGGAGGTTAGTGTACGTTTGCCCTGGTTAGTAAGTACCCATGTACCCTGTCTGAGACATACACAAGACAGATCGTCATGACCATGTAGCTCTCTGTATTCCTTGTGACACCGACAAGGCACTGCGTAGGTAGTTGAGCGCGAAAGGCATACCAGGCCAGACGACGTTCTGGGTCATTGTCCACTGACGAACACATGGCTAATAGAGGTTAGATATGAGCCACATAAATCCACATAAATCCTAAATCGCGCTGGGTCTCATCTGAAGACATATTGTGTTTCTCCTGCTCGAAACCCGCGTCCATGGCTTTGCTCTATCTGGTTACTTAACGGTCTGAAACCCTTGCCATCCATATTCAATGTCACATGTAAAATGGGTTTGAATTCTAGGGCCACAGACTGGTGGGCTGAAAGCAAGGATCTAGTCAGTACATCCTGGAGTGGTGTGGGGTTGACGCAACAGTAAAGCAAATGACGCAATACTTTGAATGAACGTTGATCGACTTGAAGAATATTACATGGGTCGGACTCAATGTTAACAAACATGGCGCAAGAGATAGGTCCAGCCGCTGTGGATTTGTCTAGTGAGCCAGGAACAAGGATTTAGGTCGGGGGCCGGGTATCACAAGGTCTTCAGCAAAGATGAAGTGTTTAAGAGCCAAGTTCTATTCCTATGAGAAGACATGCTGTTCTATGTGCAGGTCTAGTAAACTGAAATTTTGAAACAGCTATGCTTGATATCGCAAGTTGCGTTGCGCTGAAAGTTTTCTCTCGGCAGTGGGTCTCTTAGTCAAGTTCCACGGATCTGCTGATATCAATGGCCAATGCTGTGACGTCAACAAATCCTTGGCAATGACCTTAAGGCTGTAACAGAACGCCTCCAAAACACGCTTCAGTGCATCAACATTTTCGTCATAACAGGTATTACAAACCCTGTTACTGCAGTCCGCCTTTGCCGCCAGCTCCGCCTCAGTGATATCCTTCTTGCAAGCATTCATCGCGGCATGTAACTTCTCGATCGGCTTGCTATGCAGTCTTTGGATTAACACCTCACTCTCGTCAAGCAGCGTCGAGGAGGAGGCGGAGGGGTCCTTCGTGCCAGCAGCCATCAAGAAACGCTTGGACCCATCTTTCAGGGCCGCGAAAGCCTTTCTCAATGACGCTTGCGCGTTTGCTATTGTTTCTCTCAACTCCGAGGCATCACTGTCATTGCCAATATCTGACAAGCTAGATGTTAAGCCGTCAAGCCCGTCGGCAAAGACGAGCAACGCATCCTCGTAGGCGTAAATGGGCACTGATCCACGGCCTGCGTCAAAGGCAGTGTTATTGGTAAGCGCGTTTTGCATTCTGACCAAGGCTTTAAGCAGTTTTGTCGCCGTCGTTTGCCTGCCAAGTTCTGTTGTAGATGTGGACAGACGCCCAATAGCATGCCTCTCGATATAGCCCCTGATTTCCTGGGCATGCGGCCCGCCGTGTGCTTCAGCAAACCGTTCGTCGGCAATAGTACCTGCTGACTCAAGGAGAGTTTTGGGCCCGCCAGGATGAAAGGCTAGGAAGGACGTCATATCGTATACTGTTCCGCCGATGGCGATCCAGCACGAGGAGAGAGAGTTGTGGGCTGCAAGCGTTGAAAGGCTGATGACGGGGCTTTTGGGACCAGTTGGTGATGAGGACGAGTGGCAAACGGAGGGTGAACAGGACGACATTGAGCTGTTCGGTCGTCTGACCATAGTGAAGAGATCTTGATGCAGCTGTTTCCAATGCGCGGGGGGTGAGGGTATTTGTATGTGGTTGTCACTGTCGGGTTCGTCATTTTGTGGCGACTGACCCAGGCCAAGAGCACTCATGACCGTAATCCCAAACTCAGAGCTGCCACAGACAAAGACATGTCCGCTCTTCTCCTTCACAAGCCGTCGGATGAAGTTGCGATAGTCTGTCAAATGGCGCGTCACGCGTCGGCCCCCCTGGGGGAGCTGAGTCCAGACTCCGCCTCGGATCTTGAGATGAGTCTCTTGACTGAGAGCCAAGACTATTGTCAGCGGCAGGGTCTTGGTCAGCTTCTCTAGGCTGTCGAGTGGGCAGGGGACATGGCGAAGTGTTTTGGCAGCCACCACGAGGAGCACCTCGCCCGCGCCGCCGGTTTCGTTTTGATCTTCATCGAGGCGTTGTGTCCAGGCTGCGCGATCGTGCAGAAAGCCAACCAAGGGGCCGACGCCAACACCCTGACCCACAAGAACCAGGGGCACGGCGAGGTCGCGTGGCTGGCGGAAACGCGGGGAAGGCCAGGGACGGAGCCGCAGATGTGTGCCTGGTGCGGCGCTGCTGAGAAACGAGGACACCAGTCCCTCTGGGGAGTGTTGGGCGACTGTCAGAATGATGGTCATGCCTCCTCCTTTTCCGACCGAATCTGTCCCTGTATCAGAGACGTTTGGAATGACACGGGCGATTGAGTAGAACCTCGGTTCGCCATCATCATCACTTTCTCCTGAAGACGTATCACGATCTTCCGAGTAGGAGGAGGCCCGCAACCGGCGGTGGTGTGAAAGTGCTCTGGTAAGCGTCTTTCTCTTTCTCGGCGGCCATACTTGAACTCGGTCTCCCGGCTCGAGCGGCAGAGTTGCATCCAAATTCACAGCCACCACCACGCTCCCCTGGTACACGCTATGCGACTGCACATACGCGTCCTGCCACAGTGGCCGCCCGCCCAGCCGCGACGTCATTCCCTTCTTCATCTGCATGCTGAGCATAGCTTCGGGGCGCATCTTTGGCTTGCCTTCTTTCATGGCTTTGTCTTGGTCGCCACTCTTCACGCCGCTGCTCGTTGAGTGTCGCCCCGTATTCAGGGTCACGCCTGTGATTCCAACGGCCTTGACGCGGTGCCGCTCGAGAAACCAGACGTACAATTGCAAAAGTCCATCCCAGGCCGCAGAGAGATGTTTGTACTGCGCCTGCTCTTCAGAGGACACAAGGTTGTGCTGGTCACGGGCAGCAGCAACGTAGTCTCTGACGCTTCCGGCGTCGTCACCAAGGGCATCCAGAAAGGCGCGAATGTTGGCCGGTAGCGTTGCCCGTCTGTCGCTCTGCATCCCTCTCAAGTCACCCTTGACCTGTTGCCGGCCGATAAATACGTCTAGCGCATGGAACAGCGGTGCGTCGACACCACTGTTTCCCAGTTCGCCGGACGTCACCGCGCGACCCATGGCAGGATAGGTCTTTATCCATACTACGGGGTCAAAGTTCGCAGTGTCCCGCGGTGTCATGGCGTCGAAGACGTCGGCGCACTTGACGATACGCCCCGCTAGACTCTCTAGACAACGCGCGACTTGGTCGGGCTGGTCGGCCAGCACGCCGTTCTGTGCGAGCGCCATCATGGAGAGCGCTGGCGCAAAAACGGCCTCCATCGTGCCTTGGAGCCCTGAGGAGAGCCGCTCTTCTGGCAGGCCAAAGTAGGGACTCCTCAAACTGAAGGAGCTGTTGCCAACGGCATTGTTGAGAACGTCATCGGCTGGCACCTATCATAACGAGTCAGCTACTATACTCTGGAGGTAGTGTGTTTGGGGTATATCAGTCAACAAGTACATACCCTGCCAGTCATGTTTCTGCCTAATCGCTCGCAAACCCTCTCCCACGTCGCAAGTACATGGCGCGGGACAAGGGACTGTCCGTCTTTGCCTTTGCCTTGCTCTTCACCAAACATATACGCATGGGCCAGCGCGCTCAACACCAACGCCGCTCGTGCCAGATGACGCGATTCCAAGTCATCCCATGCATCTACGTCTCCTATTGTGCGATCGCCAAGGGCGTCGACCGCTTGGCGCACTCGCCCCGCTCTGAGTAACATGGGCAGGTTTCCATGAACCGCCTCCCATGCCTCCAGGGACGCTGGCAAGCGTTGGCGTGAGTGTGGGGAGGCAGCACCGCTAGCAGTGCTGTGGCTATGATCCGATTCTCTACCTCCCAGGAATCCGTTGGTGCGGTTAAAACATCCATCAAGGCCGGCGCCAAAACGGAGTGTTCGTGTTCCGGCTGGTAGTGACCCTTGGCTCCGGAGCTTGAACTCAGTCATTGATGAGCCTCCGGATAGCTCCGTTGCCAGAGAAGCCTGGGCAAGCAGAAAGCTGGCCTTTGAAATAGGGCAGTTGATGACTGTTGAGGATGTTGTGCTTATGGGGTGATGTGTATTCACCGGAGTAATTGGTGGCGTGAGGAGGCCTTCAGCTGAGGCTCGGGGGACAACAAGAGACCTTGAGGGCAGTGGTGATGGTGATCTCATGCCAATGTCCACATCATCTTGTGGCTTCTTCAAAAAAGGAGGGGTTGTAGGTGGCGTGGGAGGCAGAGACGGTGACAGGGGGTACTGAAAGGTAGACATGGCAGTGAATGGAGCTACCAGAGCTACCAAGATACAGAGTAGGAATTAATTGAATTAGAACAGGACAAATAGATAGGCAATGACAACGCTTTCAGATTGCGGAGGGTGGCAGAATGGGTTAGCTTCGTTATTCGTAAAGATCATGTATCCAATGGCTTGGTTCTGACAGGCTCAGGTCTTCATCGACTTTGCAGAGACGGTTTGTTTACATCTATATGTATGACGCTGGCACAGCAAGAAGGGCATTGTTTTCCAGTTTCTCGGTGTAGTATGCGAATACCCGCGCGTTGAACTTTGCGGCACACGTAATCCCAACGTCGAAAATAACCTCATAGGCATTTTCGCACTTTTGTTCCAATTTGGAAATGTTCAGTATTAGATGATGTCCCCATCGGACCGGCACTAACAAATGACGCCGTTGTCCGGCGAACCCCCCTCGCATATCTTGGTCGGTAGTTCCCCGGCGGCCGGGAACCGTCCGAACATCCACTTACTCCATGGCCAGGTTAGGTCTGCAGGGTGATCGTGCTCGTGCACGATGGATGTTCCTTGTCATCAACGCACATGGTCCCAGAGACCGGGTAGTAATCCCAAAGCTTAAAAAATAGGGGAGAGAACAAAACGAACACAATCGTTCCGCTGAATGTACGTCGTCCGAGCGCTGGCACGTTACGCCTTGGGCCTTGGCCCGAACTTTGACCTGCGCAAGGCATAGGTCGAGGCAGGTCGAAAGACCCACCTGGATGCCGACTTGACGTAAGGTATCGGCTGCTCACCTACTAATAACGAGTTCTGCCCGGTGCTCGCAACTGAGAAGAATCAACCCACTTCATGCAGACTGGGAATGGTATCGGTTGAGGAAGTTGAGCGAGAAAGCTTCCAGGACCCTTGATCAACTAAGAAAGGAGCCCGAAAAGACTCAACCCAGTACCCGAACAGCTATCGGCTTACTCGGCCCTTGTGAATGACGGCACGTTCGGCGACGGACTCCGGCAGCCTCCCCGTGACATAGTTTACACATGTCGGGGAAATCCTATTACCTTTCGCTTTCGGCTTGTGTGCGTCATACCTCCTCCGCCATCAGGCGAACCTTTCATGACCACTGTCATGTCCATAAGCCCGGGCAGAGACGACTGACTCTCTTCACCATCTTCTTTCGTACTCGCCTTCCTTTGCGGAGCATAACTAACACGTGGAGGAACAGAAAACAATAACCGCCAAGAGGAAGAACACAACCAGTACCTAGATCAAGGATCCACCAACACGGGCAAAATGATTCTAGGAATCCCTTTCAACATTCACATGTCCAACTTGCCGGACTTCCCGAAGCTCCTCTGGACCATCGGTCTGGCCATCCTCGGGGGTTTCCTGCTACGCACCATCTACTACCTGACCCTCCATCCCCTGGCGGGATATCCAGGCCCTCTGCTCGGACGCGTCACCACCATTTACTCGCTTTGGCACCGCGGCAATGGTTCCAACCATAGCTGGTTACTACTCCTGCACAAAAGGTACGGTCACATTGTTCGAATCGGCCCAAATGAGCTGAGTTACACCCACCCGGATGCTTGGCACGACATCTATGCCAAGGCGGGAGGTGGGGGTGACATACCCAAGGACTTTGTCGGACTGGGGCCGGACATGGCGGCGCCCGAGAAGGGCATCGTGCGCGCCGACGATGGCAACCACCAGCGGCAGCGGCGGACTTTCTCGCATGCCTTTTCCGATCGTGCCGTACTCAAGCAGGAGAGCCTCGTGCAAGGTCATGTTCACAACCTGATGCGCAAGCTGGCCGACGAGAATACGGAGCCTGCTTCCTCCCGTGGCCGCGTTGATCTCGTGAGATGGCTGAGCTACCTGGCCTTTGACATTATGGGCGACCTCATGTACGGCGAGCCACTCGGCATGCTCGACAACGACCAGTCTGCCCGCCAGTGGGTTCGCGACACGTACTCAACCATCAAGACGGTCACGCTTGGCATGGCCATGATGGGTTGGCACCCGCCGCTGGGGCCGCTGCTCCTCAGATATATCTGGGGCAGCAGTGGTAAGCGCCGCGGCCGGCACAACCGCTTCTCGATGGATCGCGTTGACAAACGCCTGGACCGCGGTGACGACTCGGGCAGTGACATCTGGTCGATGATTATGCAGAGCAGCGGCAGCGAGAAGCGGCCAGGCATCACGCGCGCCGAGATGTACTCTAATGCCGCGACATTCATGATCGGCGGCACTGAGACTACCACAGCTGCTACCTCGGCATTAAGCTATCTGCTCCTCACTCATCCGACCAAGATGGCTACGCTGCGGGCTGAGCTCGATGCCGCCGTCAAAGATCCACAGGAGGATATGACATTCGCCGATTTACGGAAGCTGCCGTATCTCAACGCGTGCATTGAGGAAGCCATGCGCTTGTATCCGCCCGCGCCTACGCCCATGCCGCGCATGATACCCCAAGCTGGCCGTGTCGTCTGCGGGCGCTACGTGTCGGCAGGTACACGCGTCGATATCCCGCTGTATGCCATTGCGCATCATCCAGACAATTTTGTCGATGCCGAGGAATTTGTACCGGAGCGGTGGCTGAGCGACAGTGACCGGCCCGCCAAGTATACTGATGATCGGAAAGAGTGCGTCAGGGTGTTTTCCGCGGGGCCAAGAGACTGCATTGGCAAGAAGTAAGTCACCTTTTGTATTCTGGTTTTTGGATGTGTTCTTCATCCGTGTCAGGAGCAGTGATTATTGACTACATCTCACGCAGCCTTGCATATCCCGAGATGAGGCTCATTATAGCTAGCCTGTTGTACAACTTCGATCTTGAACTGGCCGACCCAGGCTTTGATTGGTTGGACCAGAAGAGCTATGGAATTTGGGACAAGCACCCGCTATGGGTGAAGTTGGTACCTCGTCAAGCTAAACAGGGCCAGTGAGTAGCAAATGTAAACATGTGCAAAGCAATTCAATTGATCTGCCTTATCTGATTCGAATTAAACAATTTTTGACTACCGGAAGTGTGATTTCGTGCTTCAACCCACCAACGATAAAATCTGCATAACAGCAGCACCACATGCTTGCATCATTGCATGCACACCCACTGGCCCCTGAGCGCAGACCAAGCGTTCTCTTTTGCGCAGGGACGTTCAACTGATCCGGTCGTTGTGCCGCCTCGTTAGTGTTATTGTTTTCCCTTGTGATTTTTAAGTAGCATAAGGTGGGTAAAAGGATGTTGAAATAAGGTAAATCGCCAGCTCCTACCGTTGTGGGTTTAGCGCACTATTGAGTTTATGCTGTCATCTTAGCGTTCCTTGAGAACTTAAGAGCATCCGGTAGACCGGTTACTTCATCAGGCTGCATGACGACAGATTGCCAGGTCTCCCGACAGATTCCCATGTCAGGACAGTCTTTCTCAGCGCCCTACACCATCTTTTCTTCCCACTTAACCTCCGGCAATCTCCGGGCAAATTCAAATAGACTTTACGACGCGTTGATACGAGCCCGAAAGGTTTATGCGGTCACACTTTGTTTTTGTTTTCCGCTTCTTCTCTTTTAGGGTGTCGGGGAGTTCTTTTGACAGACGGGCCGGACATTCAATTGACATACTCGCATTCATTGACGTCTTGTCAACTTAAAGGGACCTAAGCTTCAACTGATACCCTTTTTTACCATTCCAGGTTTAGCTTCATCTCATCACCAGTGATGGGCAATGCAGCGGGAGCTTGGAGGGGAATTCTCTTCGCCGGCCTCCATGGCTTCTTACCATATAGATTACATCTGCAATTTCACTGTGATTCATGTCGAATGGTAGTAGATGTTTACACCACTTGATCACATATGTTGAGCGTAACAAGATGCGGTAAGATTTGCTGCGTCTTGAACTTACTTGACGCCATTTCACATACTGGCGGTCGAATTCACATCATATCGGAATCCTTCTTAAATTTTGCCTCTTAATTGTTGTGGAGAGCAATTGACACTTCTTCGACGAGATCAGTTGTCTGCCCAGCCGAATTCAACACCTGGTCACAAGTGCATTTAGTTGCGTTCAAGGACCATGACTACTGCATTCCCCGTCGACAACATGGCGGAGAACGGGCGGCCGGCGGGGCGATCTTCGCGTCCGTCTCACTCACGCTACTCCCTCGTCAGCTTTCCCGGCATCCCTAGTGACAACCGGCCTCCATCCGTACACATCTCCGAGGACGAGTACAAGGCCATTACAGATCTCGTCGAGCTCGCCAAGAAGTTCCTCGATCAACAAGGTGGCGATGTGTCGACGTCGTCGACCCAAGAAGGCCCTCTTGACGCCTCAAAGGCCCCGAAGCAGGATGGGCCTCTCGACCCCTTTGGCGCCAACTTCGACGCTCGGGAGTGGGCCAAATCATTTTATCGCTTCCGTTCCGACAGCTGTGAGGTCCGCAAGGCGGGCGTGGCATTTCGCAAGCTCACCATTTCGGGCTACGGAGCCGACACGGCATATCAGCAAACAGTAGGCAACGCATGGTGGCTCACGGCCGTGGCGGCTGTGCGTGGGCTGTTGCGTTTGAAGCGTCAACAGGTGCGCATCCTGCATGACCTCGAAGGAGTGGTGAACGACGGCGAGATGCTTTGTGTGTTGGGTCCACCGGGCAGCGGATGTTCGACCTTCTTGCGGACAATCGCTGGAGATACCCAAGGCACGCAAGTAGCGGACAGCGCCCACTTGAACTATCGTGGCGTGAGTGCCGATGAAATGAAGCGCTATTTCAAGGGCGACGCCATCTACACCGCCGAGGAGGACGTTCATTTCCCGGCGCTCTCAGTCGCAGACACGCTCTTCTTTGCGGCGCGGGCGAGGGCGCCCAAGACTAGGCCCGGGGGGCTCAGCGCTGATGAGTACGCACGCAGGGTGCGCGACGTGACCATGGCCATGTTGGGTATTCAGCACACGATGCAGACGCCTGTCGGCGGCACCGACGGTGACACGGTGCGCGGCGTGTCGGGCGGCGAACGCAAGCGCGTGAGCATCGCCGAAGCGGCGTTGAGCTTTGCACCAATCCAGTGTTGGGATAACAGCACTCGCGGGCTCGACAGCGCCGCGACTGTTGACCTTTGCAAGACACTGCGCATTCAGAGCGATATCATGGGCATGGCGAGCGCAGTGGCCATCTATCAGGCCCCCCAGATGGCCTATGAGCTGTTCGACAAGGTTCTGGTCCTTTATGATGGACGCCAGATTTACTTTGGCAAGACAACGGAAGCCAAACGCTATTTCCAGCGGCTGGGCTTTGTCTGTCCGCCGAACCAGACCACGCCAGACTTCTTGACATCAATGACCAGCCCAGCTGAGCGTGAGGGCATCGTGAAACCCGGTCATGAGGCGAACGTTCCGCATACCCCAGATGAGTTCGCCGAAGCGTGGAGTACGAGCGGCCACCGGCACCATGTTAGCGAGGAGGTGGACAACTACGACGCGTCCTTTTCTCTTAGCGGCTCACGCACCCACTATGCCGACTTCTTGGCGAGCAAGAAAAGCGACCAGTCGGGGCTGCAGCGGTGGAAGTCACCTTATACCGTCTCATACCCGCGGCAGGTCATGTTATGTCTTTGGCGTGCCCTCGCGCTGCTCAAAGCGGCGCCGCAGATGACGGTGATGATGCTCGTCATCAACCTGTTCCAGACTCTCATCGTGGCTAGCATATTCTTCCGGTTGCCCGACACGGCCGAGTCCATGAAGTCACGCAGTACGCTCATGTTCACCGCCGCGTTAGTCAACGCCTTTGGATGCGTGCTCGAGGTTGCGGCCTTGTACGCCAAGCGCGACATCGTCGAAAAACATGTTCGCTATGCGCTGTATCACGCCTCAGCTGAAGCTATTGCGGACTTGGTCATGAGCTTGCCCTACAAACTGCTCAACGCCATCACGGTCAATACCCTCTTCTACTGGATGTGCAACTTGCGCACAGATGCCGGGTCCTTTTTATTCTTCGTACTCGTCCAGTTTGCGATGACGCTCGCCGTGAGCTTGCTTTTCCGGCTTGTTGCTTCTGTCACCAAGAGCCACACGGCGGCCATGGCCCCGTCGACAATAGTGCTGCTCACATTGTCGCTGTACACCGGTTTTGCGGTTCCTCCCATGTATTACAAGTCTTATACTGCTTGGATCGCCAAGGTCAGCCCCGTGGCGTATGGGTTCGAGGCCCTCATGATCAACGAATTCGGTCATGGACGGAAATTCCCTTGCAAGCTCTTTGTGCCATCGGGCCCCTCCTATGACAGCGCAGGAATGATGGCGCAAACTCGCGTATGTGCCGCGCAAGGTGGTGTCGCAGGTGCCACTTCCATTGACGGGGGTGCGTACATTACCAATGCGTTTGGGTATTCGGACAGCCACCGGTGGCGGAATGTCGGTCTCATTTTTGCATTTTCGGCGGCTTACCTTTTACTACACCTCCTTGCCACGGAGCTGGTCAGCAGCAAGAAGAACAAACAGGAGATGCTTGTGTTCCCGAGGGGAAAGATACCCATGGGGCGGACATCAGACGTGGAAAATCATACCACCAAGGGAAAGACAGAGGCGCCGAGCACCAGCACGAGCATCCCTATGGCTTCCCTGCCCGTCTCACCTGTTGCGCCTGTCTTTGTCAAAAGAGGTTTTGGTGGCATGTATCCGTACACTGATGGAGGCTCTCCAACCACGAGGGCTAGGAGGTTGCACTATTCGGACACGGCCAGTACAGTCACAAATTCTCCTGTCAAGGCTTGGAGTGCGTCGCCTCGGCAACGAGACACATTTGAAGACCGCAATGTTGGCGGAAACGATAGCGGCGAGTTGTCTATCGACCGCCAGATAGCCATCTTCCACTGGAGCAATGTCTGCTACGAAATCAAGGTCAAGAAGAATGAGACGAAGCGCATCCTCGACTGCGTGGACGGGTGGTGTGAGCCCGGGACACTTACTGCGCTCATGGGCGTCTCTGGCGCTGGCAAGACCACTCTGCTCGACGCCCTCGCCTCGCGCCTTTCTATCGGCGTGGTGACGGGTGAGATGCTGGTCGACGGGGCCCCCCGCGACGCCTCTTTTCAGCAGAAGACGGGCTATGTCAAACAGCAAGACCAACACTTGGTTACATCAACAGTGCGTGAGGCACTTACCTTCAGCGCTGTCCTCCGCCAGCCGGCCCGATTTTCCCATGAGCAAAAGATCGCGTACGTCGACAAAGTTATTGAGATTCTGGGGATGGGAGAGTACGCAGATGCTGTGGTCGGCGTGCCTGGAGAGGGATTGAATGTGGAACAACGAAAGAAACTAACGATCGGTGTTGAGTTGCTGCGCCCTGCTCTTCTTCTTTTTTTGGATGAGCCTACATCGGGATTGGATTCGCAGACTAGCTTGTCTATTTGCACGTTGCTCGAGACGTTGAGGGATAATGGGCAGGCGATTCTGTGCACAATCCATCAACCGTCGGCAGTTGTAAGTCTACTCCACTCCGCCTCGGGACTTGTCGTTCTGATTTACTTTCACCCATACACCGCTAACGTAATGTGTGATCAAATATTAGCTCTTCGAGCGGTTCGATAGACTGCTTCTTCTTGCTCGTGGCGGACGGACCGTTTACTTTGGCCAGATTGGGCGCAACGCCAAGGTTCTGATTGACTACTTCGTCCGCAATGGCGGACCACAGCCAAAGAAGGGACAGAATCCGGCTGAGTACATCCTCGATCAAGTTCACGCCAGTGACGGCGGAAAGAAGGGCGTGGACTGGCCAAACGCATGGCGGCAGAGCACCGAGTACGGCAAAGTCAAGGCTCACCTCACCCAACTGAAAGAAAAGGGAAATGGCTCTCACCAGCACTACCCACGGCAACAACAGCAGCAGGAAGATCCCCCCTTTGCCGCTCCTTTGACAGTCCAGCTCTCCGAAGTTACCAGGCGTTTGTCCCGACACTATTGGCGCAACCCAAGTTACATCTATTCGAAGATACTGTTGACGTTCGGCGCGGCCCTCTTCATCGGGCTCTCACTGCTCAACTTGCCCAACACGCAGGTGGGAATCACGATCCAGACCATCGCCATCTTCATGTTCCTCACGACGCACCTCAACCTGATTCAGCAGAGCGTGCCCGTGTTCATGACGCAGCGAACGCTTTATGAAGGCCGCGAGCAACTCTCACGCACTTACTCGTGGTCAGCATTTATGGGGGCTCAAATCGTTGTTGAGATGGCCTATAACGCGGTCATGGCCCCTCCAGCGTTCCTGGCATGGTACTATCTCGTTGGGCTGAACCGCAACGCGGCAGAGACACACGAAACCGCCGCGCGCGGCGGGCTGGCCTTTTTGTTCATGCTTGTCTTCTTCCTACAGGCGAGTACCTTTGGGCACATGATTGGAGCGGCCTTCAACCTTGCCGACCAAGCCGCCGGTATTGGGAATCTTTTGTTCGTTATGATGTTCATCTTCAACGGCATCCTCGCGACCCCTCCAAAATTCTGGGTGTGGGTATATCGCGTCAACCCATTCACCTATCTCGTAGAGGGACTTTTGGGCACTGGGCTCGCCAACGCAGCCATCCACTGCGAGGGAATGAGTTCCTACACATCAACCCGCCTCCTGGGCAGACTTGCGGCCAGTATTTGCAGACCTATATCTCCCAGGCGGGCGGATATCTTGCTGATCCAGCCGCTACCGAAAATTGCAGTTTCTGCACCACGAGCAACACCAATCAAGTGCTGGCTGGAGTGCAAGTTGACTTTAGCAATCGCTGGCGTGACTTGGGCATCTTGTTTGCGTTTGTGTTCTTCAATGCCTTCGCTGCTTTGGCTTTGTACTGGCTCCGTGTCCCCAAGCCCAAGAAAGATAAAGGTGGCAAATCATCAACTTCCACGTCACAACCGGGCCAGGATGATAACAGCACAAATCATCCTGCAGATTGGAACCACCCCGAGGTGACGGAACGCCAAAGGGGGTTTAGCAAGGGTTCACAAAAACGTGCTTCGAGGAAGTCTAGGAACTTGACGGACAAGTCCTTCCAAGCCACACGAGCCAGTGCACTGAGATCACTGCGGTCGTCTATCATGGGCGGTAGCCAGGTGCAAAGGGACAATGCCAAGAGATACTGGGACGACGACGAATACGATACTGACGATACTCGCATGATTTATCATGATGCAGTAGAGGAAGGGTTGGATACTTTGAATGCGGGCGAAGAATGGGAGCAAGACGTACCCGTCGAGTTCATCATGCAAAAGCCAGCCGCCAAACCTCAGTATTGGATTTGATACTCTAGCATCGACATAATTATTTTAATTTGATATCAATGAATCAATTTAGCGGGTTTTCCCAAATTTACATTTCACGTTGCCTTCGGCTTTGAGTACTAATTCTCCACACTGCGATTATTATTGATAAAATTGGCAATATTCTTGTCAGTAATCGCAGCTAAGCATAGTGTTTTACGTGTGGCTGTGGGATATGAGTCTTGTGTATGGGACATTCCCTCATCAGTTGTCTCTCAGGTTATTGTAAAAGGAAATATGTTGTTCTGCGGTGTAACTGTAGCACTTGGCCTCGGATGATGGATCTGTCCACATGAAGCTGAACATTCCCAAATTGCAAAATAAACCAGGTTCATTCAACAACTCTGACATGCCTAACTACTCTCTCGTGACATCTACATATCATCCTTCAACAAACACTCGATCACGTTCCCCAGGCCCCGACAAATCCACACCTTGACAATGATTAAGCCAGCCGCCTCAACAACTTTGTTCAAGTCATGCAGAGTTCTCTGACGACCATTTGGACTAGCGGTCAGAACAAACCCTCCAATGAGCCCCATGGCCTGGAATTCGCCATAGTTCTTCAGCAACGGGGGCGGCGCGTCAGGCAGCATCGCGTCGCCGCAAGTCGGGTGCATCATATACTCGCCAATTAGCAGGCGTGACTTTCCTGGCCTCATGGCGTTCTTGATGTGTGTGAACATGGTGATAAGATCTTCATTCTGCCAGTCCACAATGACCGACCGGAACCAGTATACATCGGCGCCCTTGACGGGGTTCTCGTTGAAGAAGTCGTGCGTGGTGAGCTTAACCGCGCCGGTTGCCAAAGCCTGCGGGTCCGTCTTTTGCCAGTGGGCAGTCGCGTGCTCGATCATGCCGGGCTGATCCTGGACAATGCCGACAAAGTCGTTTTGGTGGTCGGGGAAGTTAGTTCGCAGGGCCTGAATCGAGCTTCCGAGCCCTCCGCCGACGTCAACGACCACGGCACCATTCCGGAGAATGACTTCCCAGGGGTAACCCCGCACGTCTGTCAGCCCATGCAAGTACTCCCCCAGTGATGCGAGCCAGAGGTTGAAGCAGTCACGCCACTCGGAATGCGCGTTCAAGAACTCGAACTGACCCATGCCCTTGCCGATGCTCTTGGCGAAGGCCGAATCTCGAGGGGCATAGCTGGCGCAGAGATCTGGGTCTTTGAAAAGACTCGGGAGCACGTCGGCGGTGGGGAAAAGAAAGGACGCGTAGCGCACCGAGTTGGCAAGACGCTCATCGGTCGCGAGGGTGGTCGACGCCTCGTTGTTGGCAAACACGTCAAGGGCTGTCTCGGCAAAGATGTGGTGCGCGCACAGCGTCCTCATCACAATTCCCAGCTTGTTCGCGTCGACGATGCCCGTCTTCGAGGCGAGGGTGCTGAGGCGCATGGGCCCGTTAATCTCCAGTAGCTTGGGTATATCCCATTCGGCGGCCATATGCAGTGCGCGCGACACGAAATAGCTATGAGCCAGGTGGCCGAGGCGCCACTGTGGCGTGAGGATGGCCGCCTCGAGTGAGGCTGTGGCGGCGATGATGCATTTGCGGGCCTCCTCTGCCTGCGGTCCTCTCGGAACGCGAATGTCGGCTTTATTGTCGGCCGTGGACTTGCAAGATGGAGAGGAGGAAAGTTCGGTGATGAGGTCATTCACCGAGGTGCTCAGTAAGTCCAGAAGTGACCGGAGCTGGATGATTTGTTGTTCTGCCGTAGCCATATTGATTGAAGTGTACGAGTGTTCGTTTTCCTCTTACTTGCTGACCAGCTCAGTATGTAATTTGTACATCACTTTTCTTCATTTCGTTCATTATTTATAGTATGACTGCTTCTCAGGGCCCAGAAAGCCTGTCCTCTTTGGTGAAGTTTTTCCCCAAAGTCGGGCAAAGGCAAACATGATGAGTGATAAGATTGGTGATTATCCCCAATGGCGATGAGCGTGGCTCCGGTGCATCCATCGTGTTCGGCCTCGGAGGTGCCGCGGTGAAAATGGTGTAGATATCCTCCGCTGGCGACATGGTCGGAACTCTCGGGTTCGAGTGATGCAATTGTAGTTCGCTTTGGAATGTGGGTATGACAACAGTTTGCGGCAGTAGAGGCGAGGAACTTCTTGGTCTTTCGTGTTCGTGCTAAGGCCTGCTATGATAGACATGGTCAAGGGGCCTATAGCCTTCTTATTAGGAGTTCCCCACCCCGAACTGACTTTATGACGAAGTGTTGTCAACAAGGTTAGGGCCCGTAAACCTTTCACCTTCACAAGCAGTTCCCAAACCTTGATTTTCCCACCAGTTCGCTCAACAGAACTCTACAATCTGCATAAAACGTGTATTTAGACTTCGAGCCCAGCCCTGCCAGGCAATGCTCCCAGCGCGAGACAAATGCCCATTTCGTAATTAGTCCCGTTTCACATGTCGAGAACAGCCCTGTCCCTGTTGATATACGTACCTACCTAACTAATCATTCCGGCTGCCCGGACCGCGTGCGTACTCGCATTCCCAAAATCACTTAGCCATTTCTTTTTCATTATTTTTTTTCTCTCTTCTTCCTGGTTTCTTACTATATTTTCTATGTCAATATTCCCATTCTTTCCTATTTCTATTTCATCAGTGGTGGTCTCATATTCTAAAGAGAGTCCAAAACGGGCAACCTCTTGCGACATTCGGCTCGCAGGATATGCACCCCAAGAAAGATTGACTCAGGTGAACACCAAGAGACCTCTGATGACGTTAGGTTCGGAAAGTAAAGAACTGGATGTCAAAATGGGAACGAACAACACCAGCATCAATACCAGCCAAGCAGACAGCCAGGATATCACAATTAACACGGGCAACCTCACCATGAAAAATCACGATTCAACCACCCTCCATCACGCTAACAGCGCCCCGAAGAGAAATATCTACAATGAAGTTGAAGTTTCCGCCTCTCCCGAAGGAGATCCGCTAATTTCCTCGTGGCTCCCTACCTTCCAGAGCACTCTCTCCTCCCTCTTGCGCTGGACGGGCGCCTACCCGGCCCACATCCAGGACGCTCATCTCGCTTTTGTACGTGAGGCTGTAGTTCCCCGCCTTAAGCAACCGCCCGTTACGACTGATAGGCTGCACTATATTCTAACGCACAATCATTCGCCCTACGAAGCAAGCGTCGCCTTTGCGTCTCACCAGCCGCCGAAAGTGCGGTTTACAGTGCAGCCGCTGGTAGAACCTAGCACTGTGGGTGGGGATCCTCTGGGGCAAAGGGGACTGCGCGAAAAGTTGGAGAATCTGGCGTCTTCTAGCGGCGCAGACCGCACCTGGCTGGATGCTTTTGTCGATTCTGTCTTCCTCACTGCTGAAGAGGAGGCGGCTTTGGTCGATAAAGCCGCCCATCGTGGCACTGCAGACGCTCTACCGCGGCAGATCTGCTATGCCGGGTTCGACCTCGAATCCAATGAGAACTACAATGGAAAAGCGGCCATCGGCATGAAAGCGTATCTATTTCCTCAACTCAAATCGCTTGCAACAGGTCGAGGCCTGGTGAGAATCACTGAGTCTATCGTGACACGGCTTGCCGAGGGTAACGAGGAGATGTTGACCGCGTGGGAATTGCTGAGAACGTTCCTCATCTCCTACGGCGACGAAAACATCAATATCTACTTCCTCGCTATTGACTGCCTCGCTAACGATATGGAACCTCGTTTTAAGATATACGCGCACACACACGCCAACTCGCTCGCCTCAGCCCGTCAAATCTTCACCCTGGGTGGCCGCCTTGCCTATTCCTCCGCGGACTTCCTACCACAAGTCTGGCCCTTGCTGATGGACATGGAGGACGTCCCGCAAGCCAACATGGACGATCTGGAAAAGCCACTTAATGACCCAGACAGCAAGTATTGCGGGCTCTGCTTCGCTTTCGAGCTGGCGCCGGGCAAGGTTATTCCGCAAGTCAAGATGTACGTGCCGATGTGGCAGTACGCGCGCGACAAAGCCGGAGTTGTCGAGCGCTATGATCGCATTCTCCAGAACCAGGGGATGATGATGGGGGATCACGACTTTAAAGCTGCTATCAAAGACGCCTTGTGAGTATTACCCTTTCCCCGAGAGGATTCTTCCGGCGCTTGATTACTCATCAATACTAACTCACGGTTCTTTTCCACCGAAAAAGCAAGAATGAGACAGAGGCTGGTCTACATACTATGGCATCGGTTTCCTCATCTCAGAAGGGTGTAGGGTTAAGCACCTACTTCGGGCCAAGGTTTTGGGCGTGAGCTTTCTTAGTGTTATGATCCGTTGCCGGACGGTGGGTTACAATATGAGTCACACGCTTGGTTAATATGGATATGGAATGAGATCGGGAAATATCATCAATCTTGTGTTTCTTGAGTACGTACTGTAGCTTAAATATCTACTGTTGCTTGCGCGCAGTTCCCTTTATTCAAGTACTCCGTGACCGCATCATCCGCCTCAACCGGGCCGTTCACATGCAACAGCACGTGGTGGTCCGGCCTGACAACAATTGCCTTCCCATTTTTGATTTCCGGGACCACTTCATACCAACTTTCGGGCAGACCAATGCTTGCCACATCAACTGCCCAGTGGCAAGATGCGAACGCGGGATTGGCGTAATGTAGCACGGTGAATCGATCGTAGGGCACAAGGTCCAACAGGGACAATCCATCAGTGATTGTCCCGTGTGGCAGCCTTGCTCCAGGACACACTCGTGGCATGTACAACGTCGGGTTCTCAAGAAGAGCCTGCGTGTGAGACAGGTCATCGTAGATGAATCCGAGCTGGAGGGCTAGTGAGTCAAAGTGTTTGCTCGCCTCTGTGACCGCCCCAGCTGCCGCAACGGAAATGGTGGGGCGTTGGAGAAATGTATCCATGGTGAGATCTAGCGCCTGTGCCCTCGCTTCCTTATACTGAAGGGCAAGACCGACCAGTGTGGTGCTGACGGAGTAGAAGGCCGCCTCGCTGGCCTTGGAGTACTCGATATTTGCCAGTGCAACGGGCCGACGCTCCCGGGTGAAGCTAGCGAGAAGTTTCGGTGTGCCTTTTCCCTGAATGATAGCAGCAAGCTTCCACACCAGGTTGTGTGCATCGGCGATGCCCGTGTTGAGACCGAGACCACCCTGAGGCGGCAGGCTGTGGGCGGCATCTCCCAAAAGAAACACGCACAGCTTTTCGTTACTATACGAGGATGCCACGCGAGGGGCGGTCTCCCAAATAGTACGAAGAACTTCCGAGTACTGCAGGCCGGAAGGCAGGCCTCGATTGGTGGTGCTTTGCGTTGTTCACCGGCTGACGCGGGGTCCATGACGGGAACAACGTGAACAAATGAGGAATCGACATTGTGTGCGATGAACTCGCTGGGATGCTCGGGGTGGAAGCAGAAATAGAGCATGGCCTCTCGATCCGGCGGAAGCGCGGAGCGCAGACTGCCTTTGCAGACAATCGACTGGTAGGCATGACCAGTTCCCAAGGATTCGAAATCGATGCCGGGTGTCTTATCCCGCACTGTCGAGTTGGCGCCGTCGGCACCAATGACAAAATCCGCCTCAATGCTGTGTGCGTTCCTGTCGCGATCTTGTCCTACGGGACTGCACGAAACGACGCAGCCAGCCTCCTCCGTCTCCTTGAAATCTACTGCATCAACCTGCCAGCCCCTTCTGACCTGGACGAGACCTGTCTCGGCCACCGCCTTCTCGAGCAGGCGCTCTAGCTCTGGCTGTGGCCAATTCACCAAAGGTTCGGGTGTCAGAGAGCGCACCTTATCATCTTGGCGTTCGTAAGGGAAGGAGCCAATCTCGGCATCTGCCAGGCCATAGACAAGACGCACCAGTCCAGCATCTTTGGCCGTGGCTGCATTTTGACGGATATAGTCAACATCCAAGCCGGCCTGGCGGAAAATCTCCAGCGTCATGGGATTGATGGTGTGGGCTTTGGGGTGGTTCGACACCCCGAGGCGCCTTTCCAAGACGATGGACTCGATCTTCTGGCGGGCGAGGAGATACGCCGTGAACAAGCCAACCGGACCTCCACCTGCAATGACGACACGAGTCTTCTCCATTTTCTGCGTGGCTTTTGATATTCAAAGAAGTTCACCGATGGTCTTTGGGCTCCCGTGTGGGTAGGAAATACTTGGAGTAGCGTAGGGCAGAAGTCGTTCAGGTGGTGATGATTGCTCGATGTTGTTGAGGAATAGATCGAAAGTGAAAGTCGCACTGCTGGCGGTGAAATGATCATTTCCCCCACCTTCATCATCTTAATAAGGTTAACCCGAGGTAAGCCTTGCTTCATGCAATTAGCTGAAAGAAGCAAACCGCACGGGACCAGCCGCATGACGAACTTATTTTTACTCCACGGACACTATGTCTCTTGTCTGCCCGGCCAGCACTCTAAATCCTTTTTGTTAGGCTACCTTGGATCGATTCTTCCACCACCGCCCGCACGGATGAATTTCAACCTCTGAGAGTCAAATCCGACTCTATAAATGGCGTTTAAGGAGTTGCGCATTTTCCCCGATGAGTCGTACATGTCTTCCATGCTGAGGAGAAGTTGTTTATACTGAGCTCTCACTTAAGCCGTGGTATGTTGATAATTTGTAGTCCTCCATTGACCTCCCCGCTATCACAACCTGATTGACATGAAAAGCACTGCCCATAGCTGGCAGACTAATGCGTTCGCTTTTGATTTATCTGTTTTTCACTCACTCCAAACGCCAGAGGCCCGTCATCAATCACGGTAGCTCGACGCACATCACGGGCAGTCATGTTGACGTTGTAGGGGTTCGCGCGATGCATGGATTTCCTAGCAGTTGTCGCGTGTCAGTACAATACACTGAATAGATTGGTTTGTAGTGTTTAAGACGAATATTCAGATTAAACACAGAAAGAAAAAGAGTGAAATGCTCACCGATTATTCCACCACACCATATCACCACCTTCTAACCACTCCATGCTGAAGACATACTCGTACAGGTCAGCGGTCTCCATCCATAGCCCGGCAATAAGGCCTTATCGGGTTCTCCTGCCTTACCTTTGGCTGTGTACAGTAACCAATGAGCTCCCATATCAGTTTCTGGCTCTCTTCGAAGCTGCGCCCCAGGACGAGCTTGGCATGCGCGGCCAGATAGAGTGTTTTTTTCCCGTCCGGTCCAACCTGAACAAGGCGGTGGTATGCCGACTTCTCAGCCGCTCGCTCGTTGTCCAGAGGTTGTGCAAAGGCCTGTGGGGAGGCCAGCCGGCGCGAGTGCCAGAGGTCATGCTCGATAATCAGATCCTCCAACTCCTCTTTCTTGGATTGGGGCAGGTCAGCATAAGCTCGTGCTGTATCTGCAAAATGGGTCCACGAGCCGCCTTTAACTGGATTGCCGTGGGATAGTAGCAGCGAGTATTTTGATCTCTGTTGGTGGAAAGAAGAGTCCTTTTCGGTGTGTAAGTCAAGATCACCACGATACAAGCCATTTTCATGGTGTGGGGACTAACAGTGTGCCACAAAGCGTTGCCTAAGCTGTGATCCCATCGTCTCTGATGAGGCTGCACAATCGTGCCGTCGAGGTTGATACTGCACGGGAGCCAGTCAGCATTGTATAAAACCCCAAATCAAGTGCGAAGTCTTACATACTTGCTAACGTCCCACAGAAGTGGATCACCTATGCGGTCGTTCTCAATGCCATAGAAGAAGGGGTTGATCTCAAGTTTTTGGCCTAGTTTCCGAGCAAATTCTATGTGCCTTTCGTTGTCCAGGCCAGTTTTGCGGAAGATCAAGACGCCGTATTGGTCTTGAATCTTCTTAAGCTGTTTTCATTTTAGCTTGTTGGAAGAGCCTAGTTATGTTACTCGCAAAACGGCGATCGGCCGTGCTCACCTTTTCGATATCATCGGCGGGAAGCGGGCAAGACCAATCGATTCCGTCAATTTGGGCACCGAAGGATGATTGCTCGTCGTGCAGGACCGGAGTGATGATAATGTGCCCGTCGTGGATCGGCTGGTGGTTCCCTCCGCGGCCCCCGGCGCTTTGCTGTTCTGAAGGTGGAAACGTATTCAAGTACGTCCGCGGGAGGCTCTGGATCATTGTGATAGCGGACATGGTGGGACTAGGGACTATGATAGCTCGATAATGCGTATCTCGCGATGTGGAATTATCAGACCCAGGACCGAATGTCAGCAATAGACCTACGGCGAATATATCACCGCAGTTGAGGCCCCACCCAACGGCTTCATTGCCGACCGGGCCGATAAGGCGCTGGCCGACCGAGCCGATAGGCATTTAGCCTCCATCCAACAGAAACACACAAAGTCTGCAAGCCGCTGCGTCTAATCTCCAAGCCCCCGGAACTTGCCTTGTCTTTTTTTCCGTTATTGAACCGCGCGGCAGCTTGACAAACCAGTGCACCCTCCCAAAATGACATCTCAAGATACAGTTCTCATCACGGCTGGGCCGTACCAGTTCCTGGCGGCTTTTGAGTCGGCGGCTCCCAAGACGGTGTCGGTGTTTCGCAACTTGCTACCATACCGGCAACAAATCATTCACGTGCGTTGGAGCGGCGAGGCAGTTTGGGTGCCACTGGGGGAACAGGACTTTGGCCTCGGATTTGAAAACCACAGCAGCCACCCTGGTGCAGGCCAAATTCTTTTCTATCCTGGAGGATACTCGGAGACAGAACTGCTCTTTTGCTACGGTGGCGTATCGTTCGCGAGCGAAATGGGCGCCCTTTCTGCAAATCACTTCTTGACCATCACCGAAGGTCGCGAGAATCTGAGAGCTTTGGGCGAGCTGGTTCTTTGGAAAGGAGCACAAGATGTCTTGTTTGAGCTGGCAGACGAGGAAAGGTTTGTTGACTATTGATCCCATACGACATGTCATGGGGCGTTGCGAGCTAACGCTCCTTAGAATCCGAACATTCAGGAGAAATGGACTGAACGGCCAAACAATTACTAAAGCTTCTAAATTGTAACACTCTGAGCTCCCTATGACATAGATGCCGACGTATTGTACTTCGTCAATGCGGGGATTCTTCAATATATATGCAGATGGACGAGACTGGCTGCAGGAAGCCCAGGTGAAATAATTCGAATCAAATATGAGGATTAGTTGAATAAATACACGTTAGGGTGATAAACAGTGTAGAATGCGCATTCACTCACTTACGAGGTCCAATGAGATCTCAGTCAAATAATCACAAGTTGGCCTTGTTAGCGATCTGGGGGAGGACCAGGATGCAGTTCCAAATATGGCTGCCCAGACCGTATATCCCTGCTAGCGCCACTATTTCATTGGTAATTGCTATCTTCAGAGTGGAGGTTATCAAGGTGACATGCAGTATTTGTACGGATGCGAATGCGTTATCTACCTTATTCTCCGGCACGGCCCCGCACATACCGATAAGAAAGAGACGGATGATAAGCCTGTCGGTCCCATCGGCCAGCGGTCCGCTCGGGTTAATGCCGATCCACATCCTCCACGCAGCTGTACCTCATTATTTTACAGATAGCTCAGTTGAACGCGGTTTGACGTCCAAGTACATCTCTCATACTCAAGATTTACTATCTCAGATTTGAGATTATCAGATTACCAGCCTTGCTTCCTCGTTTCACACACAGGCCATCGCGATGGGCCTGATATTGAAGCCGGGGGCTTACGGACCCTTGCCAACCTTTTTCACTGACGACCAAGAAATCGACTACAAGTCGTACAAGAAGCATTTGCTCAGTAAGCCACTGCTATCGCTGCTAGTGTGAAGTCCGGCTAACAAAGTATTCCGACAGATCTCGCCAGAAGAGGAATCAGTGAGTGGCCCAAAATACCTGCAGATTATCGTTTACCCCGTGAAACACCGCAACTGACCTGTCCAGACCCAGTATGCGCTGGATCGCTGGGCGAGGCAGTACATTTGGTATGCATATCTCATCTGAACCATCCTTCGTAATGGGGGAGTTCATATTAATTATCAAGAATCATAGTCGCCAGAGGAACGCGTTGCTCTCATTGAGTTCATCAGACGCACACTTAACGATGCCGGCATGCAGGATATGCCCATCGTGGCAGGTGTGGGTGGTTCAAGCACTAGAGAGACCATCAGACTCGCACGTGCGGCTGCCAATGCCGGGGCGTAAGTCTTAATCACCCATTTATTTTGCCCCAGAATGTCTAGTTGAATGTGCAACCCACAGAGATGCAGGTCTGGTCATTTTGCCCGCCTACTACGCTGCTAGCCTGAGTACCGACCAGGAACAAATCATTCAGTATTACGTTGACATATGCAATGAATCACCGGTTCGCCTCTCTTCTTCTGTAGGATTTAAATTGACGTCGCTCACACTGCCAGATACCCCTGTTCCTATACAACTTTCCCGCAAACTCGGCAGGTTTGGACATGTCGTCGGCGATCATCGAGGAGGTGATTAGGCAAGCGCCTAATTTGTGCGGCGTCAAACTCACGTAGGTGACGAGTATAATGCTTTTATTTGCTCATGGTCTCTGGCAGATAATGTTTCGGTTAGTTGTGGTGGCAGCGTCGCGAAGCTGGTTCGCCTCTCGTCCTTCATCAATAGCGAGCCGTCAGTCAACTCATGCCGGCCATACCCCTTCCTGCTTCTAGACGGGCTCATCTCCGATTTGACACCATGGATGAAGTGCGGAGGCCATGGCACCGTCAGCGGCATCCCCAACTTTGCTCCTGCTGCCTCTATGCGGCTATGGGCACTCATCAATAAGCCTGATCTTACAGAAGATGAGAAGCGGGAAGCAGAGAGAATCCAGTCCATCCTGTCCAACGCCGATGTGGCAGCTGTACCTGCAGGTGTAAGGGGTATGAGTAAGTAGTGGTTAACCCATCTCAGAATGAAGACGATTGTGTGACTTTGGCTGATACCATGCCCACGCAGAATATGTCTTGCACAAGTTGCACGGATATGGAATGGACCCCAGACGCCCATTGCTTAGATTGGGAGAGGCGGGAGGGGAACGTTTAATGTCTCAATTCAAAGAAATGATCGAACTGGAGGCAGAATACTCTGAAACGGCGTAGCTTTCAGATGTAGAGATGAATGTTACAGCATAAAAACTTAGTAGCCCAACAAATGATTATTTAATAGTTGCAAAGTCTCTTGAATCTGAGCCGAAGTCAGGGAACCTAAAATCTCCCGGGACATGTAATAGAGTTCTCACAGTAACTTGATGGGACTTGAATTTGTTTTTGTTGACGACAGAGTCGTAATTACATGAGGCGGTATGCTCGCTCTCGTTCCCGGATCTTTAAGCTACTGTAGGTGCGGGATGTCATCAGGAAGGGATTTTGCGGTACTTAAGTTGAATGCTGGATTTGCGGTTCAATTAAATGATCACTAAAGATGAACAAGCACACGTTTGATTTTAAATGAAAATGAAGACGTTACGGCCCGCTGACCGCTAACATGTACATTCGTAAATTGTCCAAGCCTGACTTCGTCTGTCGTGCATTTGGCTTCAGTAACTAACCAATGAATCCATTTACAAAACGTATCTGAAGTACGGTGAGTACTCGCCCATTTCGGCCAGCTGCTTCTCTGTGTATTTTCCCTCTAGTTCCTCAGGGGGTATGCGGTCCTTCTGAAGGTTGGCGCGGCGAAGCAGGTACCAGTTGGTGATGCAGGCACCATAGCCACCAATAGCGACGAGACGATGATGGTGATGAAGCCGGAGCGGTAGGTAGGGGCCTCGTGGCTGACGAAGATATTGACACCAATGCAACCGCCGGCAAGCTGGCCCCAGGTGGACATCCAGCCCATGGCCGCGGCGCGCTTGGCCGGGTTGCGGACGTTGGTGCCGAGCCAGGAGCCAACTGCCGGGCCTTGCATGTTGTAGCCAGCAATGACAAGGAACAGAGCAAAGTAGCTCAGCCCGGAAAGATTGGAGTAGTGCAAAGATGGCCACAGGATGACGATACCAATAGTTCCAACTGTGTAGCTGATGATCAACGACCGGGCCCGGCATTGGTACCGATCAGAGTAAAATGCAATGGCGACGACGCAGAAGAAGGCGAACACGTAGGGCGGGGATGTCATAGCTTGGGCCTGGATGGCAGAGTAGCCGAGACTCTTCACCATCTATAACAGTAGAATATTATCGGAGAACGTCCATCAAGATGTCTTCTGGGGTGCGTACCGTTGCCAGGGTGTAGTTGACCGAGTATGTGGGCACCGAGCCACCAAAGGCCAGATGAGAGGCAACTAGGTAGGTCTTCCAATCCTTGACGGCCTCAAAGAAGACGCTCCAGCGGAATGTCAAGTCGGGAGGCACGGGGCCATCGCGGTACTTAACACGCAACTTGAGGTACTTCATCTCGTCTGCGCTAAACCATCGGGAGCTCCATTTCTCTGGGAAATCTACACAAAGCAGCAGGCCGAGGCTACCAACAACGACGGTAATGCAACCTGGAGAAAGATTCGGTCAGCATCGAATTACCAACACAGTAGCCGGATGACAATGAAGTGCATACCCTCGATTATGAAAAGCCACTGCCACTGTCTCAGGCCGTGATGGTCCTGAAGCGGGCCAACGGCGTATGCCAGTAAGCCGCCAAAGGCACCGGACAGCAGAGTTGCCGAGTACCACCACGCGCAACGCGATTGCAGCTCGTTTGGTAGATACCAGCAGCTGATCGTGTAGAAACAGCCTTGATACATTCCTGCCTCGAACAAGCCGAGCAACACACGGCAGATCACAAAGTCGTGGTAGCTCTTGACCCAGGCACCGCCAAGGGTAACGCAACCCCAGCAGATGACGAGTGATGACAGCCATATCCGGGGACCAATACGACGCAGCATCATGCTATTGTTCATGGCACGGGTCAGCAACGCTGGAGGGGACGCAATAAGACGAGAAATCATCAGTAGGGTAGGAAGATGACTCACTTCGATGGTGCTTCAAACATGGCATACATGATGATAAACCATGTCAAGGCCAGGTTGAATTGGGTGTTGGTCATGTTGGTGTCCTCCATAAAGGTGTAGATCTTGACATTGCCAGCATTGGACCGATCAATCGAGTTCAGCAGGTAGTACATGAACAAGAAGGGCAGGATGCGGGCATCAAGGCGCAGGATCATGCTCCGGTGCGCCTTGGGGTCGGATGTAAAGTGGTCTTTGAGGCGTAGATACTCGACATACTCGGCGGCATGCACGGCATCCGTCACGAAGGGGACTGGAACCTCAATGGTGGTGCCCACCTGCGTTTCGACGTTCTTGCTGTCATCCATTGCGCTTTTAGACATGTCCTTGGGCGCCTCGCCAGACGAGATGGACGCTGGACGCATGATGAAAGCTGGATATTGTCCCTCGGTGAGGGCTTGGAATGCCAGTATTAGTCTGGGTCGTTGCGAACCGGCCCCGTGGTTCAAGTACTTTGGGCTGCCGCACAAGCATTGTGTCGCTATCGCCGTTATTAATGTCGGCTTTTTCGGCAATGGCCCGATCACCAGCGATAAGAACCTTGATACCATTAGCGCTGTTGATGGGATCCCCCTCGAGTAATAAGACCTACCAGGCACCCCGGCAGCCGAGCCGTGGGCGACGAACTTGGCCAGAAAGCCATGGATCACAGTCGGTTGCGTGCCGATTTTGACGACGAGCTCCCGGCCGATGAGGCGGTCTACGCCGACACCGACAGGGGCGCCGGCGGACCACCTTCGGCAAAGATTCATCGGACCTCGAAAGGTACGTGTAGCATACTGCCAGCGTTATCGCTTCTCGTGCTCTTACTTCTCCTCTTTTCGCCGTAGGATCCGCTGACCAGCCTATCTTGCGCAGCCTGTGCCCAATGCCGCGGTCGCAAGCAGAAGTGCTCAGGACCTGGTGGCGGTAGCAGTGTCGGCGCATCGGCATCCGCACCGGAAGACCACGCCCCGGCAACCCTGCCGGCGATGCGCCCAGTCGGCCGTTCAGTGCTCCTTCACTACTGCTACCAACGAGCAGGGGTTCGACGACGTCGATGCCGCTAGCCGAAGCGCCCGCAAAGTTGATTGATTGCAGAAGCAGATCAACGAGCAGGCCAACCGCATCAGCCAGCTGGAGGCCACCGTGAGCGACCTCAGTGCTGCCGCCGCTCTCGGCTCCCAAGTGAACAGAACCCCAGATTCGGGTGTCGATGGGCTCACATCGCAAATCCGCCGGCGCCATCGATGCGCGGCACGAGGAGATGGCACGAGGAGGCCAGCGGGTCAGCGACATCTCCCGTTTCCAAGCGCGCAAAGATCCGCAATGATGAGATATATGCCAACGGGCCTGCGATATTCCAAGATCCTAGTCCGGGGCGCCGAAGCGATGCTCACAGTGCTGTGGATTTTGGTACCCCCATGTCAATGCTCCGTCACTTGCGCCACGATATCCACGACGTGAGCGTGGAGAATGAAGCGTTGGACCCGATAATGTGTGGCGTAATGACGATGGAGCAAGCCCAAGAAACCTTCGATACCTTCTTTAACCATTGTCATAGATGGGCACCGGTGCTCTGCTCACAAACCCAGACTTCCGCGGCCACCATCCGGAGGTCCTGCCCGGCCCTGTTTATATCTGTCTGTTGTATCGGATATCGCTTCACCAGTACGGCCACACCAGAAGCGCAACGTCGTTACATGGCTCTCATCTCGCTTCTGGACCACTCCCTAAGCCGTCTCCTTTTGAAACCAAATTTGGCCGATGTAAACCTGGATCACATCCGCGCGATACTGCTGTACATACAATGGATGCCCGTCGATAATATTGGCAGTTCTAGTCGATCTATCAGGTACAATGCCATCTCGGCATGGAGCATGCTGGGTCTGGCCATTCGGTATGCCCTGTTTCTCGGATTACACCAGGATGCAGTGCTCCCTTTCAAGCCCGACACCAACGAGACCCCGACCATGGAAGATGTCGGTCGGCTACGGGTCTGGATAAACCTGCTTACCTGTGATGCCGCCTTGACGCTTTCAAGCGGCCTCCCGGCGACGTTGAATCCGGATCCGGTGGTGGCCGTTGCTGGCCGCTTCAGGTCAAACAGCAACGCTACTCACCCGGACGATACGAGGAGTTCGGCGACGTGCGAACTTGTATCCATCCTCAAACGAGCCGCAAGGAAAGGCGGAAGCCCCAATGCCCGCTCTTTAGATGCCGACTGCTTGCGACAAGTTAATTTGGAACTAGACGCATGGGAGACGGACTGGAATCCGGTTATCGGCGACCGGATTCAGCACTATCAGATGCCGTTTACGACGTTGCGGTCCTACCGTCTTTCCATTAACAGCGCATGTCTATCGCCGCTCCTTCGGCCATCAGGAGGCCAAGGCCAGATACCCATTTACGTGCTCCAGGCGCTGGAGGTTAGTCTACACACGGCAGCCTTGACTATTTTCGCACTCTCCGAGCAATCCAGACACCAGCAGTGGGGGCAGTACAAAACTATCGATTCATTACCCAGGGGGGGATACACTCCCGACATGGAGGCCATCAACCGCATCAAATACTCGGTAGACTCGACGTGGATTTCGTACAGCTTCGCAACCATGTTTCTCGTCTTATGCTATAAGAACGGAATCGTCGACGAAGACTTGAAGATTTTGGCCTTATGCTACAACACCGCGGACGTGGTCACGTTTCCTCGGCGACAAGCAACCTCCTCGCTTCTCTTCCGGTTGGTGTTATTGGCAACGCAAATATTTGACCTCGCAAGCACAAATATTCTGGCACACCTTGCCTTGGATCAGAAATCGCTCCTCTCGGGTGTTTTTGCTGTCGTCCTGGGAGACTTGATCACGGATGACGAGGTTCTATCCGAGACGCCAGCACCGGCGTCGTATTCGGATCGGGAGGTGGAAGCCCTCTTCGACTCAATGGTGAATGGCATGGATTTGGGCTGGTACGCTGGCTGATTTCAGCCAATAAAATGTGAAGGCTACGGAGTACTCGCAGACTTTCCAACGGCGAACCATACACCCTACACCATGTGTTATGGATGTAATCAGCACAGCGGTCCCAATTGCTTCCATTGGCTTTACCAACTGCGTTGAGCACGATACAATGATGAAATTAAAGCTTTCTAGAATAAGGGCTGGGGGAAGGTGATGCCCGATTTGTCCAAAACCAACCAATTAGACTCGAAAAGGCCCTTTGAAGTGACAGACATGTCAGCCCGTGTGTTGGTGCCTGGAAACAGCAACCGGATGATTCGGATTTTTTGTCAACCTCTAGAGAGAGACGCGTCAGCCCGCAGGAAAGGTACGAACGACGATAGGTTCGTTGTATGATCCGAAATACATAGCCCTATGCCATTAATCCTTTGCTGATTTGCCTTGCTCTCGATGATGTTTCTGTCTGCTAGGTAGTGTCGCTCTACGGCCCTTACATGTATTGTTCTGTCCACGATGCATGCCCAATCTCTTTGCTACATATCGTATGCCTGACGCCGTTCCCTTTCCATTCTGAATTAAGCTATGCTTCAATCTCATTCTCGATGTATGTCAAGCATTTCTGAGACCTTCTAGCAACCAATTCCAAGACTGATGTGTCTTGAAGTGTTTCCGCCTCTCTACACGTAACCTCCCAGCTAACATTGAGACATTGGCGTTGATTACCCTGCCGACGGTCGCCCGAGTCACCCCATGTTCGTTACACCGCCACCGCCATGAACAATGGGCAGCGACGAAGTCAACCTATTATCTATCAACCGCAGTTCATCCGTCAACCTCCTGGAATGCATGTCAAAAGTCGTATTTCCCTTTTGAGTTAGACATTTACGAGACTATTTTTGGTCAGGCACCAACTAGACTGTTTCTGGTTAGACACGTACGAGATCTCGGCAGTGAACCAATCATGTGCTATTGCTCACAATCGCTTGGCCACTCCTAGCTAGACAGCACAGCGATGGCGCAAGGGCTTAACGCTTACCTGCCTGCCTGCTTACTGCTCGGGCTTCCAAGCCTCGTGGCTCCGTTCCTTCGCAATCTCGCATCTGAAAAGGCGGCTGCGAAGGAGCGAATCATGGAATGCGGGAGTCGTAATTGAGCCTTGCGGCGGGTGCTGCAACGGGATCTCGTAAGTATCTAACCCCTTTCAGAACGAGGTCAGTGACAGTGACGGAATGGAATTCTCAGATTCAACGGTGAGCCCGCGGAGAGAAAGAAGAATGCAAATGTACTTATACAGCGAGAATTCTCTGTATTGATCAGTTCAGACACTCTCGTCACTCGTGCAATCCAATAGACCTACTACCGTCTTTCCTCCTACCTTCCTTGTTTCGCCTGCAGATTCTTCGACTCGCAGCCAAGATGTCAAACTCTTGCCCTCTGCTAAGCAATGCCAACTGCACTGTGGAAACATGTCCGCTCAGCTGCGCTCAAGTTGAATACCTTCCAACACTTGCTGGCAATGCGGTCTATGCCGCCATCTTCGGTCTGCTTCTTGTCGCGCAAATCGGGCTTGGCATTCGTTATAAGACTTGGGGGTTCATGGTCGGCATGGTCTGCGGCCTCATTCTTGAGCTTGTCGGTTACGCAGGCAGAATCATGCTACATGACAACCCATTCGATTTCAACAACTTCATTATGCAAGCTTTCCTTTACCCCAACTCTACAAAAAGCGTTTCTGATAATCTCTGTAGTTATCTAGTCCCTCTGACGATCGCTCCCGCTTTCCTTGCCGGCGCCCTCTACCTCTGCCTCTCCCGCATCATCATCGTCCATGGCCAGCAGATTTCCCGCTTCAGCCCGCGCACCTACGCGATAACATTCATGACCAGCGACTTCATTTCGCTAGTTCTACAAGGTGCCGGTGGTGGAATTGCAGCCACGGCTGACGATCACTCCGGGAGTGAGGCAGGCAGGGCCATTATGGTCGCGGGAGTCGTGTTTCAAGTCGTCTCGCTGCTATTCTTCATGCTGCTGTGGCTTGAATTCGTACTCCGGCTCCGCAAGACAAGTGAGGACGTCAAGGATGTACGCTTCATTGACTTGAGGCGCACAAAGAAGTTTGTCTGGTTCCAATACGCGCTCGGCATTGCTGTTGTCCTCGTTTTTATTCGCTCGGTATATCGTGTCGCGGAACTCCAGCAAGGCTTCGACGGACCCATTGCCAACGACGAAGTGTCCTTTATGATCTTGGAGGGGCCGATGATCATCCTTGCGGTTCTTGCAATGACGGTTTTGAGCCCGGGTATTGCGTTTGGCGGCAAGTGGAGCAGTGCGACTTGGTCGATTAAGAAGTCCAGAGAGGCTGCTTTTACCGCGAGCGGCTCGTCCATGGAAGACATACAGAAGCATCCCGCTTGAAGTCATTTAGCTGCGAGCCTGCGAGCGAATGCGTGATTATGGGTTCTAGAATTCGATTCCTTTGTCCTTTTTCTTTGGGAATTTGTCGCTTGATAGACTGTATTGTATTTAGATAGGAGTCTCAAGAATGGAACTTAAGAAGTAACTGATCATACACCCGTCTTTGACTTGGCCCGGACAGTAATCAACTACTATTCCCTACATTATAACTTGATGTATTCCGTGATTGTCTGAAACTCCCCCAACAAGCCCCACGGCTTGGTCTGGAACATGGCTTCAAGCGTGCCTGGATAAGTCGGGCTGGGCACGATGGTTTGATCAAACTTCCGAAAATCAAAAGGCAGCTCGCATACATTGTAGATCCGCGACTCGTCATCGGGCAGGGGCAAGCCATGGAGTCTGGAAGTCTCGTCTGGCAATCCGTGCGTGTCTAGATGCTCTTCTTCCAGCTCGATCACTCGTTTGGCTGTTAGGTATGCGTGATGGGCGTTCCATAAACCTTCTCGTCGAGGTGCCAGCCGCAACAATTCCAAAGCTCGTCTACGTACTGCAGCATGACGACATTTCAGCGCAGCGTAGAAGAGGGGCCCCAGAAGCTGTACATCGAAAGATAGGATTTGCGGTTTTGCCATTTTCTCCTCTGGCTTGATGACTCGTTCTGCATAATGCACAAGCTCTTCGAAGTCGGCTTGATAAGAATCCGTGGCCGTTTCTTGAGAAGTGGTGCAGACTCGTGTCCAGATGTAAATGGCCTTGTAGTTTACCAAGAGTATGTTAATTGCGTCCTGATTGACAGGTTTTCCGACAGTCTGAATCCGTTGTAGCAAGTCATCTAGACGCTGGTGCCACGCGTCTAGCCTTGCTTGAAGTTTGGTCTGTTCAATTAGGTCATCGATGCCAATCTGAAATGAATCCGCTTTGGGCCCTGTTGCGCGGATGAAACGGATGCAGGTGTCTGATATATCGAACAGTCGCCGTCTGGCATTATCAAGGTCTTGATGGGGAGAGTCTTCTTCGGCTGAATGTGCGTATATCGCTGGAGTTACTCTACCAGCGAGACAGCACAGTACGCTTAGACGTGAGAACATTGGAACAATGTAATTTTCGATGTAGTCGAGATCTTGAGACGAGACCTTTGTCGTTGTGGTTTGGGATACTTCATCATTGCGTCGGACAGGCGCTAGGATGCTGAAACCACTGTGAATGTGGACCATGGAAGATTCGGCATTGCCCCTGAGGAACTCAATGCACGTGAAAAGAAGACAGCAAACCAAGGGAACCAAGATAGAGTTGGGGCTAGTCTCAATCCGCGCTGACAGAGACTTTATGGCAATACTCCATTCTTTCCTAGCCTCAGGGTTGGCATTGACGAAGCCTGCCGGATGCTGCAAAGACGATTCGACGTCACGATAGATGAGACTGATGGCGGATACCGCGTGTCGAATTGAGGGCTCGGAATGTGATAGTTGCAGGACAAGTTTGCTCCAGAACTCAGAGTCGAATTGTCCATCCAGAGTTGCGGCAAGATTCTTAGAGAAGAAATCGAGGCCGCTGTTACTTGCGACGAATACTGGTTGACTTTGTGTTGGGGGCAGGTAGACCGTGATCACATTTCGTCGCGGTCGTGCTACACGCGTTGTGTCATAGTCGCATTTGCGATTCCCAATAGCGCAACGTCGACAGATTGGTTTTCCTTCATCGCATTTGACTCGGCGGGCCTTGCAAGTGCTGCATCCAGTTCGAACTTTAGACGTGCTTTCGCGGCTTCTCTTATCAGGGATCATAGTAGATGATGATACCCAAAGCGCTCGATTTCCAAAGAAACTATGGCGAATGACATGTGGCAAGCGGAACAACACAAGCTGAACGGTACAACTTCGAGAACGTGGTGAGATGGCGGACCGCTTCAATCGAAGGCTGCGGCAAGCTCGGTGTAGGTGAGAAATTTCAAAGGAGATTATCAGCAGCTGATGGGGATGACGTGTCTATGTACTGCGCCGTTTTCCTTAGTCTCTTTCATTCCACTGCGCCCCGTATCCACATTAAAGTCCGTCGGTTGTAGGATTCGTGGCTTGGTTTATGTATCTTCTCCTGCGGCATGCTGAGCACAACTCGTTGAGGGAACATGCTTATTATTAGCGTGCCTGATGGTAGATGGTCTGTGCTCAAGCATTGTTTCACCTGTGAGGTAAATTAAGCCAATGACTTAGTGTTACGTCTTGTGATGTTCAACGCAACATCGTCGCCTCCAGCCTTTTGACCAATTTGCCAAAGCTGCTTGCAAGCGACTAAAGTATCTTCAATCACAAAATGAAGATATCAACCATGCAGCAGCTCATATTCTCCCGTCAAAAGCACATCTCGACTCCGTGGCTCTCGAACCTAACGACTGGAGGTGCAGTTGAGGCGTTACTATGACGATGCACTTCTTTACATCATCAGTGATCGCAAAATAATGCATACTCTCGGTTGGGTGTTCGCGGAGGAAACCATGAATTGCAGTGTCCATACACGGGGAGACTGAAGAGGCCGCTGTGTTTACTATTGTAGTATCACAGCTGCCACACAAGTAGCATTGCTATCATCCCAAAACAATTTGTCTTGGTCGAGCTGAGACGGCTAAGATAGTCCCTTCAGCTGTCTCCCTCCTTGCCTCTTCACCGAGGTTGGTTTCGCCGAGCAAAAGTGTCTTAGCCACAATCTTCCATTCGTTGTTCTCATTCCCGCTGACCGATGGCATCAGAATCCATGCCCTAGTCCATCCGCAATCCCCATCTAGCAGGTCGGTTGGAACAGCAACTTGCATCTGACTATCAGAGCTGACTGCACTGAAGTTGTACGTCAACAAGAACTGGCTGAGAATTGCAATTTCCCCTTCCATTGTAGATTTGATACGGGCTATAGGGGCAGACATCCAGTAGATCGACCGTGGGTCGGTGATCCATGTTATGAGACCGAGAGCTGCTTCGATTGAGCAACCTTCCTCTTGATCTCCTCGCCTCTCGTGAAGAGCACGTTGAAATTCTTCGGAGGGTATTCTGAGGTCGTCGTTAATCGTAAAGTCCGCAAAGATACCCGTGTTGTATTTCCAACGAATCACTTCGTCTTGGAGTTGGGACCAGATGCGTTTCGCAAGACCCGTACCGCCCGCCAAGATTGAAGCTAAAAACTGACGACGTGGCATTTCCATTTCTTCGTCAGTACGGAATGCTGGCATTCGCATGGCTTCTGTTTTGAGGGGAGGCAAAGTGCTCTTGATGGCGCCTGGGAAGATCCTATGTGTTGCGTTGATTTCGTCTTCGCTGCACCCTGTAAATGTGCCGGTAAAGAATATCATGTCGAGTTCCAAACGTTCGGCAGATATATTGTGGATGCCTTTGATGTTTCCGAGAGCAAATTTGTCCAACGTTGTGTCAGCTGCGGCGATGGATCTATTCATCCATGACAGCTTCCCGGAAACTTTGAGCGGCTCTGAATTAACGAATGATAAAACAACCTTTTCTCCTGCCGCCAGTGACAGAAGTACGGCAAGGTGGTACACCTCGTCTTCGGTGGGCTCATACCGCCGAAAATATGCCAGACCGATTCCAATCAGGTTGATGCATACAGAAAGTCTGTCGCCAGGCATGGTGCACGCTGTCTGACACACGGCATTGAACCGGGCCATGAAGCTAGAAACCAGGGCTCCGGCCCGAGGGTGGCGGCTTTCCATGAGGGGAGAAGTGCGATTTGAGAAGCCGGCAAGAATTGGGTTGAGGTGTTGGCTATGCTGGTTTCGATGGCCTAATTGAAGAGTGACTGTTGCTAAGATGGAATGCAGAGTCGACCACTCAACCCTCAGAGTGTTTGCTTCGCCGAGACCAATCACAAACACAGTATTGTGGACAGCCTGGTGCCTCTTGTCGCTCCATGGCTCACCAACAACGAATTCATGAAAGCACCAAGATCGCTGCCACCATCGAGCCGCCGCAACTTTATCGTGCAACGATATAAGCAGAGCGGCTTCCGTAGTATCCTGCGGCTCGTGATCAAGTTTATAGGCGAAGGCTTCATACTTTCGGCACAGATCAGCTTCATCCTCTGTAAGCTCAACATCTTCAAGAAGCACCACTAGCTTTCTGCATGTCCTGTAGACGACATCCATACACGCGATGGCAAGCTGCTTCTCGCTGTTGTTTTCTTGGTCGATACAGATCTGATCCATCCATATACCTTCTCGCACATGCCCACGCTCAGATACTATGGCTTCTGCAAACCGCTTGCCAATGGGCCAAATACTGCCAGGAGCCGGCGCCGAATGGGGTGTGGCGGGCCATTCTGAGTTGTGCCAGCTGTAGCTGATGGCGAGGTATTGTCTGATGATGAAGCTCGCGTCGAACGGGTGCTTGCCCTGAAGAGTGGATTCAGTCGCGGTCCCCACTGGGTTCTCGACCGGTTGCTTTGAGCAAATCACTCGAAAGGGCGTTTGGAGTATGGTGCTTGAAGTTCGCTGTGAGAATGATTTGGCCACGTCGGGTGCCCAAGCTTGGAGGTTGTGGAGGGTAATCTCAGCTTCTTCGCGAGTGCAGGCCAGTCGATCCAAGGCATCTGCGAACAGATTTGCCTTGTTTTGCTCTGTCAATGAGATTTTGAAGAAGTTTTGTGCCACCTGCTTCACCCCAGTCGCATCGCCATTCGAGGACGGAGATGGTTCGGCCATGTTCTTTCCCGCCTTCGCGTCCCGCAATTTTGTAGTCAGCCAAGATCGCCTGATTCCAGGATCCGGTTTTAAGTCCAGCTGCAAAGCTTAGCTAACCCCTTCCTTTCGCAATGATGAACTTCGGCATTTTAGCCGATCCGCAGCTTGGCATGAGGGGTCAGGCGCCTGCGCGGATATCTCTTGCTTATTGTGAGTGGCCTTTACCATGATAGCGATGAGTCTGAAGTACTCTGATCTGGACGGCCGCGCGCATTTTATATTTCGCCATGATTCGGCTCTGCTGCATTCATAGTCCGGTGCATGTGTAGGGGGGCCATCCGCTGTCGCGCATACCTACCCAAGACAGATAGGTAGCCCTCAACTTATCTCCGGCAGCCATTGTCAATTCACTATCTTCGAAACTCTTTGTATTCGCTTATCGGACCCGTTTTCGGCCTCCCAAACCTGCCTCTTTCGTGTGTGGAAGGCCACGGCAATAGTGTTTTAACCCATATAATGTCAATTCCGCCATTTGGAGCTGACCTTTCCGAACTGTCCCTTTCCTTCAACCACGCAGCCTGACTCTAAGTGAACGATCGACTCGCGAGGCGCAGCTCCTGATTGCCATCGCGAAACATCAAAATGGTCCAGCGAGTGTCACGAGACGCCGGCTTGCAATCTTTTATTGAAGCCATTGAACGGGATGGGTGTGTTGTCGTCAGAGACTTTACCGACTTAGCGTCGATTGAAGCAGCCAATGCAGACGTTCAGTCGCATCTCGATGCCTCCCTCGTTCAATCGGGCAGCACAGTTGGCGCTTTGAATGGAGGGACTGCTACATGCACCAGACTAATAGGTCGGAGCCAGACAGTGCGGGAAAAGTTCTTCTCCGATGCCCTTTTTCAGGTACATTGAAAACCATCATCTTCCCACATCATGGGGGCTTTTGTCACTTACCAAATCATATTCGACAGAGCCTTGCTGATCACTTCATCGGCCTTGAAACTACAATTTGGTACGGCGATGAGCCAAGAGTTCAGCAATCCGACCCTCTTCTTTCGATCTCTATCACCATGTCTTCACAGCCTGGGTGCAAAGCGCAAAAACTTCATCGAGATGATAAAAATCACCACGCCAAGCATGTCAAGTCGGACAGGTATTCTAAAGGTCGAGACATGCTATTAGGTCTTTTTGTTCCCGGGTGCGATACAACTAAGGCAAATGGTGCAACCCGCATCGTTCCTGGCTCCCACCTTTGGGGTGATGAGAAGCCAGACTTTGGGCCAGATGGAACGAAGGGGGTTGAGAATGCCGAACTTAGAGTTGGAGAAGCATTCATTATGCTGGGAAGTCTTTATCATGGGGCCGGGGAATATTCCTTGTCAAATGGATGTCGTACCGTACACATCATGTTCATGTGCAGTGGCGTTCATCGTCAAGAGGTAAGCCAGCTCCTCAACGCCCTATCCATGAAGTGCTTGTCAAGCTAATAACCTGTGTCAAGGAAATTCCATTTCTCAGCTATCCGATTGAAGAGGTCAAGACATACTCGAAACTTGTGCAGGATCGTTTGGGCTGGAAACAGTCGGAACCCAATCTTGGCTGGGTTGATTTGAAATCACCGGAATTTCTGCTTGAAAAGTGATTATCGGCTCCCCTTGCGCTGTCTGGCTGGACTGTTGCCTCCAGAAAGATTGCTTTTGAGGCTGCCAAGCAACTCGGCTCACGCATGCACCATACGCTGCACCGTAGGGCATTTGGCGCGGAGGCCATCAAACAGAATCATCGAGGGTGCCCATTAGGCTTCAGACTACTCTTTAATTATCAACTTTCTATCTACTACGATGCCTCGAACCTGGCTCCACGAGACGAATGTTTCGGAAGGATGCAAGCGCCTCCCCAAGAGCAAGTCCTACCCCTGATTGCACGCATTACCAGCGCTCCCCGCAAGGCAAGTAAACTTGTCAAGTTCAATCAATCAATCAATCAAGTATGAAGCCATCGCCAGTCAATCAAGTCAAGTTTGAGCCTCAAACTTGATTGATTGCCTTGACTCTTTTGACAGGGATCACGATACGGATTAAATGAATATTCCACTGCCGAATATCCCTGCCCTTCCCTGCCCTTCCTCATCTGCCCTCCACTTCTGATGGGACCCCCCCTGGCAGGGTATAAATTGCCCCCTTTTGCCTATCTGGCTTCTTCTTTTTTTCCCCTAAGCCAATGTTGTTATGACGAACTTGGTGTGATATTCTCCAACCTCTTGCCTTGGCTTGGGTACCAGGTAATCCCCTTAGAGAGCTTGAAATCTGCCCTTCAAGATCTTCCGGAGATCTACATCAAATCTGTTGTTTCACTGCTGTTATCCTCTATCCCTGTTGTCCGTTAGCGTCCCTTGAATATACTGTGAAGGTGAGGGCATCACTAGTGCTACCCTCTCTTCTGCCTTGCTCATCCTGTGCCAGATGTCTACCACACCAGCAGTCCTCTATTCAACCCCTACCCCTCCTCTAAATACCTTCAACTAACTCTTAAGGCTTAGATCTATTATATCACAGCTTAAGCAAGGCAAAAACCACCCCCTACCTAACTATCCTTCGTTTAAAGACCTCTTTAAGGTTATAATAAATAATAAGGCATATATATAAGAGTTAGAACTTTAGAGAAAGGGTGTAAGAGAGAGGATAAGCTGGATAGGAAGCTATAGCTAGTATTTTGTTCTCTGCTAGCCAGATAGTTAACTAGGAGCTAGTTGCTAGGCCTGCTGTTACTATGATCTTAAGAGTAAGCAGATTATTTTTAATATTAAAGCAACTTTATCTGCTTCAGAGCACCTCAAAAAGAACTATACTAAAGAGATTAAAGCATTACTTATTAGCTTAGAAAGCTCTGAAAGACCTAATAATATTCTATATAAGAGATAGTATTTAGATTTTACTAGTTTGACAAAAGATTATATAAAGAGTGTCTAGAAGGCTGCTATCTGCCTTATTATAGATGCTAACCTTCTCTTCACTATTTATAAGAACCCTGCTTTTCAGAGTATAATCTCTGGTATTAGTATGAAGCTGGAAATGTTGCTATGGTCTGCTATGTTAATAGTTTCTGAACTTAATAGTATTTAGAAGTATTAGAAAGAGGTTATATAGTAAGAACTTCTGCATGCTGACTCTGAAATCTATCTGGCCTTTGATCTATAGACTTCTCTAGGCTGGCAAGCTATTATAGGTGTTACTGCATATTTTATTACTAGAGAGAAAGGTTTCTAAGTATGTTTAATTGCTATAAAGAAGCAACTTAGGGCTTATAATAGTGTTAACCTTGCAAATACTCTTAAAGAGGTTATTTGAGACTGGGGTATTACAAACTAAATAAGAACTTTGATCTCTAATAATATAAGCTTAAATAATACTTATATAGCAAGTCTGATCCTTTAACTTAACCCCTCTGCAAAGAAGAGGTAAGATACCTAGGCTAGAAGGATTTATTGCTTTAGATATATCCTCAACCTTATATCAAAGGCCTTCTTATTTAGCAAGGACTTTGAAAGCTTTAAGAGATAGTCAGATATATATATTCTTCTATAGCAAGATAAGGCTGACCTTAAGTATTAGCGAAAGACTAGCCTTATTAGTAAGCTTTATAATATTATGAAGTTTGTGAGAGCTTTGCTGCAATATATATAGAGGTTTAAGAATCTATCCTATGAGATATTAGAAAGATCTAGGCAATTTAGTGATATTCTTCTCTCTTAGCAGATATTCAGAGAAGTTAAACTAATCTAAGATAATACTATAAGATAGAACTCTATATACCTTATAATTAAGTATATAATTCGCTTTAAGGATGAAGTAGATAGCTTCTGTTCTTCTCAGAGTGTTAAAGATCTTATACTAGCCTAAGATATCTTAACTTCTAATAACTAGCTGCAGTTAATAGAGATTATAATAATCTTAAGGCCTATCTAGAAGATTATACTTCGAATGCAGGGTTTTAGATAAGATAGCTTATATAGTAGACTTTGAGAGGTAATTACTGCTATAGAGTATTTTCTGAGTTACTTTGAGGGGTGGAAAACTGTTACAAGCAGGTCAGGGCAACCAACTGTGGCACAAAGCAAAAGCTTCGATAATGACAAATCCGTTGTCATTATCCCCTGTTCTGCACTATATAGTGACGAGCCTACAGTGACCAACTGTAGCAGTCGTAACACCATGTCTCCCCTCCAAGAGGCATATCCCTATGCCGAGGACCAAGCGGCAATAGTCGGGTATAACACAGGGAAACTCCAGGCTAGTAGGGCACCAACCCATATAACAGCCTGCCCACGGTCGGGTCGCCCTACGTAGTGTGGGAGGCACAATCACACTACCAACGCAGCATGCGGGAATTGAACCCACAACCCCTCTACGCGGGTTGGATTTGTCATTATGTTATAAGCAGGTCAGGGCAACCAACTGTGGCACAAAGCAAAAGCTTCGATAATGACAAATCCGTTGTCATTATCCCCTGTTCTGCACTATATAGTGACGAGCCTACAGTGACCAACTGTAGCAGTCGTAACAAAGACCTTCTATAATAATACCAGCAGTAGGAATTCTTAAGATCTTGAATCAGAAGAGTTATAAGCTTTCTCATAAGAAACATCTTAAAGATTCACTTGATCAGTATATTAGTAAGTCTTATTATATGCTTAAGTATTATAACTATCTCAGAGACAGCTTAATAAGAGCTTTTTATCTGCTTATACTTACTAAGAATATATCAACAGCATTTCTAACCTGGAAGAGATAGGCAGCAGTAGCTAGCAGTACTTAAGGACTTCTATTAATAATAGATAGAAGAAGCTGGATAAGTACTATGCACTGACAGAGGAGTTACCTCTATATGCTGCTGTATTACTCTTCTACCCTGGTTTTAATATGAAATATATAGAAAAGAACTAGCAATCCCTTCGCTAGCAGGAATAGGTATCTAATACTAAGTTAGCTCTGAAGAGATATTTTAACTAATAATATCTTTCTGAAGAAGGGGAGGGTATGAGAAATATAAGCTAACGCCTAGAACCTTATAATCCAGATGACTTTGAGCAGTAGGTTCAAGCAGAAGCCACTGTACTTAAGGAAGATGAGGATAATAAGGAGCTGGATAAGTTAGAGAAGTACTTAGGTCTATAGAGGCAGGCTAACTGCAATCCTGTTAATTAGTGGTTTGCCTATGAAGAAGAATATCCTCGCCTGAGTAAGCTGGCATTGAGTATACTAGTGATACCCTCACAGTTATCTGACTGTGAGAGGGTATTCAGTGCTGCATCTCTTGCCCAGACCTTACAGAGGCTGGCGATGAAGGTAGAAAGGCTAGAAATGCTGTAATGTATGAGGCAATAGCATAAGAGGGGTGCAATCTCACTGCTTGGTGGGTCTGAATAGCTTCACTTGGCAATTACTTGCAATTAATTGGCAATCAATCAAGTATGGCATCGCGATGTGGCAATCAAGTCAAGTTTGAGCCTCAAACTTGATTGATTGCCTTGGGGTGGGCGCTGCGCATTACTGCAGGTGCCGCTTTGCTGGAGCGTCTTCGGCTAAAGCCTGGTTAGTGGTTGGCGCATTTGCGTGATCTTTCCTTTCAATAGGGCCAACCCCGTGTTCTTGTTGAGGGCGGCCTTCATTTGGAAGCATGATGGCCTTGTCTAGGGCATACGGCAGCCCACGGTGTCGACCACGGATCATCATGGCACAAACGACAAGCTTGCCGAAAGTCGTGAACTCGCCAGAGAGTGATGTCATGACCGAAGGGTGCCCAAGGGACAACCCAACGTTGCCACTACGGGTAAAGTGAGCGATACAAAACATTCAGAGAGGAGTGGGTTACTTGCTATGCGCTGACTACTTCGAAAAAGACCGGGAAGACTGAGAATGCCTATAAAGTCAAGTATCAGCCCTGGCTTTCGGGGGTAAGGGCAAATCTGGTACGCACTGGTTCGTTGAGATCCATGATTCTCTGCGATTCTGCGATACATATGCAAAATGTACCAAGAAAGATGTACCAGAGATCAAAGCTCAATTGGTTTCGAACATGGGTCATGACATACGAAGCCCCGTGGTTTTCATCCACATGGCTATCTGCCTCGTAGACGCCAAGGGCTCGTTCCTCATAGGTGTTTGATGCCCGAATGCTAATGGCTATCGGGAAGATCGCGATGTACATCATACACAACAAGCTGAACTGCACGGCGGGGTTGACGAGGGATAGGTTCAGTGTTGATGTGCCAGTGTGGCGTGATGACGCAGCTTGGAATAAAGCTGATAGGATCCGGGGTCCCATTGCCAAATCATTGACGGCAGGGTTGTCAAGATCCAGAACGATGATCAACAAAACGTCGATAAAGTTGAGCAAGAAGACAATGCCGAACAGAATCCAGGTGGGTCGGCTCGGGAAGAGTAAAGTGTAGCATCTGCGGGGATGGTCGAGCAGAAACTGAAGATGTTCTTTGGTTGCCGACTTCTTATTCACGACCTTCGACATGATCCAGATGACTAGTCGCAAGAGCACTGGATATATCGTGTTTCCCGCGAACGCAAGGAAGGTCATGGCGAGCATTGGCCAGGTGGCGTCTTTGAATGTCGACATCGAGTCTGGGGTCAGGGTGAAGCCGAGATTATCAACCATAGTCTGGGCCGAGTAAAAGGCCCACCACACTTGACCTTGTCCGTTCTCCGAAAGCCATGACTTGTACTTTAGGGGAGCGTGTAGAATCCACGGCAAGAGACAGACGACGCCAAACAGGTGAAGCCCGACGAAGTAACCTACCGCTAAATCGGCCAAATCTGTTTTAAATACTGTGGGGGATTATGCAGGCGTATACTAAAAACAATCTTCAGAAGAAGCTTCAAGCTTCTATACTCAATACCGCCAAGTAGCTCACGATCTCGCTCTGTGAGGTGGAAGAACTGGGAATTGCGGCCAACGGTGACCTGGCGAGACAAGTAGGGGAGGTCTACTGTGCGTGGTGGTCGTGGTCGCGTAGACACGTCGGAACGGCGCGATTCACGGTCGAGGGACTTCGAGTGACCAAGCACCAGAACAGATGAAGCTACTTTCTCCATTGAGCGGGCGGCACGCATTGCAGGGCCTTCTGTGTTGTGAGGTCTTCGCCGAGACAGGCCACTTGCGACTGGCTCAACGGGACGGATTGCATCAATGTCTAGAACGGCGGGTCAATAAGTTCGATCTTTGCATAAGCTTGACATTACCAAGGGCCTACCATCAATACTTTCTGTATCTTGGCGAATTTCAATCATGGATTGACCTGTGTGCATAAGAGCTTAGCCCGGTTCCAAGGAAGGTCGACCTAACTGATTACGTACCATCATCACGGTCTCGGGGTCCGGGGACGTGGAGGACGGCGTTATCTCCACTGGATTGGGCGCGGTTGGGGAGATTCTCTTCAAAGGTAATGGTTGTCGCTCTGGGAACAGATGCAAACTCTGTCTCCACGCTTCCATTTTGCTTCGGTTCCGTCGGACCAGTTTGAACGGCATTGCGCAGGGCGTGTGTCTCATCTGAAGCACTTTCGGGATCTCTTACTTCGGCTTCCTTGTCGGTAAGACCCGTTTCTACATCTTCGGAAGGCCGGCCAAGGGCCCGCTCAGTAGCTATGAGTGCGACGTCAGTATTCCCAAGCTGCGAATGCTGCATTGAGAGAAGACGCATTCAGTTCTTACCGATATGCTTCAATCGCTGCTGGAACCAGTAGAGACGCGCCACGACAACCACAATGTTGATCAACATGAGATTAGTGATCATGGGGATCACATAGATGTACACTTGCTGGTAAGTCTTCAAGTCTTTGACGTCGATTCTACCATATCATGATAAGTATGAGATAATATGCGAAGGGCAAAGACTAGGCAATCTGGTGACTTGACAACTTACGTGTTGAGGCCGGATTCGGTCGAGCCACTGGCACCAAAGAAAAAGACATCTATCGCCGCTAAATTTCCCGCGGGGTACAGCACAGGAAACGAAAGCAGGCTGCAAAATAGGATCCATGTGTCTGGAGGTAACAAGCATGAACCATTAGCAGAATGGCCATAGACATAATATTCGGCGAGGGAAAATGTAGGCGGCGATGAGGAGCGATTTTGCCAACCCGGAAATAACCTACAGTGGAGATTTATGAAATTCAGCTTCGGCTTCCACATGGTTCGGTGCGGCAGTGAGTAGCAGAATGCACGGAGGCTTAAATATGATGTCAAGTTGCACTGATTGGAGCGTGGTGAATGAGAGGCTGTGAGGTGTTCAGGTTGCAGGAAAATGAAGCGCAGTGAGGGGCTGTTGTTTATCTCAAGGCACATGCAGCGACTACTACTTTCTCGGCCTGAGGCATAGCACGGCGGCCTCTCTGTCTGCGGTATTTTCAATTACCTGGTCTTGTCCAGCCAAGAGCCAAGAAAAGGTACGCGGCATGCGGATACGTACATCCACATGAAATCGATGGACGCGCCAAGACGTTGGTGGTCCACATAAACTGTGAATCCGTACACAATTGTATCCAATCAGTGTTTGAGATGAAGCGACGCGTCGAGGGCTTGGCGAGTATTCTTATGTCAGAGCTCGGTGGTATTTGCTCCGTCACTTCAAATGGCCGGGATGGTCTCCGATTGGGCTGCCTGCACCATGCCTAAAATGGTATCCGTGGGCGTGGCCATTCATTTAGATGCATCATGCATCGTGACATGATCAAAATTATTTTGTCAGTAACATAGCTGATTTCAGCAAAACATTCGCCCAGACAATCCTATCTCCTTACTAGTCTCCAAAGTTTCATCATCGATGTTATTCACGAGGCTCTTGAGCTGCTAAGACTTCCATATTGCTAATGAACCAATCGCATGAGGCCAACCGCCGTCGCCCGTTGGTGCCTAGAGATGACGTAGACCGTAACAAACATCCTGCAACAAACGTACGTGTGCACTCATTTTCCTCGAAACATCGCTGAAAAACTCGTCAGCTACACCAGGCAGTGATTTATGGCTCCAGCCTGGAAAGAATCTCAATAAAGCTCATGGCTGTCCTCTTGCACAAGATCGTGTGCCAAACATCATACTCATCGCAGTGGCTTGCGGGATCTTTTCCTGCGTTTTAATATCAGCGATGGCTTTGACGGTCCCCCAAGACGAGGTGGTAGAAATTGATACCACGATTCCAGGCGGATTGGAAACGACTCGTGAGGAATTCCCACCACGGCGATCTCCTCTTCGCACAATGCAACAAGTCCACGACTTTCTTTCCAATAGCACCACTCTCAAGAGCATCAAACTTCGTGTCACTCTTCTTGGTTGTTCCAACCATCCTGACAGATACAATTTCCCATTTGACTTCCCTGCCGGCTCTCGTTATTCATTCAAACTGGAGTCTCTCCAACTTGACGGCTACGATTTTGGCTACCGAGAGTGGAAGATCGTCCAGCCACCTAGCAAGCTCTTTCCTTATTACCCCCATAGTTGGGCTCCGGGCGGCATCAGCGACTACTTTTGGTGGTACATGTCCGACTCAGCGACGAGATATTACAAATGGCGCGACCTTCCCGACAACCAGAAGCATAAGACGAACCTCGATCTGTGGATTGACGCAATGGATTTCTCCCATATCCGAGCGCTTGCGCTGAGAGACATCAGGGGTCAATGTGTCGTTGCCATTCGGCTTCCCCCACTCCTCAAATCCCTGAGGTCCTTGACTATGCGGGGAGGTCATCATTTTCGAGCATTCGTTCTCGGGCTACCACGCGATTCATTGGAGCATCTCTCCTGGACTTCTGGCTGCGGATGTAAGCAGAACCGATTGGTGCTCGAAGCTGTGGGGCACCATGCTCATTCACTTACTCGTCTCGAATTGAGAGAGCCCGAGAATTCCTATCATCGACGGGAGGTCCTCACGGCAGAGGAGCTTGCCTCTCTCGGTGATTTGGCACCACAGTTACAAGATTTGACCATCGACCTCAACCGAGATGGCACTTGGCCAATTGAAGAGCTGGAATCAGTGGCTGCGCACTACCCGCGGTTAAAACGACTTACAATATACTTAGAGCTTGCCAGTGAGGAGCGGAGACGGCGTGAAAGCTCGGCGTGGCCTGGAAGTAGATGGTCGAGCGACGAAGTTGTAGACAACATGGCGCGCCCATTGCTAACAAAAACGACTGGGATGGAACTTTTTGAACTCTTGCGCAAACAAAAAGTGGGCGAGGAACTGGTTGAGCTGAAGCTTTTTGCTGGTGACTGGGAGCGGTCGCATGATGGGCCGCTATACACGCCTCCGTGGCTTGAGCATCGAAGGGCATGGGTACATTGTCAAATAGTGGACGGGTCTAACGATGCAGGAAAGCAGATACTCTGCGACGGAAGCGACACAGTTGTGGTCAACGGAGACGACAGCGTGTGGGATGGAATGGATGTTTTTCCGAGGGGTGCCATCATTCCAGTACTCGACGAAGACGAAGAGGAACAGCTAGAGTTGGTGGAGATGGAAATGGCTGTTGAAGATTGGGAAAACAACAGCTAGCAAATGCGATTGAGAATGTTCATCCCCTCACTGACATTACTTAATATCGATTTGGTCTGTGTCTTTCCATGCGTATTATTTATCGGGATGAACAGGCGTCAATCCGTGTCTAGGAAACAGTCTAGGAAACATCGGACATTTCAACCGCGGTTCCAAGGAACCCCGCTGAAGATGACATGCCGATGAACCGGTCCGCAATCCCCACCCTGCCAAGCCCGTCCAATTGCCAATGCGACCGGCGACACGTGCCGATGATCAGCGTACAAGCATACAAGCTACTTTCCGCATCCTATTCGTCCTATGCAGCAATCTCCGTGCCTAGTCGATATGCTGTCCATCCCCCCCGGCGCAGACCCCGATTTGAGAGGTCCATCGCGGTGGCTACAGCCATAATCCTTGGGCAAAGTCGTCATCGAACGCGAGATTATTGAGTTATCATCTTTCCTGATTGAAATTGCCCAATCATCTGCCACATGATTACCCACGAGCTTGAGCTTGCTCATCTTCGATGCGTGCAGACAGCGAGCTTCCATATCCCGATTGACTGGAAGCTCCGGAAACTAGTCCCAGGTCGAGATGCAGAACTTCACGCCCATGAATTATTCATAAAGGCGAGAACTTTCCATTGGGTCACCCGAGTGACCGTCATTGCTGGCAGCAGCAGCTTTCGCTCATTTTTGGTCGGTTGCAGATTATCCATCTCGCCATCATGCTTCAATCTGCGGTCAGTGCTCTTGCCCTTGCCATCACGGCATCGGCCGCCTTTACTGGCAACTTGAACTATCTTTCGCCGTCCAAACACCATGCATCCCTTGGCATCTCCATCAGAAAGGTGGCAAAGCGCACGTATGCGAATTCTCCGTGGGATCCGGCGAAGCTCAACTTCACCCACGGTGTTGCATCAGGCGACCCCTATGATGATAGTGTCATTCTCTGGACACGCGCCGCTCCCAACATGGAAAACGACAAAAGTAACGTAACCGTCTCCGGTTATGTTCCTCTCTATGACCATAGCACCGACAACTATGTGCAAAAGAGCGACTCTCCCGTTTGTGTCGACTGGAAGATTGCAACGGACGACAAGCTTGACTCGGTCGTGGACTCCGGCACAGCGTACACCAGTTCCGATGTTGACTTCACCGTAAAGGTCGAGGCCAAGAAACTGGCACCATACACTGTCTATTGCAAGTCTATGCCTCATCTGTTCCTGACTGTCATCATCTAACACGTCCAAGACTACCAGTTCTCCGTTTGTAACTCCAACAACACTTCACCCGTCGGTCGTACCAAGACGATTCCCTCGAAGGATGCAAAGGTTGATTCTCCAGTGAGAATTGCCGTGTACTCTTGCAGTAACTTCCGTGAGTTTGCTCATTCGGCCGCATGCAATTTCCAAATGCTCATCATAATGCAGCTTTCGGTTTCTTCAACGCTTATGGAAACCCGGTGAGAAAGGAATCAGTCGACTACGTCGTCCATTTGGGTGACTACATTTATGAGTACGGGAATGGCGAGTACGGTTGGGGCAACTCTTTGGACCGCATTCCCCTTCCAGACCGCCAGATCTACACGTTAGTACTCGCTTACACTGTTTCCACATTTGAATCTGACCCATTGACTTCTGAAAAGTCTGTATGATTACCGAAAACGCTTGGCAACTTACAGAACGGATCTAGACCTGCTTGCTAGCCACCAACAGTTTCCGTGGATTCCAGTCTGGGACGACCATGGTCAGTGTAGCCGTATTAACGTCACTGAGCCAGGCTAACTGGATGCAGAGGTCTCCGACAATACGTGGAGAGACGGGGCTTCAGAGCTGAATAACACTGAAGAGTCATTCATCATGGATGGGGGCGTCTCTGTTGACCAGCGCAAGATGAACGCTGTTCGTGCGTATTTTGAGTGGAGTCCGTCACAGTCTGCTCAGCCGATCAAGAGCATCAACTAATTCTTTGCAGTGCCAATCCGCCAAGTTGACATGGACGACAATCTCCGCATCTGGAGAGACTTCAGCTTCGGCAACCTTTTCGATTTGATCATGCTCGACACACGGCAATATGACAGAGCTGTAAGCACATTCCACTCACCCGTGACGTTTATCCAGCTTCTTCGAATCACCTTCTAACAGATACGCCAAGATCACCGATGTCTATTGGAACACTGACTACGTCAACTCCATTAAGAATGAAGCCAGTCGCTCCCTGATGGGACCTCGCCAGGAAACTTGGTTCTACCGTACTCTTCGTGACAGCTCCACTCGCGGCGCACAATGGCGCGTCATTGGCAACCAGATCATCTTCAGCCGAATGAACGAGAGCTTGTCTTTTGGGGCAGAGAACCCATTCAATACCGATCAATGGGACGGATATCAGGCCAACCGCAACCGTACCTTCGAAGTTCTCTACGAGCAGAATGTGAGCAACAACATCTTTCTCGCCGGTGACTCTCACGCCTCATGGGTGTCAGACCTTGTCTGGCTCGGCGAGCATGAGTATGACCAGAACACTGGTTCGGGATCTGTTGGGGTTGAGTTTGCAGGATCTGCAGTCAGCTCGCCATGCCCGGCAGGCCAGAACATCTCCTTAGCAAACGCCAACGTCGGCTCTGCATGGCTCACGAACGCAAACCGCGAATTGCAGTGGCAGGATCTCTTTTACAGAGGTTACTACGAGCTTAGCATTGACTATAATGCCGTCAACGCCTCTTTCTTCGGAATTCCGACCACTAGGATCAAGCAAGGTTACGAGATCTCACTTGCTAACTTCACAGTCTTTGCTGGTGAGAATAAACTGCACCGGCAGAATGGCACTACTGCCGTTGGTGGCGTTGCCGAGAGTGGCAGCTTGAAGAACGGCCGGGTTGTGCAAACAAACATCACGCACGACACCGCGTCTGGCGATTACCTCAAATATGATTCACCTTAGATAGACGGAAGGTTTTGAACAAATAATATAATGTTTTCCTGTCTATCTGGCCGTTTTGTTCTATTTACTACCTCATACAATGGAATTGTACAGGTGGTTTGTCCGACCGCCGACCGAACGCCGACCCCCAAAGACAAGCAAGTCTCTTATCAGAAATAGAGAATGTAAAATCGACACATCAGGGTGTGTTCTGATAGCCGATATCTTCGGGTTATTCTTTTCCGCTGTTGTAGATAACAAATGCCGACCCCGGCCCCAATCACCTTCCTGCAGCAGTATGGTCAACAGTGCTTAGCCTTCCTATTGGTCCGGACCAGATGTCCTTGGCGATCGCTCAACTTATCTACGGGGGTCTTCTGCAGACGCACATGGCCAGCGCCAGTCTCAAGAATCAAGAACGTCATGGAGCAACTGTTATCAAGGCGGGGTTACTTTATGATATCTCACTCAGCCCGGGAGGGACATTTAAGCTTGGTGATCATGTCTTCACTAGTTTAATATATCGCAAAAGCACGTTTTCCAGCAAACATTTAGGATGGATGCGAACGAGAAAGTCGACATCGAAAAGTCAGCGAGCTCATGCGAAGCCCACCCGGAGACCATTGTGGGCGAGGTCAAAGACGTGTCGAACGCTGACGCAGCTCTTGAATTTCTGCGACAATGCGGCGATGTCAACCCCATGACAGATGACGATGAGCGAAGGCTCAAACGCAAGATTGACTGGCGAATCGTCCCGCTCATGTTTGGATGCTACATCCTCCAGTATCTCGACAAAACCTTGATCAACTATGCCAACGTCATGGGGCTGCAAAAGGATACTGGCATTTCCGGAGATCAATACTCGCAACTCGCCATGATCTTCTACGTTAGCTACCTTGCGTTTGAATTTCCCCATGCCTGGGGAATGCAACACTACCCAACGGCAAAGTACATTGGGATCATGGTCTGCTTATGGGGAATGGTGCTAGCAGTCACATCGGCTTGCCACAACTGGGCCGGGCTCGTCGTGACAAGAGTTCTTCTCGGCGTTTTCGAGAGTGCGGTTGCACCTTCGTTGATTGTTATCACGACCATGGTAAGCTCATCTTTCCACATAATACAATGGCATTGCTCATCGGTCCAGTGGTACAAACGTCAGGAACAACCTCCTCGCATGGGAATTTGGTACCTTGGCACCGGCGGCGGTGTCATAGTCGGTTCTCTCATCTCGTTCGGCTTCCAACACTACGACGGATCTAGCTTCACTTCTTGGCAAATTATGTTTCTCATATGCGGCCTGGTCACCATTGCAGTGGGTATCACTGTCATCGTTGTGCTCCCAGACAATCCGATGAACGCCAAGTTTCTGTCTGCAGAGGAAAAGGTCTGGGCTATTGAGCGCCTAAGAGCCAACCAGACGGGTGTCGAAAACAAGCAGTTCAAGTGGCCGCAATTCATCGAATGTTTTGCTGACCCTCAGACATATCTGCTTGCAATGATCACGATCACGTCAAACGTGCCCAATGGGGCTGTATCTTCATTTCAAGCAACTATCATCAAAGGTTTCGGATACACGTCCAAGGAGACGGCACTTCTATCAATTCCATCCGGCGCCGTGAGCATTGTCTCGATCTTGGCTGCAACTAACGTTGCGGGGCGATACAACCAACGTGCTCTGAACATCATTTGCCTCTTGATTCCCGGTGTCATTGGAGCAGCCCTTATGGCGTTCTTGTCGGCCGATAACAAGGCCGGGAAACTGATTGGTAACTACATGACGAATTGCATTGGCGCGACCTTGCCATTGCTGTATTCGCTCGTCGGCGCGAACTATGCTGGTCATACGAAAAAGGTCAGTCCTTTCACATTTTCAAGTGTAATGCAGAAACGCTGACTCTGTGACGTAGGTCACGATGAATGCCACTCTTCTGATCTGCTTTTGCGTGGGCAACATTATCGGGCCACTGACCTTTACCGCCGAGTCTGCACCTGAATACATCCCCGCCAAGACCGCAATCATTGTGACTTGCGGGTTGGCAATGGTCTTCACCCTGATGCTACGCTTTTACTATGTTTGGGAGAACAAGCGCCGCGACAATCTTGTGCACACCGGACAAGTTGGCCATCTCAAGGACGTGGAGTTCAGCGATATGACGGATCGCTTGAACAAGGAGTTTCGGTACACCCTGTGAGCCAACATTGAAGTGTTGCGGGCAAATAGACCCATCAAAACTTTCCGGGCAGCGCAGAACTCAGCTCGTATGGAGCAGTTAGAAAACAGAATTTGATTAAACGCCGTTCAATTCAATTCTATTTGTTCATAGACTCTGATGACGGTGCGTTATGCATATTGTCAAACTTGGTTTCGCTAGATGAATCGTAGCGGTCTCATCGTCGACCACAAGACTCGCACGGAAATTGCTCAAGCCATGCATCAAAATCAATTGAATGGCAAACAACATTGAGTTTCAATAGAAAAATGCCTTTCTTTCAAGGCATGAAGCCGCCGACATGCGTTGCATGACTGCGCTATCTTGCGAAGGGGCGCGCTTTGAAGGAGCTCAAGTTTCCCCGCGGATTCCGTAACCCCCTGCATCTTGTAGGTTGAAACATTTTTTTTTTCAATTCGCTCAGTCCTTACCCCGGAGTCCCGAGATTCGGTCTTGACGGATTTGAAGCAGTGTGGGCTTGGGGTGGACCGATCCAGCCCTATGGCGCCTATTTTTAGGGTGATCACAATATTGCCTCCCGTGCCGATAGCCGTGATGGCTTGAACCTTGCCGGTCCTGGAACTCCGATCGTCGTTTGAGTTGCGTGGCACCAGGAGGTCCATTATTTCGGGCCGAGCGGCTGGGCCTGACCAAGTATTTGATGTCAGCTCCCCCGTGGCCACCGTCCGGAGGCTCACGGGGATTTTGATTGTTCTTCTTGTCGCCTGACATCCGAGATGTGAGGCGTCACGATATCCACTCTAGCCCCTTTCCCACCTCCACAAGCCAGTGCGCATACTCTGTCCTTCGTTCTTTCTTCAGATGCAAGCTCTCGTCTCTCTTTTTTCCATATCTGCTGCAGGTCTGATGAGGAGCAGGTCCGAAATCGTTCAGTTCATTCTACGTACCTGCTCGACGATTTGACTCAATAGACACAATGGAATCAACGACCACCGACATCGCCTCACTTGGCGACTCAAGTATTACGACCAGACTGGAAGAGCAAGAGCCAATTAGGGCGGGTGCATCCAGAGGAACCGAGAAGCAATCTGAGGCCGCAACCGATACCACACTACCTGTACCGAGTTCCCCGATCTATGCACCAACACAGGCAAACTTGACGAAGCACCGCCGTCGATGGATCCCCCGAAAATCTTCACGACTGCGCAACAGTTTACTCAGCACAATGGGTCTTCTCGAGCTTGCCAATGCCGGAGACTTTGCAGCAAATGTCTGGAACGAGATTCCTGTGCCTATATGCTATCGTCTTCATGGCCCTGGGCGGCACGCTAGCATTGGTCGTGTCAATTCTGGCCCTCAAAGACACTCTTTTGAGTTGGCAGAACGTATGCTTCCTCCGTAACGAGAGGGCCGCTTTGAAAGCAGAAAGGCTTGAGCGTGTCCAAAGAAGTCAGCCGACGCTGGACGTCGACGTCCTTCTTGACACGAATTTTCGAGAACTTGGGAGCGAAATCGCCAATCGCTTCGGGCTAGACATATGCAGCGGGTTCGGCGCGTTTCTCATCAGTATCGGAACATACATGGCGATTGGAGGCGCGAATCGCAAGGCGTGGTTTGCTAGCAATATTTTGTCGGGTTACCTTGGGAATGCCCCAATTGCTCTTTATGGCCTGGTTAGCTCTGCATGGTCGGCCTACATCTTCCGCAGAGCTTCCCAACACCGCAGACTCGCGGCCCAGTCGCCTCGCCTCCAAAGCAGCCGGGCCGTACAGGTTATCGAACAACGGACGCGGAATGTTCATATCTACACTCTGGTCAGTGCTGTGAGTAGCGTGGTTGGTGGTGCTGCATCCATGGTCACAGCGACAAGATGGGAAGGCTACGTCGTACTTATCCCAGTTATTCTGTCGTCAATGTTTTACAACTCTTGGCTCCGTCGCAATGTGGCCTACGATAGACCAACCGCCGGCGACTCTTTGCACCTGACCGAAGATGCGATTACTCACGAGCTCGAGGTTGCAGAGATGACCTGGCGAGAAATCCGAGGTCAATCTCGGCCACTTCAGGAGGTGGTGGCCGACGCAACATCTCTAGAGGCTGTCACGGCGTATCTTGTTGCCAATGATCTCTTGGAACATTTCTGTTTGTCTCTCATGAAAAGTACGGTTGTCGCTCCCGTTTTGGGCAGCCACGCATCAAGAGATGTCACGATAGACACAAAGCGTCTGTTGGAAACGCCAAAGGAGATCCATCCAGCCATGATCGAAATTGCAAACGAAACGATCAAACAAAAGGGCCCAAAACATTTCGAATACCGCCAGCGATACCTGGCTGAGATCCTGGGGAGCACGCTACGACTATCACTAAAAGCTGGCAGTGGAGGTTCCATGACAGAATGCTGAGCTGTTTTGACAGCAGTTCCAGCAAAGAAAGCTCACAATAAAAGTTACAAGACATAGATTGCCATAATATTATAATTTTTAATGGTCGAACTAAGTAACGACAGATGGATGATGTTCCCTAGTGTACACGCCCCCCTTTTTGTAAGCCATTCCCGGATCATCACTTCGGGTTGACGTTAAGATCACCCCATCGGCCACACCGTGGTGCAGTCTGGATTCAGAACAACCCCTCACATACCTGAGTCGCAAACATGCAATCATGAGCAAGCATGCCACTTTCCTAAACACTTCGTCTTCCTCTCTTCATCCCCTTTATTGGCCTTTCTCCTCTGGCGGAGCGACCACCACAGTTGCAGGTATGTCGGTGCTCTCAGTATCCTTCGCCTTAGGCTTGCGCCTGAAGAGCCTCCCGATCGCTGAGAAGCCCTTCCCCAGAATTCTGTAGACGATGACGAAGGGCCTCCCGACGAACTTGGCCGCCTTCTCGAACCAAATGTCGGGGAAAATGCGTACCACAACACCCCAGGGCATAGACATAAAGGCGACAACAAGACAAATAGCCCACTGGCCTCCGTTGAGGCCTCCCTCCTTGATCTCAAACACACGGCCACCGACGAAAACGATGCCGACCTGCAGACCAACCATCAGAAGATTAATGAAGATGAAGAACTGGTTGCGATGGACACCCTCCAGGACGTTGAACTTGTTATCCAGCCGACGGTTGTTGAATTCGTTGAAAATCTGCATCCAAACGAAAGTATTGAAAATGATCGTATCGAGTTGCAGCATCTCGTCCTCACTGTTGCGATCGTAATTAAGGATCTCTGGACCAGCAAAGTATAGCGTGATGGTGATGACGAGCTGGAAAATCGCTTGGCCGATAATCATCTTCCACATCTGCAGTCATAATTGTCAGTACATGCTCATTTGCCAGTCAATGGGCAACTTACGTTAATGGTGATCAGAGGAGCACTCTTGGGTTGAGGCGGCCGATCAAGGATCTTCTCGGTCGGGGGATCGGTTGCAAGCGCGAGGGCAGCAAAGGTATCCATAATAAGATTGACCCAAAGCAGCTGAACGGCTTTAAGTACAGGCTCCATATGGTCGTCATACATGGCGGTGATGAAAGCAAGCAGAACTGCCGTGATGTTGACTGTAATTTGAAACTGTGCGACAGTGAGGAGTTAGTCAATCTGGTCAAGTCAAGTGTCCTTGGGCAACAACTGAAGCAAGATTGCTCACCTGGAGAAACTTTTGTACAGCGTCGTTAACTGCTCGGCCCCATTTGAGAGCTGTCACGATGGAGGCGAAGTTGTCATCCATCAGAACAATGGCCGATGCCTCCTTGGCGACTTCGGTTCCGGAAATGCCCATAGAAAACCCGACGTCAGCAGCCTTCAAAGCTGGAGCGTCATTCGTGCCGTCTCCAGTCACCGCTACGGTCTCTCCAAGGGCCTTCAATCTAGTGACGAGAATTCGTTTGTCCTCCGGGGATGAACGAGCCAAGACCTGAAGCTTTGGGAGGATAGCGTTCATGTCACCCTCAGACAGCTTGCGGAAAACGGGCCCCTCCATGATCACGCCGTCGCCGCCTGTGTAGATGCCGCACTCCGTTGCAATAGCCTGTGCCGTGATGACGTTGTCGCCCGTGACCATACGAACAGTCACGCCGGCATGTTGGGCCTTACGGACTGCATCGGGCACGCCAGGTCGAACGGGGTCCTGAATGCCAACAATTCCGAGGAAAGCGAGATCGGAAAGAGACAGCAGAGCATCCATTTTTACATGGCCGTCCTCTGAAGGCATTCCGGCAGGTGGCCATTGCGGGTAATCCTTGTAGACAAGGCCAATCGTCCTCAAGGATCGGCTGGCGTACTGGTTGATGGTGTTCTGCAGGGCTTGTCGCTGAGTCGAGTCCAGGGGTTCCTCGTCCAAGGTTTCCAAGTTAGCCTGGGATGAGCAGTACCCAAGCAGGATCTCGGAAGCTCCCTTGACCAGGAGACGGTAGCCTTTGTTGGAGTCGCGAAGCTTGATCACAGCGGCCATGCATTTCCTCCGCGAGTCAAAAGGCAGCATCTGCACAACATGTTCGTTGGCGCGAGCCTCTGCCAGCGATTGCAGTCCCAGGTGGTCCTTGGCCAGAGACAACAGAGCGGTTTCAGTCTTGGATCCGATAAAGGTCGCCTGGCCATCTTCTTGGCCTTCGAAGGCAGTCGAGTTGACGGCAACTGACTGCACAATCAGTTCTTTGGTTGCTGTCGGTACAGATGAGGCCCATGTAGAAACGGGAACGGTGCCATCGGTGGACTTTTCGCTGTCGGATTGTTCAAGAGCTGTGAAGCTCGTCGTCGAGAACGTCCCGGCTACCACTGTCATCTTGTTCGTAGTCTGTGACCAAGTCAGTAGGTGGCCACCTCGCAAGTTTTATTATTAGTGCGGATCTCACCAGTGTTCCCGTCTTGTCTGAGCAAATGGTTGTTGCGTTGCCCATAGTCTCACAGGCGCGTAGCACTCGGACGAGGTTATTCTCTTTCAGGAGCTTAGTGGTCGCAAAGGCTAGGGCGAGGGTGACGGCCAGGGGCAATCCTTCGGGCACCGCGACTGCAATGATGGCAATTGCGACGACAAGCAGATCCATGAAAGTAGACGCCTTGTCTGCTGGCGGGCGGTGATCCTCTGGCAACGTCGCAAGGAATCGGAAAAGAAGAATGAAGAACATCAGGGCGGATGCGCCTCCACCCAACTTGGCGATGGCAACCGCAAGACCTTCCAGCTTTTTCTGCAGAGGAGTGGCTTCAACATCGTAGCGAACAGACATCATGATCTTGCCGAAGCTGCTGTGCACTCCAACAGAAGTGCAAACGTACGTGCCCATACCTAAAGCCAATTAGCACAATTCCACATCTACTAGTCCAAGTGAACCTACCCTCGAGCACCTTGGAGCCAGAAATGATGAAAGGGTCGAGGTCGTCGAGATTGTTGTGCTTGGTGTTGAGGAGTTTCATGACCTGGTCACCGGCGGTCTTCTTGAGAACGTCGGATTCGCCAGTAGCCGAAGATTCATCGCACTTCACGTCCTGACCTTCAATCAGGATACCATCAGCAGGCACCATGTCTCCCGGCTCAAGATGAAGAACTTCTCCGACAAGAATCTCATTCACGTTGATCATGAGTGACCGGCCTGACCGAATGACCTTGACCTGACGATCATCCTTCTTGGTGTTCAATCGCACGAATGCCTGTTCTTTCTGCCAATTATTGTGGGAACCGACGACGACGACGATGATTACTGCGGCGCAAATGGCCACGCCCTCTACCCTAGGTGACTGTCAGCCTGGAGTGAGTGATGCGATCGAGTGGAATTCACATACCAGTCGACTGATGCCGGCGAGCCCGCGGGCCTTTCGACACCCAAAGTCTCGTACAAACCAAGTGCCAGAGAGATGATTCCGGCGACGGTCAAGAGAATGATGACTTTCTCACTGAGCTCAATGTACATGAGCCTCCAGATAGACTTGCCCTTCTTTGGCGGGAGGACATTGCGACCGTAGACGCGCGTGCGATCGGCGAATGGTGTTGAAGACGTGGCCACGTGCCTCTCTGTTGGCGTCGCAGGTTTGGAATCAAAGTCGACAGCCTCGCGGAACGAGACTGTGGACTTGACGCCGGTCTCGTCAACACTGAGTCCGCTGTGGACGTCGGTCTGGATGCCCCGCGCGATTCCCTGAAGACCGCCAAGAGCTCGGAATGCGGACAGGGACTTGGGATTGAAGAGCTTATTGAGCTGGCCAGGAGAAAACGCGAAAGGATTGTTGTCGACGCGAAAGTCGTGCTCAGTTCCGGGGTCTGGGTGAAGAGCCGAGTCTGGGTCCTCAAGAACGAAGCTTGGGGCGGCACTGGGGGCAGCAGTTGTGCCGGACGGGGTCAAGAAAGGATTGGCCCCGTCGGGGGTGATGGTATCGGCATCGCTGACGGCCCGCGGACGGGAGTCCGGATGTGTGGGGTTGGGATTGGGGCTGAGAAAGTTGTCAGCCATCATGAACTACTGGAGTCATGTATGGGCTGGTGGAAATGAGAAAGTGTTGTCGAGCTGGAGCAAGGCGTGCCGAAGAAGCGGCGGCCAAGCCATATGAATATTTCTGCGCCTCTGCAGAGAGGGCAGCTTTCTCCGGGCTCCCTCCTGCAGCTTCTCCCAGACTGACCATACAACACCATCTTGTCAACCGGAAGAGACATAGCTCTCCACTTCTCCAGTAGAGCGGCAAACGCAAAAGGTCAAAGGTCCCGGCTGGCTCAGCACTGCCACAATTCAACGGACATTATATTGACGAAATGATAGCCTCTGATGCGATCTGATAAGCTCAGGTATCCAGGGATGGGGCCCGAGGAGCTCTCGACAAGCTTAAACAAGCAGGCCTTCTGCGGTGTGTGTGGAGTGAAGGCCCGCCGGTGGCAGTCTAGGTCAGCCTCAGAGACCAACGGACAGCACATGATGCAGTCTTGGCGGTTTAAGAGAGGATTCCAAGGAGCTCAGGATGATGATCATAAGCAGCGGGAGGTGGAAGATGCCAAGAGCTCGAAGGGAGGGGAAGGTGGACGCGAGGGAGAAAAGCAAGATGAGCCGGAGATTGGCAAAATTTGTGAGCACAATTTGCGGCGTGGCGTAGACGAGGGATTTTCTGGCAAAGATTAAGCGAGATAATGGAAAGATCAGACGAGCGTCAGGATAGGGGGAAGGTTTAGCCGTTCTGACAGCGCTGACAAACTCGGTTCAGATGAGTGCGGTTTTTTGCTTCTGGCCTGGCGCCGGCGACAGGCCAAGAGTCAGGCGAAAGAGGGGTCCGGAATTCTATTTGACAGACGCAGTGGAAAAGTCATTCTTCTGCGGTGTTGGCGGCGCATCAGGAGCTTCAAATGGAAGGTCAGACGGCGCACGTGTGCGGTTGATACGACCTCGCTTGATCTTTCCCTGTCGCCCTTGATTCGCGAAATCCTACTCGCAATCACCTCAAGCGGGGAATCTCCACCCGGCTCACCGTGTTTCCCGCCTCCCATCGCCGCCATCGGCCTCCATGAACTCCTGTTGGGCTCCTCCCGCGCGGTATGGTACCGACGCAGCGCTTTGACTGGGGCATGTAGCAGAACGCGAAGCCTCGTAGCATTTGTTTCTTGGCCAAAGAAAGTCGTTTCCTCTTGCCGTCCTTTCTTCGTTTTCAGTTTCCATATAATGACGCTATGTTTCGCTCGTGCAAGAATGACGGCGAGGTTCTACGCAGGAAGCGACCATCTCTTACATACACAGCCCAGCCAAGAAGTCCAACAGTCTGACAGTCGAACCGAAATGTCGTTTCCGCCGCCAGCACGAGACCGGCCATGTCGAGCCGCGAGCCCCTCTCTTGCTGATCATGCTATGTCCCGCACAGCCAAGCCTATGTTGGCCCCCTCGACGCGTCAAATCCAGCCACATAGCAAACTTGACACCGTTTCTTTGCGCAGAGCAAATGCGACTCTTGATTTGGGCAGTCGGTTGGCGTTGCTTTGCGTCCGGATGTAGTGCTTTCCGGGGCTTACGATCCCCTGTAAATATGTCGGCAAATAGTGCTGTCACCCAAGGTTGGTCTTTGATGAAGCTACCGGCGCAAGCTTCTTCAGCCGACGCCGAGCCGACGGAGTGTTGTCACAAATTGTCACTTGGCGGCATCATCGCCAACTGCAACCGCTAGACTCTGTCAAGTTTTCTGGATGGCAAGTTTTATTTCCACGTTTCGCGACAGAACCAAAACCACAACTTGGGACTTACGCTCGGTCGCTACCATTTTGGCCCCTGTTGTTGATCACCCGGAGTCCTTGTCTCGCTTGATTTTCCGCTACTCTTATTTTTCTGAGGAGGCCTCATCCTGTGTGTACTGTCAGAGAAGAGAAGAGCCCCATACACGCCCACCCAAATGGGTCTTGATGGACCACTACCTAATGCTTCTGTGGTTCAGAGCTCAACATTGACCACTTTTTTCAACCACAAGAACGTGTTCATGACGGTAGTAGAGGCCAATGCGGCATACTCACGTCAACAACATACAGTAGTTTCTTTGAAAACGTGCTGATCGCGCCAGGTGTTTACAGTTTACGTGATATTGGACCTTAATCAGCACATTTCTATCGTAGGTGAGGATGTCCTTGCACATAAGATGTACTATACATGTGACAGCTTTTATTTGCCCCGATTTACTTGTTGACGAGCCAGGAAGTAGAGAAGAATTTGGCGGAAAGGATCATTCAACCCAGCGGTGACGTCGGGGGAAGTCCTCATAAGATCGCGTGATGAGGTGTAGTTGCCGACGCAACTAACCTTACGCTTGACGAAATCGCAAGGTATACGATGCTTTGAATTGAATCATTGTCTGATGACATCAAGCTTATTTATTCACGCAGTCGCTCGCAATTTAACACGTTCAATTATTTGGCAGACGATGTTGCTAAAACAAGACGACTTCAACTCCTCTTTCGCGTGCTGCTTCGTTTATGTCGAAGGTGTCTTCGCCAGAAGCCTGTGCCTGGTCAAGCAGCTCAAATATGACCTTCAGAAAGTTGAACGGGTCTCTTTTGGACAAATGTTCACGGAAACCTTCGAGTGTGGATTTCCATTCAGGGTGTGTGCCCAGCTCTTGAAACTCCAAGCTGGCCGCTGTAACAGGAAACACCATCCCGTTCTGAATCAGCGAGTATTTTTCGCGGTTAAGGTCAAACCGGATATGCTTGTGGATAGCGTCCATCGCAGAAATCAGCCGGCACATGATCACGCCTGTGTTTGGCGCGAACTGAGTTTCCTCATGTGCTTGTCCGTCTTGAAGCCTCTTTCTTCTGCGAATTTCGAGAATGCCCGCAAACCGCCAACAGTCCCACAAGTGACACTGTATGAATTCGCCGATCTCACCTGGCCATATCCATAGCCTGGACTCAACACTTGCTTGAGGGCCATCAGGTATGTCGGCCAGTATGTCAATGAGAGATCGGGGCATTCCTATCCCAACCTCGACTCCGCCAATCCTACCCCCGGGCCAACTGTCTTGAGTCTTTCTGAAGCGCTTCCAAAGCCCGATTGAGGGGCTTACACGGCCGACCACGTATAACGGCAAGTCCATCACGCACATACACTCCAGCATATGAAGCGTTGGAAGGTCGCGCCCGGGGCCTGGCTCATTTTGGCGTCCAAGTTGTACAGATTTGCCATAACTTGGACATACATCGTAAAAGGACGCGCTAGCAAGAGCTACGCTCATCAGCATTGAACACTTTGAGTCGGTTGACCTTTGTCAAATACTTTCACTTACACATAAGGAGCAAACCATTAACCCGGCAAAAGCAGTTGATGCCCTGATGTCGTCGTGTTGGCTAGCAAGCTCGGCGCGGAATGTTCGGAGGGCAAGGTCAAGACGTTCCATGGAAGAAACAGACATGTCGTCACACCCATCATCGACGTAGCTCTGGATAGCGATGCCTATGATTCTGAGGGCCTTGCTTTGTGATGCCATGTCCTCGAAGATAGGCCTGATCCAAGACTGGGTCTCCGCGTTATAGAGCTTGCCAAGGCCAGATTTCAGAACTGATCGTTTGTTAGGCTGCGACATCGATATCATGAGAGGTTCTGACAAAATTGAAAACGCACAAGTTTCGAACAAGTTGTCCAGCCCGTCGAGGCCATCCTCATCCGGTCGTGGAGGAAGAGAACAGTCGTTGTCCAACCTACGACTCTGTGGTTGGACGTTGAGGACTCGGTAGGATGACGAAGCAGGGGTGTTAATGCTGGTAGTATCAAGACCCCAGTCCGTAGGCTGCGAGTTCTCTGTCCCATCCACGGAATGGATTCTGGTAGTATCGTTCACCCACCGGAGGGGTTTGGTGTACCCTTCGCACTCAAGACCACGTCGGATGCAGGGGCCACACTCGGGGCGGGCTTCATCGCACTTCCGTTTCCGCCTCTTGCAAGTCGCGCAGCCGTTTCTCGAACGTGTTATTGGCCGCATCTTCCGCCTGGAGCACTTCGCTCTTCATAGTCGGCATTGGTGTGTTGGAAGTAGGGGCTGGCCGCGCAAATGTTCTCAACTGAGAGACCGAGTTGAATGACGGCGCACTTGATGGACGAAATGGGAATGACGTGGGGACGGGAAGAATGCAGCGCACCGACGAGCCTTAAACGGTTTAGCGCTGAAGCAGCTTTTGCCCTGCACGAGCACCAAGACGATCTGAGAGCATGTTTTTGATTCAAACACAGCGGGCTGTTCCTGAGCGCCGGTCCTAGGTTGAGGAAGGCGACGACTCTTTGGACCGCAATTATCAGGTAATTCCCTTGCTTCCATGGAGCTTTTCTTTTAGACTCCTTTTCCGACTAACCGCAAATGGATATTCGTTGCGCCAGAGTTGGACTTCTGATGACAAACTGCGGCTCAACTGTCATGATCTCCCCCTTCCTGAGCGTTGCACGCAGCACAACCAGTCATTGTCCGCAAAATGGCGATCCACCTGTTCCTGTTTCCCTCTCGCGTGACAACGCATGGATTTAACTCGAACCAGCATACCAGACTGGGATTTTCCTGAAAATGTGGCAAGGTAATTGGGGGTAGTATATGAAGGTCGAAGCCCCGTACTTGCCTTTTTGTCGAAGACTCACCTGCATGGAACCATCAAACCATACTCCCTATTCACTTAGCAGCCAGGAAATCGTTCTAGACACTTTAATCAACAGTAGGCTTCCAACACTCTCTGCCTCGATTTTCACGGACGGCATCGGCAATACAACATGACACCGCAAGAAAGTCGGACAACAGAGACAAGGGGCGCGGAGGATTCTCCTTCACCTACGGACATTGATGTCGAAGTCCTGAGCCGACAGCGCCCGGTGGTGTTTGATTCCTGGCTATCAGAGGTCGGCTTTTGCTCCTCACTACTTGGACTCATGCTAATGGGGGTAAGTCTATCTGATCCACAATCCTAGTTACGGCTGTTGTTTGGCTGACTCCAATCTTGCAGGAATATCTCGTCGGGGAGTTCCATATCATCCTCCCCCAGCTTGCTTCCGATCTCAATATCCCCAGCGAATCCCAGACTTGGCCATCGAGTGTTTTTTCTCTTGTCGCTGGCGCCTGCCTTCTCCCGTTCGGTCGGATAAGCGAAAAGTTTGGTGGTCATGTTACTTTCAACATTGGTCTTGGATGGTTCTTCCTCTGGACCCTGTTGTCCGGCTTCAGCCATAATTACGTCATGCTTATAGCCTGTCGCGCTATGGCTGGCTTGGGGATCTCTGCAGTCCTTCCGGCCGGCATGATGATGCTCGGCAAGACCTATCGACCCGGGCCTCGGAAGAATCTCGTGTTCGCGCTTTACGGTTCCTTCGCTCCCATCGGCTTCTTTTTCGGCATATTCATCGGTGGTCTGACCGGACAATACTTGTCATGGAGATGGTATTTCTGGGTGGGATCTATGATATTGGGTGTGCTCATCGCCATATCGTTCTTTTCCATTCCGAAAGATTATGGCAACAAACATGAAGTGCAGATGGATTGGCTGGGTACTGTTACGATCGTGCCAGGTCTTGCGCTTCTTATCTACGCCCTTACAGACAGCTCTCAAGCTCCAGATGGGTGGAAGAGTCCCCAGATTTTGGTCACCCTTATCGTTGGCGTTCTCTTGCTAGCTATCGGCTTTTACATCGAGAAATACGTCGCATCCAATCCGCTTCTTCCGCCTGATCTTTTCTCGACAAAGTACATCAAGACTCTAATGTTGGCCTTATGGTTGACATATGGTGTTTTTGGGCTTTTTCTCTTTTACAGCAGTTTCTACATTGAGTTGGTTCTTCACGCATCGCCACTACTTACGGCTGCCTGGTATGTTCCCCTGGCTGCTGGAGGGGTAACGATCGGGCTCGTGGGAGGTTTCACTCTCCACCTACTTCCCGGAAGCCTTCTTCTGATCCTTTCGGGTTGCGGAAGTGTTGTGTGTGTTCTACTTTTCGCCGTTATGCCTGAAGATCCAAGCTATTGGGCATACGTCTTTCCGTCAATGATCTGTGCAACAATCGGCATCGACATTGCTTTTACTGTCAGCAATGTGTATATCACAACTTCCCTGCCTCAACATCATCAAGGACTTGCAGGTGCTCTTATCAACAGTCTCCTGTTTCTTGGGATCAGCTTCTGGTTGGGCATGGCGGACATGGCTGTCCATCTTACAAGCGACTCCGGGCTCAGGTCCAGTTATAAATCGGCATTCTGGGTTGGAGTAGGGGCAGCAGGTGCCGCGGCCAGTCTGTTTTCCACGATCAAAATTGGTTCAGCTAGCAGTGACTTAACAGTGGAGGAGAAACGACGGCGCGAAACCGCGGATCAATTATCTTCGGACTTCGGGAATGTCTTGCCTCCACGACAACTTCCTGTTAACAGTGATGACAACTGTTGACCATCAGCCACGAGCTAAGATGCATCGGAATCGCGATAGTTTCTTTTCAATAGAGCAGTCAGTTTGAAGTACAGTTAGTTGATAGAATCATGGCCGCTCGTAAAAGTGTCTATTGTGTTTTGTCTCATCCTCTTGATTTCATGATTGCTTGGCATCCACAGATCGTCTATTAGATAAGTCCAATCTTGAACCAATGAAACCCATACATACTCGGGCACCAGGCAGCTGCAGCGAAGTCTTCTGACCCCCAGGGATGGTCTTGCAGGGATTCATCTGAAGACACGAGTTTATTCGTCAGCCAGGTAGGGTCGGAGCAGGCTGTCATGCAGTCATACATGGTGTGTACTATCTTGCCGTCTTATCCGTGAAATTGTCGGGCTGCGGGCCATCAAGCCATTGGCATAAAGCGGCGTAATCACCTTTCCCCAAAACCAACCGGGAGTCTCTTCTCTTGGCCTTTCGGGGAACTCCTGTGCCATTACGCCTACCGATCCAATTTCTCGCCATGCGACTTTTCCAACATCAAGCTATCCGACAATGGGAGCTTAACAATCACAAGCAAGGGAATCTTTGTCGACAATGTCTATCACTGTTCTCTAGCTTGGCCTCTCTGGACATGTTGCTAGGCAACGGCCTGCCAATATCTGTCAAAAGGTTCTTTGTCAAATCGCCACCATCTTGTCCGATGTGTCTCCGTATTCGTCAGGTATTTTGTGGCAATGACTGGGAAGATCAGGTTTTCAGAAGGGCACCATTCCACGATGGACTCGACAAAAGCTCAGATTTCCGCCTTGTGGCCGAGTGCGAGCCAGATGACCTTCCAATTGACACATCGAACAACGTCGAACGAACAACACTCTCCATCAAATATCTGGTCCTCACTCACCCTAAGCTTGACCTTTGTAGTAATATGCGCTTGTTAGCGGTCTACAAATCAGTCGGTGAGGTCTCTGCAGATGATAGATTGGTTGTAAAGACCGATGTTAATTCATGAAATCGCGAGAACAGATGTCCCACCGGAGAAAACAATGTGTTCGCCGGCCTTTCCTCAAGGGATGGACATGGCATGTGACGAGTTCATGGCGAAAGCGAAGCTCACACTGAGGAAGTGCATGAGCAAACCATCCGATATGCCAAAATTACAAAGCCTCTGAGCCGCCACTTCTCCCTACCCGTGTCATTGATGTCGGACTCGACAACAGTGATGTCGTCCGGATTTATACATCGAAGACCCTTGAGCGCGAGCATTACATTGCTCTGAGTTACGTTTGGGGGAGTAAACCTCAACCGATGACGGAGAAAAGCAACATTGGAAGATTTCAACTCCAAGGAATACCCCCAGAACAAGTAGCCCAGAGCACGAAGGATGCTGTGAAGGTTACTCGTAAACTCGGGCTTCGATACCTCTGAGTAGATGCTGTCTGCATTGTTCAAGACGATGATGATGACAAGATCCATGAGCTTCGGGCGATGAGAGGCATCTATCAAAATGCCACGCTGACCATATCTGCCTCACACTCCCAGTCTGCGTTGGCAGGGTTTACGACATGCAGCCCTCCCACAGGGTGCCAATTACCTTTCTTGCTGCCGGACGGCACAATTGGAAGCGTGACTGCGGTTCCCTCCCAGATTGAGTTTGGTCAGATCATGAGCCGTCCGATCGACCAACGAGGCTGGACTTTTCAAGAGCGAATGCTGTCTAAGCGGTTGTTGATTTTCGACTACGGTGAATTAAAGTGGCGTTGTGCGACCTATCCCGAGGCAGATGAGTGTTGGGCGACTACAGATCGCACCAGTCCAATGGAAAATATCAACATGCGAGAACAACACAGCGAACGATTAGTTGCCTCGTCACCAATGACTACGCCATTCGATCCTGAGTCCGAATACTCCTTGCCTCTGACACCATTGGCATTCGATGATGATGGGTTGATTCTTGACAGCGTTGGTGCTCAGCGGTCAATTCTATCAGACCAGAGAGATCCCGAAGCAAGAAGAGACCTTTGGAAACACTTGGTTGAGGAATACAGCAAGCGTATCTTCACCAAAAACATGGACAGACTTCCAGCTATAGCGGGTCTCATTGAAGCTCTCGAGATGGCTTGGAACCATAAGTGCATCGTTGGGATATGGCTTTCCAGACCCGTTGAAGATCTCTTCTGGCGCCGAGCGCCGGACTTTCACCTCGTTGACGAGAACGATTTCAACGATAATGAGGAGTACAATCCACAGACCCAAAGAAGTACGGATAACAAAATACTGAGCATGTTGAAAACATTCCAATTCAGCAAGACTCGTCGATGGGAATGGTGGGAGAAAGAGGTTTGGAAGGCCGACAGAACCCAAACTCGGGAGATGAGAGAAAGAAGCTCACGTAAGTGGAAGCGATCGGAGTTGTATCTAGGACCGTCTTGGTCCTGGCTCTCTGTGTCAAGCCCAGTCTCTTTCGCGGATATTGTCCCTCGAGCCTCGGTAATTGACTACAACGTCGAACCAGTTGATCAACGCGTCCCTCTCCACATCGTCAAGGCCGCTTCACTTAGACTTCAAGCAAAGGTTTTGGATGCACCTTCTTCAACGTTCATCGTTGCGGAGATTTTCGATGAGGATGACACAGAACTTCCACCGAGAGAAGAACGATCTTATGTGCGATTGGGTTTAGAGCCACAGTATGAGATCGCGGACAGATGGGTCGATGATGCAGACAAGCGATTGTCTAAATCTGCAATGGGGCTAATTGTAACACGCGTCGAAGCAAGTGGGGAATGTAAGCGGCTTGGCATCTTCAAACCCTCCCACCAGACAGCAGCGGAGATGCCAGAGCCTCCACATTGGGTCGATGTCGTCACCAACAAGGCACCTAGTGCTATATCTTATACGTATGACTCGAAAGCTCTTGTTGATGAAGAAAGAAAGAGAGCGATTGAGTGGGAAAATGCAAAAGAGAGAGAAATCACAATTGTTTAGTGGGCATGGTGCAGTTTAGGAAGTGCAATTAAGGTAGTTCAGCATAAGACTGCTAGCGTTCATGGTTTTACTTTCATCTTTTCCGGACCATACTGTTGCATAGCACAGAAGGTATTTAGTGACAGGAAAAGGCCGGTTTTACTATACATATACCAATACCTTACGTTGATTAGAGACTTGATGTTCTCGCCATCTCCTGTCTGACTTGAACTTCCGTCCGGGTTTGGATTCCTTGTTCCTTTGTTATGATGGCTTCTTCGCTATCGTTAGTCGATATGCCTCCTGCATTCATTATCACTCTCCTTCTTCGACCTCCTGAAGAAATTACTGTGTGGTTTCCAGGGAGTCGGTCAGATAGGTCGGTCAAAGGATGAGATGTCCTCGTTTTGGTGCCAACGTTCCCGCAGCTGTCAAGCGGATATCCCGTTCTGGATGAGGAAGAGCCCAGCAGAGCCGGGAAGTACCTCTTGAAAAACACTTTCAAGGCCGAGGAGCAGCCGCAGAAGATGGCAACATAGAGCTCCAGTGCGTACCAGACGAGAGAGTAGGCCAACTGTTGATAGAGCTCCGGCTCGTTGGCAAGTTGTCGTACATAGTAGAACCGAACACATCCCGCTGCAAGATTATGATAAGCGGAAGGAAGTCAGTGCGTTCTTACTCGGCACTCACCGACAACTGAGATGATACCCAGGGCAAACACGGCCGAGACTGCCCACTTTTGTCGCTTGTTCCATGTTAATATGTCTATCTCAGTGAAGAGAGGAGGTAACTTACCTTTGGAAGCTGAAGATTCCAAATCATAGGGATCGGGCAGACCCAAAGACATATATCTGTGATGATGACGATAATACCGGCAGCATCCCAAAACGCTTTCTGTTTAGATTGCGACATGCATTGTTGCATATACACAATGCGGTCTCCTTTCGATGTCCAAAAGACCTCTGGTGGACTGCACTCGATAACAGACATGACAAAGTGCCCTACACCCATGCCGATGACAACCACTGTGAGGCTGTGGACCGCCCATCTCATGAGGAGTCGGTCATCAAGGCGCAAATAGAATAGAAGCAGGGCGACCTTGACGAGGACCATGGCGATTGCATACAGTAAGCGAGAGACCCAAAACGACTGCAGTGTACTGCTGTCAGTACTTTTTGGATGTTGGGAGCTCGATGCAGAGATATGTTGACAATCACGTTACTCACCAGAAGCATGGGCTCCCAAGCCTCCGCTGGAATGTCCACTCCTGGCTTCTGTTAGCAATGGTTATAAATGGGATTGGAGAGAGAGAACTCACTGGCCTTTCCAATACCGCGAACGACCGAAATCATTACCGTGATAGACAAAGCAATCGTCATTAGCTGAACAAGTCAGCACGTCTTCGCGACTGCGAATTAAATGGAGAGAGGAACGGATGGATCCCTTCCATGGTGTCTTACTGTTCCAAATGCCATCACAACTGGCAACTTTGATTCAGCATCGTCGTCTCTATGGTGCGATCTTCTTAAACACTCACTGTCGTCGAGTCCAATAGCCCTCGTGATGATCAGCCTTGCCCACATTCGCATTCCCATAATGATGATTATGAAGATGATAAAAGCGGCGTTGATTCCAAGAGCTCTGTATTGAGCCTGGTTGAATGACATGGCTAAAGCTTCGCCAGCAGCTTGGCGTGCGAATACAGGTAATTCGCTCATCCTCATGCCCTTGGGCAACTAAGGGACACATAAATAGAGCAGTTCGAAGATGTGTTCCACGCCAGCAGTGTAACAAGGAAGGCGGGAGGAGAAGTTGAAGTCCAAAATCTTTGACATTAAAGCCAAGGGAAGCCGCGGTTTTCAGGACGTCTTCCGCTCGGACATCTTCTGCATGGATTACTACATGTCAGGGAGCTGAACCGCGAAACGGCTTCTGTGGTTGCACATCGCCTGCCCCGCTGAAGTCTAGGCAACCTTCGCCTGTTTGAAGGAACAAAGCAGCGAGTCATACAAAATGTTCAGCGTGGCAAGCCTTTGCAGCACTTGCCAATGCTTACCAACTTTTGTGGTCTCGTAATTCTTTCGACTTTCTCCACAGGAGTGTGGTTCTCGACCCTCCCAGACGATCAAAGCCCATGCTTTTGATCCTTGCATATTGGGCCAGGGCACTTTGGAGGGCGTTCGGTTCGCTCCATACCTAATGGCCTTCCTTTCTAAGGAACGGTTGGTTCGTGATCCCCGGCCCTATGGTTCCCACGCCACCACTTGTGGGAAGAGGGTCGTGTTCAGGGGTAGGAGGATGGAGCGAGTGGAGATGGCTCAAGAACAAGTTTGCGCTGATGTGATGCTTAGACGTGTCTGTGGCGTGTCATATGGAGCTCTATCTCACACTTTGTGAGATATGAATGTGTCGAAAGGCGGCACGGACAAGCAGGCTACAGCAATGAAAGACAGGGTTTCGCGAGGTACAGCGTCTAGGAACATGTCCGGAGGTATTACTGAGTCAGTAGCCGGGCGTGGGTTTCTAGTGCTTGTAGGCATCGTAGTGGGCATGGCCCGGCTGGGCGAAGTAACTCCAAACTGGTTAGCTTGATGGCTGTTGTGACGGTGCCTTGTTGGGCAGCTCAAGGAGATTCAACATTCATGGGGGGTGGACCCTTGGGCCATGTTATGCTTATGGAACCCGCAACGAGGAGACAGGGACATTGACCGTTCGTCTAAAGAATCCATCTGGTTGGTGCATATCGATAAGCGGGGAACCCCATTGACCCTCTGTATCTCGGGTCGATTTTACAGTCCGAGATGTACCCAACGGCCCATATCCCATTCCTTGGCTTAGAGAAAGCTCAACAAAGCCCCATCCAGAGCCAACATTAGAAAGGTCACATCGTGGTGATCCATGAACACGCGACTAAAGAACAGAGTTTCGGGAAGACATGGACTTCCCGTCGAGGTTCTAGGACATTGACAGTTGGTTGGTGATGCTTAGATCTGCGGGTGATGTACCCGCGCTTGAGTGGACTTCTTCAAAGTCAAATAAAAGAAGGTATCGTTTTATTCCCATGCTCGAGTGTAGGAATCAACCGGACAGCTCCCCGGGAATGTGGAACAGGTACACAAAAGAGAGAAAGAGAGAAAATTGTTGCTCATGTCAAGACTAAATAAATAGCACACGGGCAGCCTACTTGGCGCAAAGAATCCTCTAATGTTGACCTGCTTCATTTCATCCAATCTGTTTTTTTGCCTCATGCTTTCTGGCCCTGTTCCTTCGTACATGCGTCAGAGCACGCTTCGGCCGGCGGGTCCGCAGTCGGAGCCGTAAAAGCGGGGCTTCCGGAGGTGTTGAGCCGGCAGCACGGGAACCCGATTCGGGTTGCAAAACATTAGGTAATCAGCCCAATTATCCGGGTTTCTGCCGTGGCTTGCGCACACCCGAGTACTCTGCCGGCTGGTTCCATCTGGCAGGCGACAGATTTGTCTCGGAGGCGCCGTCTCCTTTCTCGTTCGGTGCCGCTGCTTCCTTCACGCGGCCACTCACTCACGCGACGTCGTCTCTCAACTTCAACGTCGGCAACCAAACAATTCTTCTCCCCGGCTGATCTCGCATCAAAAAAATGACAGCTCCTCACAATGTCCACATTCAATGGTCTTGTCGCAGAGTTTCCTGACATTCGCAGTAAGTCCTTGCTGACGAAAGAAGTGTCATCACTGTGACCCTCGGGCCCGCGTGATAGCTTCGCCTTCACCTGCTGCCTCTCACGCCGGCGCACCTTTTACCCCCAATGTGCCGTTGCTGATTGCGTTGCAGTTGATTTCTTCCGGAAACATGCCGGCCACCAACCGCCACTCGCGTGCTTCCTGAGCCATATCCACAGCGACCACCTCGCAGGGTTGGAAAGCCTCCGCTCTCCGTTTGTCTACTGCTCCGCAGCCACGCGGGAGATGCTCCTCCGTCTCGAGCGTTACCCTTGTCGCATCAATTACGCCAAGGGTATTCTGGAGGCTCGCGTGCAGACCTACAAGCATCTCAAAAATATCCTCAAGCCGCTACCCCTGGATACGCCGACCACCCTCGAGCTTGCTCCCGGAAGATGCATTCAGGTCACCTTGCTCGATGCGAACCACTGCCCCGGCTCTGTGATGTTCCTGATCGAGGACACCCACCACGCTGTTCTCTATACGGGTGATATCCGCAGCGAACCTTGGTTCGTCAACGCCATCGCCAGAAACCCAGCAGTGGTTGAGTATACCTGTGGCATCAAAACGCTTGACAAGATCTACCTCGACACCTCTTTCATCCAGAACGTTCCGTTTCAAACAAAGGCCAATGGAATTGCGGAGCTGTTGCGCAAGGTCGCCTTGTACCCCGATGACACCATCTTCCACATCCAAGCATGGACCTACGGGTACGAGCAAGTCTGGATCGCCTTGTCCAAGGCCCTGAGATCCAGGATCCATGTGGATGACTACAAGATGCGCGTCTTCTCTTCCTTGACTGGCAAAGCCTCGAACGATCGCTTCAGCTCGTCCATACATCTGTGCCCTGAGGCACCCGCATTGGCTGGTTACATATGCGGCAATACACCCCACCCAGGTTGTCTCACCCGGGACGAGAACGTTCGGCTTCATAGTTGTGAGAGAGGCAACTTTTGCTCAGTTGTTCGGGGTTCAAATGTTGTTTCCATCCAACCCCTTGTCGCTCATCTTTCCAACGGAGCCGAGATTGCCGAGGTCGGTGTCGGCGGAGGCGGAGACGACCTGGAGCGGGACGCGGAGCTGGACACGCTTTCGTCCGCCGATGTCGAAGCCGTGCTGGCCCTCCTCAAGGAGAAGAGCGATCTTTCTCAGGAATCAAGATCGATGCTCCGTGAGCTCCTTGAAACTGGGGTAAACACCGGGCGGAACCTGTCTCTCGATATCGATATCTCATCCTTTGGGGAAAAGAACGAAGCAGCCATCCTTGATGCCTTCCGGTCGGTCGGGCAAAAGAGACAACCACCCAGCTCTAGTTTCCTCAGCACGGGAACCGATACCGAACCACAATTGCCGAAAACCATTACTTTCCCTTACTCTCGGCACTCATCCTACGAGGAGCTCTGCGACCTTGTTCAAATGTTTCGACCCAAAGATGTCTGGCCTTGCACCGTCAATCCCGCAGACTGGATCAAGGACAACATCACCATCCATTCTCTATTTGGCAACTTCTGTTCTGGCGACAGCTTCGCACATGACCTCGAAATGGAAGCGTTCGCCGGCCGGAATGCGGGGCCGCTCGAGCAACGGGTGTCTCAAAACATTGACACCAGTCAGCCCTCCGAGGGTGACATTGACATGCTAACGTCGCATTTCTCGCAAACAGATCAAGCAGCTGGACCCGAGACAGCCGTTCAAGAACTCGAGAGGACCGTGATCAATGCGACCGCCGGGTCCGTGGCGTCGCAACCGCCCATCCGGTCGGGACGGGGCTGTTCAGACGGAGGGGGCCGGAAAAGCCAAGGGGTTTCCGCCGTCGGCACTTCAAAAAGCAAATCATCGTCGTCTCGTGGGGTTTCAAGCGTGCGAGCGGATGCATATCTGAACATGGCAAGGAATCTTGTTGGGGGCGAGTGGACCCCGATCGGTTTGCTGTCCACCTTTGACCATCATACAACGCTTGATAAGGAACTAGGAGGAAGGTAAAAACTTGCCGGCGTCTCAGTTTGTAGATACCCCGCACCATATCGCAGCAAAATAAGGGAAATAATGCTTAGAGACTATGATTATCATTGACGGTTGGTTCAGCTCAGTTGATGAGCTCCGAGGACTATGGATCCAGGCTTGCAGCGCTGCTGCATCCGAGCCTTGCACCCAGTGGTACACACACACACACCTCCGCCCAAACAAAGGAGATGTTCTTTTCGCTCGTCGACGCACTTCTACTGTGGACGCAGCGCGCCGGCCTCCGATACACCCCATCTTCCATGGATATACTGCCGCAAGCTCTTTCCCCAGAACGCGAGCGGCACAGCGATGCCACCCACCACAAGTAAGATGGCGCCCAGCTCGAAGCTGGCGCCGAGGTACCCCTGTGACTTGAGCCACGGGGTGACAGCATAAGATGTTGCGAAACTCAACATGTATCCACCTCCTCCGACAATGATCATCGCCGGGGCGGCCCAGCGGGGGAAGGCTTCGGTGACCCAGAGTGTGGAGGCGATGCCGTACGCCGCGGCGCTGAAAGCGTTCAAGACGTAGGAAACAAAGATCCAGATGAAGTTCCACTTGTAATTCACCGTGAGGCCGTACACGAATACGCTCCCTGCGCCGGCAAGCACGGCGGGTAGGAATGCGATGAGATAGTGCTCTGCATCGCGGATGCCGCCGTTGCGGAGTGTGAGGCGCCGAGCAACCCGGGATGTCAGGATAGTCGACACGGGCCAGGCAAGGAATGATCCGATTGCTGCAACGGGATTGACCATGGAGATGACGCGCTCAGGAAGGTTGTACGGCGGTTGCGCCATCACCATCGCGTATGTCTCGCCGATGAAGATCATGGCGCCGAAGTTGAGGGCGTTGAGGATGGCAACCCAGAAAACGAGGGGGTTAGCCGCGCACAGCAGTGTCTGCAGGTAGCAATTCCATCTCTCTGAACCCAGCACCGCCCTTGCGAACTCCCCACTGACGCACCATGGTCGACCACATGGTCTCAGGAGGGGGCACTTCGGTGACTGCTGTGATGGCGGCAGCTTTGCCCCCCGGAATGGCTTCCCAGTCGTCGTACATCTGGATCTTCTCGGAGCCACCCTGCACAAGGACGTGGCCGTCAAACGCTATGGCCGGTCGCACGAAGTAGGTCTCGGGGAAAAAGAAAAAGACGCAGACGAGGAGAGCTAGGCAGGGAACCACCCAGGCTGTGTAGAAAGCCCTCCATCCGGATTCGGAGAGAGCAGTCACGCTTGGTAGCGAGAGAAGACCGAGACCGCAGCCCACGCTCCAGAAGAAGCCCAACGCGTTCGGTCGCTCGTCAATGAAGGTGAGGTCGATCACCATGAGCATTGCCTAAGCAAAGTCAGCCCACGAGCTTCGATTGAGAAGTACAGTCTTGAACATACAGCGCTCAAGCTCAAGCCTGCAGAAAACCCTTGCAGACTCAGCGCTGCAAGAAGTTGATAGAAACCGGAGGCGTTCGCCGCAAGGACGGTGGCGACAGTCAAGCAGACGGAAGCAAGCAGGAACACCGGCCGCCTTCCCAAGGCCACTGACAACGGAATCCAAAAGAAGGCACCGAGGCCGAGGAAGATGGTGCTGGGAGTCGAGACGAGGATATTCAACGGGTATTTGTCAGGTTGCTGCAACATGTTAGTCCACCTCGTGGTCAAGATAGCTTCCTTCCGTCGACTAACCCCTGCGTTAAACTCGGCAGCAAGCGAGCGATACATCAGGCTGGCAGCCTGGGTCTCCATCATGGAAACAACCGAGTACAGCGCGATAACACATAGAGCAACGATTCGCTTTCGGGGGCTCCAGTTGAGCGGATCGTATGGCGAGTTGCTGGGCATGGGCAGCTTGAGCGTCTTTCCATCGGACGTGATGAGGTAGATGCTGCCGGCCAGGTCGGCCGAGACCGGCCGTTGGCTAGCGCGGGACGAACTCAACGAACTCATGTTTGTAGTATATGGTGGGCGAGTCGACCGAGTGGTAGAAAGGCAGAGACAAAAAGAGAGATATAGAGAGAGACTCAAGAGAGCGAACGCGATATAACTGCAGTAACCCAAAGGTCAAATGAAAGATGGCCGGTGTGCTGCCAGAACAACTACCCGTAAAACCCCAACATCATTGTCTAAAGAAGATTCGAAAATGGGAGACGACATTCTTTTTGAATAAGGCTCGAAAAGTTTGTTTTCGGCCTGGCAGGAAGACCACGCCGTCCAAGGGCTAGCGGTCCGCGGGAGGCTCGGTGGCAGCTGCGACAGGTGGCAGCTGCGACAATCACTGAACGATTTGGGAAGCGTCAAAAAGTCTATTGGAATTGACAACTCTAGCGCCGAGAAGAACAGCAGACTCAAGGTAGGGTGAAGAAAGTAGGGCTGATTGCTTGCTCCCCGCCGCCATCTGAAACTGGCGCCATGGCCCCTGGATGAGGCTATTCGCTGTTGTGGGATGTCCCCTGGCGCCCGTAGCTGCGTCTCATTGTATCAAGAGAGAGACAAGAGAGGATGGTGTAGGGAGACAAGATGGCTTTCCCCGGTGACCGGGGGGGGGGGAGGGGAATAGTCCTCCGTGTTTGTTTGCAGTAAACACAAACTACGACAACGGGGTGCAACGCCGCCGAAGAGACGAAAGTTTATGTGCCCGAGAGTGAGAGTGTCCAGAACTGCCTCCCCCAGATAAAAAGAGTATGCCCTGCCCGTTGACCGATCACATACAGGTTCGTGCCCAAAGGCTAAAGTTCTGGCAACTCCGGACGGGCAGCAAATTGAGCCTGGCGGCCCCTGCTTAGACAACGGGCGACTCGCCAAAAGCGTTTCAAGCGGAAGTTTATTCACGGCCTTTCAGAGGCTTCAGAGGTGCGCTAGCCTGCAGTCTCTTCATATTGCAACGCTGTCGATATTGTGATGGGCCCGCGCAGGTGGCATCATGACGCCAAGGCTTTCCCGCCTGCTCGGAAAGTGCAAACGAAGTCGGCCTGGGTCTGCCTGTCGGCACCATCCGTGCCAGTCGGCGTTTGCAGCACTCCATGTTTGGCCCGAACCCGTCCCAGCTGCTGGAGATGCAGAGAAGCGAGTTGGAGCTGCGAGGGAAGAAGGCTAAGCGGATAGACATGAGATGTTCTGCTCGCGGTCAAAGACTCAATCTCTTGTGCATCTCGCGAAGGATATCCCAAGTGGTCGGCGATAGGACGTGTCCGAGTGCCTCCATCTCATGCGCAGCATGCCCGTTTCTGCACGTAGTACCTTACGCACTCAACACCACACCACCCGCTGTCTGTTTCTCATTACTCAGAAGTTGCATCGCAAGACGGCACGCTAACCTTGAGCCCATCCATCGGCCGATTCTGGAGGAGGAGCGGGTTTCAGGACATGTTGTTCGTCGCTTCTGCGTTGTCTTTCTGGCGCCGGCTGTAGGCGAGGTAGCATCAAAAGGGCAACTGACTGGGCGAACGGACGTTGCGCTGTGCGGAGAAGTCCATCTTCTGACCAAGGGTTCAACTATATCTCCATTTGGATCGAGAGATCAGTCGCCCTCAGCCAGCCACCATAACCAAAACCTCGCCAACGGGGGCCAAGCAATCACCAAGCCACAGACTTGGCCAGACCCGGCCGCCTTTACCCACATTCCCATATCTGACAGGTGTTCACTGGAGCGTCGGAGGCTCACCCCGCGAGGGCAAGCAGGCGCACCGGAAGAGGCCCCCGCATTGGCGGACGGAAGCTCGGGGAGTTAGCAGCCTATGACCGTCGTTGGGGGCCGCCGCCAGCCTGGGTGCGGAGGCTTTTCGCGGGATGGGTTGGATTGATGCAGAGGGACACCCAAGATGACCAAGCCACGAACAGGTGGCGTGTGTAGCCGCACGAAACATGGGCAATGAAACCAGGAGACAAAGGCAAAAGCAGCAGCAGCAGCAGCAGCAGTATGCCATTCTGACGTTGGCGAGAAGAAGACGCGTTGTCCTGGTAGGTTTCTCGTGTCTGTGTCAAATAAACACGCCATTAGGTGCTGCTGCAGCGTCAGGCGGTACCATTCAAAACCTATGTTCAACGCCGCATCACTTTCACAATTCTGGCATGTAGGCTTACGCGCCTCGTGATGTTTGCCACTGCAAATAGCTTGACGCCTCATCTCAGAACTGTGCATATCCGATCCTTCAGCCCTGAGCGTCGTCACCTCCGTCCGTTGTTGCTCTTCAATTGGTCGTCATCTCATGCCCAGCTGTGTAATAGAACACACTCTCTAGGCTGGGGGCTACTACGTTGCAGCGTTGTCGCTACCGCAGCAATCATTAGCGATTGATTCATATCCCTTTCGGTCCTGTAAGCTCTTCGGGTCCGTCTGAGCCGGTGTGCTCGCCAGTCATGTTCGCATCCGAAAACGTCCCAAGCTCAATAGCAGCCTTCAATTATCAATGCGGCGCAAGACGTCGTAATGGCGGTATGAAAAGGGTTTTGTGATGCTTCGACTCTGTGACGGTCACATGCAACCCGCCATCCCAGGGGGCGCGATTCATCAGGTCTTATCGCCATCTTTGAACTGCGGCGCAATGCATCCCGAAGTCCAGGGCCTGGATTGACACGGGACGGTGCATTGGACCGGACCATTGGACATGGGCGGAGGGGGGCAGCCAGCATCGAGGGATAGATGGGGGGCCAAGGGCCGTCTGCTGGGAAAGATCGGCAAGATGCCGAACATCAGCCAGCTGGGACACGGCCATGGGAAAACAGAAATGCCTCCAGAGAGAAGAAGCCAAAGCCGCCGCCGCCGCTGTGGTTTCGGTGTCCATGCTCGTCCCGTACGCGACCCAAACTCTTCCTGCCAACGGCTCGTCGCCCAGCTTTTCCCAGCGAGTACCAAGAAGCAGTACGTACACCCTGCGGAGCGTTGAGAGTGAGCATGGGGGCCACACGGCGCGCCTGCATATGAGGAGGAGCTTGTACCGATACGTCCATGGGGCGCACACAGCAGCCACTGGGAAGAGGGAATCAGGGCAGGGATGTGAGCGTGGGCGCTGGAACAAACGGCCTGTCTGGCCGAAGAGGCCCTCTCCAGTCTTGCGGACTCTGGCCAGTCTGCGTGAAGAGCGACACTCCGCATATTAGCCGTGGCGCGGGTTCGCGGCCCGGCGGGCAGCACACGGAGGTTTGAGGTTTCTCGAGGGCCAATGTTGCCCATGTTGCCCGTATTGTCCGCGTCGACACCCCCGGCTTGGGGGTCATTTCACCCGGCGATTTGGCGATGGTGCAATGAGAATGCAATCTATCTCGTTGCAGACGGGGTCGACGGACCCTCTTGCTCCCCTCCTCCCAGTCTTGAAGCGCCGAGATGCTCTGGGTCAAGCTGTCGGCCCAGAGTCCGTTAAACTGCGGCCGCGCTGATTGATGCCAGGGTCTGGGCTGGACTGGGGATGGGAATCGTGGAATCATGGAATGAGATGCCGATGGAGGAATTGTGGGAACATTCTTGTCGTGTGCACCCCCCCATGATGGATGCAGATAAAGGCTTCGTGATGCCCCAGAGTACACACACACCGGATGGTTTGTTCTAGTTGGAAAGGGTCTGCTGTTCTTGTTGTCTCTCCGTACCAGCTTTACTTCAACTTGTCACTCACCACATCTACATCAAGACGCAATCCACCTGTTATTTTTCTTCTCGGTGTCCTGCGTCCGCCGCTTCAGTTTTTGCCCTGTTTGGGACGGTCACGAGGTGCCATTCTGCGCTCAATCCGGAACCACAACCGCTGTCAAGAGAAATCCCCCGAAGGGCTGCCTTTGGACTAGGCCTGTTCCTGCGCCGCCGAGGGTCCCGTCCGCGTCTTTGGGGGTTGACAGGCTGGCTGGACTGGCTTTTCCACCACTTGGGAATCACCAAAGCGTTGAAGAATCCGGGGCGTTGTGGTGTGTTCGTGGCATCACGAGACGGGTCGCAACATATAAGAAGAGGAACTATTACGGACGGGGTTTGCGCGTCGTTCGGTCGGCTCGGGGTCGAAGACGATTGGATTGGATTCGCCCTGGTCAACAACTCCCGAAATTGGATTCGAGGAACACTTGGTCCGACACCGTTATTACACCACGCTCATCAGTCGGCAGCTGACCTGTTCTCTTTCTTTTTTGCCGATACCTACTTACGTATCCATCAGTCGAGACTTTGCTTCTGTTGGCTGACTGCAGCACGCACGGCACACGACCAAGGTACTGATGGATGCAGAGTATCTCTTGTAGCCACAGGAATCATCAGGACCAGCAGATACAGCATTCACGTTCATCTCAGACTCTGGGCAACAACGGCAGCTCGGATGATGAAGGCCCGCTGGGCCGCTGGCCCCACCGAGGCGCCCCCCGCAAATGCAAATGCAACTGGGGAGGGCGGAAAAGGAGGAGAAGGGGGTGTGGTGGTGGTGGTGGGGCAGGAAATTGGGGGAGGGGGAGGGGGATTTGGAGATGCAGAAGTACATTTACATGAACATGATGAACATGGACATGGACATGGACATGGACATGGACATGCCGGCATCTTCCCATCCTCAGCGACCCTGACCGAGAACCTGGGCAACTGGTCGAATCATCCAACAGCAACAGGAACAACAGCAACAGCAGCAGCTGGTGGCAACACAACATCAGGCTCCGCTGCTGCGTCTGTCAACACCAGGCCGAGTCTGGGGAAGAAGGGTCGCAGGGGTCATTCATCTGGGTCCGGGTCTGGATCTATCTCCATCATCTCTGGTGGTGGTTTGGGCACAGCAACATCATCCCCAAGCTCCTCTCGCAGAACATCTGCCCGCATTCTTAAGACGTCCCCGCCGTCATCTGCCGCCGCGTCCCGGGCCACCTCCGTCTCCCCTCCCACCGTCTTGTCTTCTTCCACCACGTCCACCACCGCTCCCTCTCCCGTGTCTGCGGCCACCACTGCCACTGCTGCAGCAAGTCGCAAGGTCTTCCCCAAGAGCATGGAGCCTCCCGTCGTCTCGTTCTACGGCGCGGAGCCCATTCCGCTTCCGTCGCGCTTCGCCGGCGTCAAGAAGCGCCTCATTGCCGGCCACGAAGCCGCCGTCGAGGCTTCTTGGCGCCGCCTCCTCGACGCCCTCAGGACCGAAGTCGCCGACATCCAGACCAGGGGCTCCGATCTCATCCCCTCCATCAACTTCACCGACATCAACGACCCGTGCGCGTCGAGGCCTTCGCCCACCGCCTGCGCAGGTACGGCGTCGCCGTCATCAAGGGCGTCGTCTCTCCCGCCGACGCCCAGAGCTGGGTGCAGGAGACGCACGAGTATCTCGACAAGAACCGCGAGTTCAAGCCGCCGGCCCTGCACGACCCGACCTGCATCGACCTCTTCTGGACGCCGGTGCAGGTCGCGCCCGCGCGCATCCCAACATGCTGCGCGCCCAGAAGTTTGCCATGTCCTTCTGGGAGTCGACGGACGACCTGCACATCACCCGCGCCCCCGTGAGCTACGCCGATCGCCTGCGCATCCACAACGACAAGCTGGGCGCCGTCGGCCAGCAGAACGGCAACTCGGCCGCCGACTCGCTCAACGCCAGCGCCGTCATCGCCCAGATCGACAGCGGCAGCCTCGAGCGCTGGGAGCCCGACGGCTACGGCCGCGGCGGCACCTACGAGGCCGTCTTCCGCGGCGACTGGGAGTCGTACGACCCCTGGGACCCGGCCGGCCGCGTCGGCGCCACCACCGACCTGTACAACGGCGCCGGCGCATGCAGCGTCTTCCGCATGTTCCAGGGCATCCTGGCCCTCACAAAGGTCGAGCAGGGCCATGGTGCGCGTCCTCCCCTCGCCCAAGCTCGTCGCCGCCTACTTCCTGCTGCGGCCCTTCTTCTCGCCGAAGCGCGGTCCGCCCGAGCAGCCCGACGGCGGCAAGGCGGATCAATGGGCGGCCTACCTCGACGGTCCAACTGGGCGCTCGACCCGGAGCCCAACACCATCATCCACGGCGCCGTTCCCGGCCACGCGCAGCGTATCACGGAGCGATGGCACCCGCATCTGCATCTGCGGAGGAGCCTGGTGTCTCTGCCCAGCATGCAGGCCGGCGACTATGTCATCTGGCACTGCGACCAGGCCTACTCAATCATCACGGGCGGCACGAGACTCGGCGTCCCGGCCTCACTGCAGAACGAGTCTAACGAGCTCTCCCTCTTGACCTACACCCCCGTGTGCCCGCTGACACAGACCAACGCGCTCTTCCTCGCCCGCCAGCGCAAGGCCTTCCAGACCGGCCAGCCGGGACCGGACTTTGACACCCTGTTCGCCCTGGGCAGCGAGGCGTCGCACCAGGACCGTCCCGGTGCCAAGGAGGTCGAGGAGTACGGTGGAGTCGACGGCCTCAGGGCCATGGGTCTGGCGCCGTACGACGTCGAGCCCGCCGGCGCATCGCCCAAGAGGGAGCTGAACGGGGGCGGCGGTGATGCGATGGACATTGACGACGAAGAGGGCCTGCGCAACAAGTCCAGGACGGAATCGGAGCAGGAGCTTCTGAGGCTCGCAAACATCATCCTCTTCCCCAACCGCTACGACTTTTACATCCCGACGAACGGGAACGGCACACGGAGCAGCGGTGACCGGACGCCTCGGGCGCAGGGAGCGCCTCCCAAGACCAAGGTGAATGGGGCAAAGAGCTGACGGCGTTGGTTGAAGGGGCGGTGGCGGCGTGGCGGTAGACGTCTTTCGTCGAACAGAGACGACGAGGACGAGGACGAGGACCAAGATGATGATGATGATGATGATGAGCCGGAGACCGTCGTTGAGACCGAGACCGTGGCCTCCAAGGTTAACGAGAAGGGTACCATAACAGTCACGGTCACCGCGGCGGATGTCTAGATTGCGTTTTTCTTACCATGATACCCTGCAGTCTGGCCATCCGTCGGTCAGATTCTGAGACAGAGACGGAGAAGAAGATGCAGAGAGCGAGGAGGAAGAGTAGGAGTTTTGTGAGGCCGCCCCCTTCAACGTGACGCTGGAAAGCAAGCAAGCAAGCAGACATGTATGCGCAGATGATGATGATGATGCCGACGACGGAGACTCGACGTTACGAGACGGGATCTGTCGAGGATAGATCGCGATTAGATGTAGTGGAAACAGTCGACGATTGGTACGCGAAGTACCTAGACTATCAGACAGACACACACACACACACACACATTGCATTGATGGAGCTTGGCAGGGCCCGCTTTGAGGCCCCGATGCGTTCTCTTTTTTTGCTGTTACCAATTTCCATTTTGTTTTCGATTTCGGCGGTTGGTCGAGACTTTCGGACGAATTATCGCGACTGTCATCAATGATCAAGGTGACTACTGCCTACTAGAGGAGGATCACAAGCTGCAAGCATGGGGAGGCTTGGTTATGAGTGCCGGCCGGGACGTTGCCGGCCCAGTGTAAGACAGGGACCGGGACACATTCCCGGTTCACCACTTCTCAAGACGGTCCATCGCCGGCCCCTGCTTTGCCGCCGCCCTGGACCATTTCTCAACCGGCAGAGCACATCTCGCTCGGGCTGTCAATTGATCCCGTGTGACTCGTTGGTCGTCATCCGCGCCCTGTGTGAGGTTGGAGGCGAGATAGGGGAAACGAGTATATAGTTTTCGGTTCTCTCACACAGCAACCCATCCTGCAGCAACATGTGCTTGTTTGTGAATACCTACCTAGTACTCTACAACACCATCACACGTACCTAAACACCATCGAATACAACAAAACACGGAGGCCGCGCGCGGGGCCATCGCCGCACACGCAGGTACCCACGCGGCGCGCTCCCCCGCGGTCTGCTCCCGGTTTCCATTTGTTGCCAATCGGCGTTCCGGTCTGTCATTATCTTCCCTTGATCCGAGCTCTGACCGGTCGGTGCCCATCGTTCGTTTTCTTCGAGAGAGAACCCCTCTGGGCCCTCTCGGTCTGGGTCCTATCTTGGCCTCTTAGCGTTCTGGCGTGACCCATAACGCGACGGAAAGTACGTAATGAAAGCTCACGCCAAAAAAGAGGAACCTCGTCCAGGTCGAGTGTCGCCGCCGAGGGCACGCGGCGCGCCGTGATAGCCAATTCCCCGGATGGATGTGGGTGGTGGCACTTGGGGGCACTAGCTGGGCATCAAGTTGGCAATATGGTCAAGGGTCCTTGGGATTCCGGTGCCTGAAACTCACTCCACTGTCGTCTGATTTTCCTATCGTTCTGGAAGCCTTCTGGCTGCGTCTTTCATTGGCAGCTGGGCAGGTCACCATGACATTGTGTGTGGGAGTAGGAGTAGGAGTAGGTACTCTACTCTATACGGTTAGTCCGTGGCTCTTCAAAGTCTCTTCCTCTTCTTCCCAGCTCTGCTCTGCAGCAGGACGAGTCAGTCCCGACATTCTCGCCAAACCGCGATGAGGAGGGCGCCATGCCGTGCTGGGTTTGGCCGGTCGGGGTTCTACCCGCTTTCTATGTTTCCGTGCAGGATGCCCTGGAACGCTCTCCCAAATGCCACCGCAAATCATCCCGCCCCCTGTTGAAAGACCCGAACTGAAGGCCTTTCAGGTCCTGCAATACCTCACTGCCGGTGTGTTTGTTCAGCTTCCAGGAGACAGACGGGTTCGTTCGTTGCCCGCGTGCTGTCAGCAACAACACCTAAGAAGCCTGATGTGCCATCTTGCCAAGCAAAAACATGCAACGCTACACACCTATTCGGGGTGGCCGCCGGCCCAGCACGCGGTCAACCATTATCTTTCGGTAGTGTGGCAGCCAAGCAACCAAGGGATTGCGCCCCAAGTTTTGCCTCTCATCTTAGTCTCTAGAGTCTTACTCCAAGGACCAACGACAGCCGTCGGATAGTGCTCTTTTTCTCCATGTTCAAGTGAACCAGGACTGAACGAATCCGAGGTCGGATGGTCTCGACCCATCATCGCCAAGCCTGGCAGACTGGCGAGCGGGCCAAAGGCTTGACATGATGGCCGAGGTCATTTCCCCAGCGACGATTGGGCGACCCAGGAAGCCGAGAGACGCGGAAAATGCTTGTCTGCGTGGGACTGTTCCCATCGAAACAAGATACAGTACCTGCCTTCCATTACATCGGAGATTTTTACTGCTTACACGCTGCCCTTGTCTCTCGGAACAGTGGCTATCGTCGGCCAACCGATTGACCATTCTTCATCGTCTTACCCCAATGTTTGATGTGATTCTCATGCAATTGAGCGCTGGTATCTCATCAACGGTGGGACTGCGGCGAACATGGGAGGGGAACACGGATAGAGAGAGGGACGCAACATGGGGGGCAAAAGATGCAACTCACAACTCTTACTCACAGATCAACCAAAACCACCCTTGGAACCACAGCATTATGAACATCCTTTGGAAGGGCCTTCGCTCCGTTATCGTCGGTATCGGCCGTCCTGACGTTGCTCCGACAAGGGTTCCCCCCCGCGCCCACAGCTCCATTGATCGCCCCAGCCAGCTGCCACCCATTCACAAGCGTTCCCCCGGCGTTTCTGCTTATCTGCGTGGGGACCCTATTGCCGTACGCAGATGGGGCCCTATCGACGGTTGGTCTTGTCTATCATGACCCGAGTAAGTTACATACTGCGTTGTAGTAGTCGCTTTCTCTCTCAACTCCCACACTGCGCTGCGCGCGCGCACACACCTACCATGCAGTACACGCGCATCCCAGGAACCGCCGAACCGGGAGACGTCAGATGAAGGTTGGGTAGCTAGCCGGGGAGGGAATGGATCCGCGCGGACGACGCAGAGTAGGTAGCGTCGGGGGGGGGGGGGGGGGGGGGGGGGGGGGGGAACCAGGCAAGGGACCCACGAGCCTGCGAACTGCTTCCGGCATCTCTGATAGAAATAGATGGCCTGTCTCGCTCTCACCCTCGGCCTGTGGTTCCCGTGGTGTCCTCGTCTTCCCTATCCCAAACGGTCTGATCGGCGTCGTGAGCATTAGTTGCCGACCCTGCAGCACAAGAGTCCGAAGAAAGACTATTCACCACAGTCCTTCTTTGAGAATAATTCGGAACACTGCCAGCATCAACCCGCCATCATGGCTGCTGGTATGGAAGAAAAGACTGCCGGCCTCTCCCGCGCCGATAGCACCAACAGCAACAAGCTCGGCCAGGTCGAGTCGGGCAACAATGCCGCCGTTGCACAGCAGTACGGCGAGACCGTTCGTGGTCTGAGCCCTCGCCATGTTCAGCTCATGGCCATTGGAGGTTCCATCGGCACTGGTCTCTGGGTATGTTTACCTCCTGCGCGGTGATGGCCTCACTTTCACTTGCAACTAAAGCTAACCTCTTCACCAGGTCGGTATCGGCGGTGTCCTCTCCAAGGCCGGCCCTCTCTCTCTCGTCCTCGGATACGCCTTCTGGGGTCTTCTCTTCATCTGGCCCCTCAACCTGTCCGTCGCCGAGATGTGCGCCTACCTGCCCATCCGCGGCTCCATCTTCGAACTCGCCTCTCGCTTTGTTGACCCTGCTCTCGGATTCGCCATGGGATGGACCTACTTCTTCGCCGGCCTCATGCTCGTGTGTACAGAATACAGCGCCGTCGCAACCGTCATTCAATACTGGAACTCCGACATCAACGCCGCCGCCTGGATCGCAGTCGCCATGGTCTCGTGTGTCGCCGTCAACTTGATTGCAGTCAGGTACTACGGCGAGTCCGAGTTCATCATGGCCTCGACCAAGGTCATCCTCCTGTTCGGCCTGTGCCTCATCACCCTCGTCACCATGTCCGGCGGCAACCCCATGCACGATGCCTACGGCTTCCGCAACTGGGGCGGCGGCAACTACATCCACTCCTACTTCACCGACGGTGCGACGGGTCGGTTCCTGGGTTGGTGGAAGGTCGTCATCTACGCCGCCTTCACCATCGCCGGCCCCGACATGATTGCCCTGGCCGCCGGCGAGATCCAGAACCCCCGCCGCACCATCCCTCGCGTCGCCAAGCTCATCTTCTACCGTCTTGTCGGCTTCTACGTCGTCGGTGTTCTCTGCGTCGGCATCATCTGCTCCTCCCGCGACCCCGGCCTGCTGGGCGCCATTGAGAACGGCGAGCCCGGTGCTGGTGCTTCCCCCTGGGTTGTTGGTATCAAGAACCTGCACATCAAGGCTCTTCCCGACATCATCAACGCCTTCATCCTGCTTTCTGGATGGTAAGTTTTCTTCTTTTGCTCGGCCAACTTCTGCTCTTTGCTAATGACAAAATAGGTCCTGCGGCAACGCCTACCTCTACTCCTGCTCCCGAACCCTCTACGGTCTCGCCCGCGACGGCCAGGCCCCAAGTTCCTCCAGAAGTGCACCAAGGCCGGCGTGCCCATCTACTGCGTCCTGGCCGTCACGCTCATCTCGTGCATCACCTTCCTCGTCTCCTCCAACGCCGCCGTCGAGGTCTTCTTCTGGTTCGTCGACCTTACCACGACCGCCCTCATCATGACCTACACCTTCATGCTCATCACCTACATGGGCTTCTACCGCGCGCGCACCGCCCAGAACTTCCCTCCCGAGACGCTGCCCTACCTCGCGCCCCTGACGCCCTGGTTCCCCGCCCTGGCCCTGCTCCTGGGCTTCCTCGCCCTCATCTTTGTCGGCTTCGACAACTTCTACCCCTTCAGCGTCCGCGGCTTCATCACGTCCTACTTTGGCTTCATCTTTGGCGTCTTCACGTTTGTCATCTGGAAGGTCCTCAAGAAGACGCGCTTCGTCCAGCCGAAGGAGGCCGACCTGCTCAGCGGAAAGGCCGAGGTCGATGCCGAGTGCAGACACTGGGAGGAGGGTGGTATTGAGGAGGTGGAGAGGGCGAGACTGGCCCAGATGTCTGTTGCGCGCAGAACCTGGGAGAAGATGTGGTAAACAGCCACTATGATCTACAAGATACCTGACTTATCGTTTCAATGACAAAAAAGTTTCCGTCATCCGCAATTCTCTCTCTCTCTCTCTCTCGCTGTGTGTGCTTCTCTTTCAGTGGTGAACTGTGTAACCCAAACGTCCCTTGCCCCCTCCCTTTCTCAGGCCATGTCTCTCAAAGCCATCCTTGGAGTCTCAGAGACCAACATGCCACGGCCCGGCTTCCTCTTGGCCGAAGACAAGAGTCCCAGCCCCATCCGATCCCATCGTGTACAGCCGCGGCAAACCCACATCTTCCCCAGAACCCCAGGCCAAGCACCGCCCATCGACAAGACGGAGACTTGTCCGCGCCATGTCGACTCCATCGCGGCGCTGCAATGCTCCAATTCCTCGCATTCCCCAACACGGAATTACGTAAACTAGCATCCCCCGCACGGCGACTATGCGGGGTTCGAACGGAGTCGTCTATCCCCTGCATTTTCATCCGTGTCCGTGTGTAAGCGCGGTCTAGTTCCTGGTGGTTCCTCGAGCCGTGACCTCATCTCGTTACGTTAGTTAAGGTACTTAGCGCCGCCAGACACAACAAGGCCGGCCCGGTCCCTGTGTTGTATACGTAGTTGCTGCGAGAGAGAAACCGACAATCGGAGGTGAAGCCCACCTTGCTTGCTCCCCAAGCGATGCGATCAACGAGATACTCGACCTCCCGACAGAAAGCCTGCCGCCAATGCGTCGCCGCCAAAGCCAAGTGCGATCGGAACCCCGGATGTTGTGCGCGGTGCGAACAGCGGAGACTCCCGTGTGCATATGCACCAACACATCACACCGCGCCGCAGCCAACGCGGTCTCGGCCGGAGTTGAGCCCCTCAGGTCCGGGCGGCGAGGACGCGGAGACGCCCGGGCGAAGGGACGCAGGCAGCCATCTGCCGTCCCCGGAGCATGACGCATCCAATGATTCCGTTTACTCGGCGTATCCGGCATCAGGCTCGACTCCGACTGATGCCGCTGGTAGTAACGACCCTCCGAGGCTGGATCCGCTTCCCCCGGCCAACACCGGAGTTGAGCTGGACTTTTCCAACCTGAACCTCACGTGCCCGATCAACCCCGACGACATTGCGAACCGATGGCTGCACAACTTCGTGCCATTGCCGGGCCAAACGGTAAAGAAGTACACCCCCAGCATCTCCGCCTTCATCCATCGAGTGCTGCAGTCCTACGCGAACTGCGCAATCCGCGGCCACAGGGTTCCACCGTTCATCCACTGGTCTCAGCTCAACTCCCCATCCAACGTGCCTCTTTCGACATGCCTATCAGTGATACGCATGTGCGCCAGCCCGCTCCCAGGCAGCGAGGGCGTCATCGCCGAGGTTCTCCAGCGGGAAATGACCAAGCTCTACGACAGGAAGACCAGCTTTGACGATATGGCCCTGCTGGCGGCCTTCCAGGCATACCTCATCTACGCCATGGTCATCTTCTTCCGACTCGGTCGCGAGTACAAGACGTTCCTGCACCAGGCCATGATGAACACCCAGGAACTCGCGTGCGAGACGGCGCGGAGGGGCCTCGCGTGTGTCGCAGAGCAGCAAGGCGCCAGGCCGAAATGGGAGGAGTGGATAGTCGCGGAGACGAAGAGGAGGGTGGTTTTCACAATGTGCATGTTTGACAGTGCCCTCTTGACGAATGACGGTCTCCCGAGTCATCTTGCTACCGAGCTTCGGGGGCTGCTTGCCCCGGGCAGCAAATCTCTGTGAGGCGAGGGACCGCCGTGACTGGGAGGCCAAGTACAACATTCAGCTTGCGGCGTGGAATGATGGAGGTCTCGGGATTGAGGAGCTGTGGCCAATGCCGGAGGATTTTGGGGACGTAGAGACGGAGAAGCGGCGGGAGCGGGTTGACTTGTGGCTGGAAGATCTTGACGAGTATGGGACGATGGTTTATGCTGTTACTTTGTGTACACATGGAGGCTGAGGATGGTGTCCTGGAAGCTTGGAGTCTCAAAAGATGGGCTTTGATAATCATCTGGTGTGTGAAAACTACCATTACCCAGATATATCCAGCATCCTCAAGGCCTCGTCCAATGTAATGACCCCGATATTCATATTCTTTAACTGAGTTCTGATGAGACACTCTCTCAGCTCCACGCTACCGTCTCCGGGAAACTCCATCACATTGTCAGAGATGACGTAAATGTTGTAGTCGAGATCGAACAGGCGGTATGCGGTGCTCATGACGTCGCCAGACAGGGTGACGCCAGACTGCAACATATCCATTAGTCTCATCTCATCAGATGATCTCTACGACTCACAATGACAACCGTGTTGATACCCTGCGCTCTCAATATCTGCTCCAACGCGTTCCCAGCACCAGCATACCACCTCGTCTTGTGAAGAACAATGTCCTTCTCGTCCAGCTTCAGACGCTCGTCTATGTGAGCTCCTGGAGATCCTTTTACAAAGTCCCCAAACCCATGAATGAGACTCGCAAATGGCGAGGGTCTTGCCAGCTCCGGTTGAGAGGCATTTGTGAAGCAGAGAGTGGTGAAAATGGTGAGCGGCCTTGGATGGTGCTGATGCACGGCTTCATTCCATCGGACACAGTTCGATATGAAAAGCTTGCCTTCGTCGGTTTCCTTGATGCTGTCGAACATGAGTGCCATCAAGTCGAGGTTCAGAATGGCGAATCGCTTGCCAAAGGATCGGGCGCCTTCGCCCGTAGCCTGCGCACCAACCATTATCGTGATGGCGAAACACTGAATCGATAATCTCAAGATCTCGAATGCGTACTGGAATGTTTGGGAAATTTCGTTTGAGGGATTCGCATGAATACCATTGTAGTTCCCGTTGTATTCCCCAATTACAAACCTGATCTTCTCGCGTCGCCGCCGGAGTTGAGCATCTCAACTCCGGAAATATGGGGCTCAGCTCCGGTCTCGTTCCGAACGCCACATCGAAGTGATCGGGTCAACAAGTTAATAAAGAAAGGCGGAATCTCACTGCTGCACCAGTCTGGGGTGAAACATATTCACCAATAGTTTTTTCTCCTTCAATCTCCGTATGTGAGGTTGACGAAATGGCTGCCAATGAGGAACAACCAAGCGCATCGGGAACGCCCTTGGCGGAAACACCGTACAGCATGTTTGACAAACGCCAAAAAGTGTTGATCATTTTTCTGGTATCAACAGCGGCCACATGTGAGCATTCACTTGACAACACGTATAAGTGAATGCTGACCAAGGCAGTTTCCGGATTCGCGTCAAACATCTATTTCCCGGCCCTCTCCACCATCGCAGACGACCTTAATGTCTCTGTTGAGCTCGTCAATCTCACGGTCACCACCTACCTCATCTTCCAAGGTCTCGCTCCGAGTCTGTGGGGCCCGATATCCGATGTCAAAGGTCGAAAAGTCGCGTACATTGGCACTTTCCTGGTCTTTTTCGGAGCTTGCGTTGGCCTCGCCGAGATCAACACGTACGCCGGCTTGATCGTTCTCCGATGCGTCCAGAGCATGGGCAGCGCAAGCACGATCGCCATAGGCTCTGGCGTCATTGGGGACATCACGACGCGTGAAGAGCGTGGAGGCTTCATGGGCGTTTTCCAGGCTGGGCTGCTGGCTCCCGTGGCCATCGGGCCGGTCATCGGGGGCGCTCTCGCGGGGTCGCTGGGCTGGAGGAGCATCTTTTGGTTTCTGACCATCTACTGCGGAATATTCCTGCTGTTTCTGGTTCTAATGCTGCCAGAGACGCTCAGATCGGTTGTTGGAAACGGTGGGCGGACACCGTCGACGTTGCTGCAGAAATACCCGTTGGTGTATTACCAGCGAACGACGAAGGTGAAGTGGGATGTCGAGGAAACGACGCCCAGCACGGCACCTCGCAAAAAGGTCGACTTGACAGCACCCATACGGATTCTCTTCAGCAAGTCGGCCGCGCCGATAACAGTGTTCCTCGCCATTTACTATGCCGTCTGGCAGATGAGCATCACCGCCATGTCCACGCTCTTCAAGAGCAAGTACGGGCTCTCCGACGCGCACATCGGGCTGACCTTCATCGCCAACGGGGCAGGGTCGATAATCGGTACGTTGGCGACGGGGAAGTTCCTGGACATGGACTATCAGAAAGTCAAGGCAAGATACGGAGAGCAGGGCGACGAGTCGGACTTTCCAATTGAAAAGGCACGTCTTCGGCTGGTGCCCGTCTTTGCGGTCCTCCAATGCGTGTCGATTGCTGTGTTTGGCTGGACAATCAACTTTCCTGAGAAGGTGCATATTGCGGTGCCCATTGCATCGACGTTTGTGACGGGATGGGCAGCCATCGGCACGCAGTCGCTGGTCATGACCTATCTCGTGGATATCTTCCCTGAGCGAAGCGCGGCAGCGAGTGCCAGCCTCAACCTGGCGAGGTGCTTGTTTGCGGCGGGAGGCACGAGCTTCGTGATGCCGATGGTCAACTCGATTGGTGTCGGGTGGGCCTTCACCGTTTGCGTGGCGGCACAAGCAATCGCTGTTCTTCTTGCTGGCGTGCAATGGAAGTTTGCTGGTAGATGGAGGCGTCTGGAGGCGTCAGGAGGCTGAAGCGCGGTTATGAGCAGCGGATCTGGTTGGATGTCGGCCACAGACGTGATCAATATGATGGGCAAATGGCAAAAGGCTGACTTTGAAATGGCGCGATTGAGGTAGATAGGCTGGACAAAAGCATTCTTTTAACCCGTGATTCCTAGAATTTTCATGTAGGAGATGAGCAAATCCAAGGTGATTCATACGAGGTACCTACCTTACCTAGGCATGCCTACATTCATTAGGTAAGACTCTGGGTGCCTGAAAGTGTTGCGGGGAAGGTGCAGTTGAAGCAGGTGCCTTCCTCGTGAGGTTGAGGTTGAAGTTGAGGAAGGAGGCCCTGTGTGCTTTCCCCATGCCAAACAAAGGCATCAGGTGCACCTCCTTCCTTTGCTCCTTCCACTTGAGCGAGGTCAGCGACTTCCTGAAATCCTCGACTGGTGCCTGCCTCCTGCCTCACTCCTGCCGGAAAGCGGAAAGCGCATCTCGCACCTTCTTTCCCACCAACGCGTCGACCTTGGCGGCTTCCACCTTGAGAACTCGGCGTCGGCCCTTCCTCGCGGCGCAACTCAATCTTCACACCTAACCTAGGTACCTGCCCGCCTTCGATCTCTCCCACCTCAAGGCTTGCTGCGGTGTTGTCCCGGTCAACCACAAAACTCCACGTCTTTCCTCTTCACCACTCTCACTCTCACCCACGCTGCCTCAGCTTCACTTTCCCTTTCCACTCCTCCCCGCCACACGTCTCACGATCGCCAGCCAGCACCGCCAAGATGTCTCCTCAGAACGAGAAGCTCTGCTTCGATCTCGACTTCCGCTACTTCATGGCCGCCAAGGACATCCCCGACCATGTCGCCTGCCTCTGGAAGTACTTCTCTCTCAACGAGAGTCGTAAGGGTCTTGAGAGCTGGGTCGTCTCTGTTCCCGCTGCCAAATATGCGTCCAATGCTGAGGGCTCCGACCGTATCCGGCTGCTGCGCTTCGCCGTATGTGAAATCCCCTCGCGAATCCCCTCAAACCCTCAACTCTCTCCATCTCTGGCCGACCACTGGGTGACCACTGGCTGACCCAACCCCCCTCCACATAGATCCGCTTCACCCACCAGACAGCAACCTACGCCGATATCGACGAGGCCCGTGTTATCTTCAAGAACGCCTTTGACACTGTCGCTGAACACGTCTCCCGCATCAGCATCGCTCCTGCCCGTGAGCGAGGCCTTCTCGAGTACAAGAAGCTGCTGCGTTTCAACGTTACCGTCAGAAACGATGATTCCTGGCCCTGGGGCAACTGGGGATTGAGCTCCTACTACTACAACGCCACCACCCCCGATGACGATTCCGCCATATCCGCCATCGAGCGCTTCAAGCAGAAGTATCAGGAGGTACGTCCCACTCCCCCCTACTCGCCTTGCCGCTCACCAGTCAACACCCACCAACATCCTGACAACAACTTAGAATGTTCCAATCATCCAGAGTGATTGTCCCGCCACCCCTCGCCCCATCTCCGCCGCCTCAGACCTGCTTGGTCAGACCCACGGAGCCGGAAAGCGTCTCCGAAAGCTCACGTCATCGCTTCACACCAGACAGCATGTCGACGTCTTCAACACCAGGGTCCGATCGGTCATTGACGACCACGCCAGAATCCTGGAATGCGTCACTGATGCCCACAACAATGCTAAGCTCGCGTCCGACTCCGCCGCCGAGGTGACCAAGTTCTCCGACCCTAAGGAGAAGAATGCCATCCTCAACAGGAGCGCGTGGGAGAAGTTTGCCAGCATCTTTGACAGGAACCACCACAACAAGTACACAGAGGCCACGGCGAAGCTCAATGACCGGGCCATCTCCCTCCAGGAGGATGCCAAGGCCCTGGAGGCCCTGGTGGATCAAGGTTGGAACCCCCTTGATCCCAGCATACCTACTTACCTACGACCGCATCATGTGCTAACCACGCCGACAGTCAATGCCCAACTTTCGCAGCACGCCATTGGTTCCAGACTGCTCACTCTCTACACGAACACCAAGATTGAGCATGGCCAACTGCTGTCCATCTGGAAGCGACCCGACGCGGACAAGAAGTTGCTGAGCAACCTCCTGGGCACCGACATCAATCAGTTGGAGACCCCGACCGGTCGCTACTCTCAGGTGTGCAATGAGATGTGCGATTTTGAGGAGGGCCAGCGTGCGCTGCGCAAGGGGGAGAAGAGGCTCGTGAAGGGCCTTAAGAAGATGGAGGGCAAGCTCGACCGCTTCAACAAGGACTCGGTCAAGGCCCGGGACAAGTTCGCCGCTGGTCAGTTGCGCGCGCAGAAGGCCAAGATGTCGGGCAAGTTGGAGGACCTGGAGACCGACACGGACAGCACCTACTCTTACGATGAGAAGATGTAGAGGGGGTGCCTTCGGACAGAATTTGCCTGGATGCTATGGTGATAAGACGTTTACCGCCTTTACAAGGCTCATACGCCGTCATGTCGTTAGATTTGCTGAGGTTTCGAGGTTTCTATAGTTGACAATGTGGCTGAATGAAGAAAAGGATTAACTGATTCGTATGCATGTTTTCTGAATCAATATCGTCCAAGTGCATTGATGGCAGGTTGTCTCCCAGATAGGAAAAGCTGTTGGTGGAAGCCCGGAGGCCGCGATTCCCGTCATGCTGAGTCTGAGTGAATCCAGTGTAGAAGAGTGGTACCGGGTGATTACATAAGGCGGGATCGGGATAGAGTGGACCAGGACCGGGCGTCGGCATTGTACGTTGAAGCTAATCTTGACAGGGGATAGCGTCCCGCGATCTTCATTTTGTTAGGGGATATGGGGGAGGCCAAGGCGCTAAAAGCGAGAAGGCTCTCCCGGTTTGTGTGAAGCGGGAGTGCTGTCTGTCGCTGCAATTGGTGGTGATGTTGCAGCACATCGCCCGGTTTGTGTAGCTACCTTACCTCACCTGCATGTTCGGGGCGGGAGCTATGCTGCTCAGGGTAGGAGGAGGTAAATCAATTGCACGCTGCTCTTTTTATGTGTTTGTGTTTGTTCAATGTCGCGATAACTTCCATTCAGTCAATGGTGCAATCGTGGTACAGGAAACGAAACAGTGTTGATGCTCAATTTAAAAGAGGACAATCCCTCATTCTTACCAGGGATTGCCGCATTGCAGCGGTGCATGATGCTCGTTTCCGCTGTTTGGTTGGCTGGTTTTTTGAGTGGTTGCAGGCTGAAGGATGAAGTGAAGTGAACCACAGGCTAAGGTACCAACAGCAGGCGGGGACCTTTCCAGGGCAGGGCAGGGACGCCAGGGTGAGGTGTGACTGCCCCAAACCCAGACAAACCTTGGGCACAATGCTCAGCCGTCAAAGTCGTCCTTTCCCGTCTGGTCTTGGCGCCATGTCTTTCCTCGTCTCCCTCCACCTTCAATTCAAGCCTTTCCTCATTGTCCACTTCCCCTGACGACGAGGCTAGTATTATCTCCTTGTAATGAACCTGGCAGCATCCTTATTTGCTTCCTAATAATTTCTTCTCTTTCCTTCAATTGTGCCTCTTTTTGGCTCCTCGACGCATCCATCCTCCCCTCGGCCGGGCCTGACACGTCGAGCCTGCATCGCCATCCGACCTCACATTCCTGCGACACGTCTGCGAGACAAGCCACATGCGCCGCCGCCCTTACCCCTCTCGTCGCCTATAATTATTGCAGACACCGCTCCTCCTCCGCCGACGACCAGAACTCCGTCTCTATCCCACACGCACACCGGCGTTGCACGAGACCACCGCAGACATGGCCCGTTCCAGCAACGAAGAACGCCGGTCATCCTCCGAAGCATTCGACCTCGACGACGAACAAGGAGCCACTGCTGCCTGGCACACAGCCGCCACCACGATCAAGGAGGAAAGGGTCTCTTCTCGCCTGGCTCAAGGGTAGGCCCCGAGCCGTGCTGAGAGCCTTCCGTCGCCAACCTCGATCTCTCCCGCGACTCCTACTGCGATATACATTCATCTTTGTTCTCCTCATCTTCGTCACGACGCCCATATTCTTCCCCTCCTACGCCCGCCACCCGAAACACTACAAGGACCTGCGGAGACGATGCATGGTGTCAGACAGCTTGTCCGGCTGCGCGAACCTCCAAAACGAAAAGGTCTTCATCGCAGTCAGCCTGTACGACCCGGAGGGAAAGATTGCCGGTGGAGAGTGGGCGCAAAACGTGCTGGATCTGATACACATGATTGGCGAGGACAACGTGTTTTTGAGCATTTACGAAAACGACAGCGGGGAGCAAGGTGCCGCTGCTTTGGAGGATTTCAAGAAGAATGTGCCGAGCAAGCACAAGATCGTCATCGACGACCACGTCGAATACAACATCTTCCCCCACATCACCATGCCTGACGGCACCCAGCGACTGAAGCGCCTGGCCTACCTCGCCGAGATGCGCAACCGCGCACTGTACCCCCTCGACCAGTTTGACCCTGACGTTGGAGTGGTCCAGTACGACAAGATCTTGTTTCTCAACGATGCCATGTTTGCGCCGGTCGATGCAGCCCACTTGCTGTTTAGCACAAACACTGGCGATGATGGACGCACCCACTACCTCTCGGCCTGCTCCATCGACTTTGACTGGAACGTCTTCACCGAATACGACCTCTACGCCCAGAGAGATGCGCAGGGGTACTCGAACGGCATCCCCATTTTCCCCTACTTCACCAACGCTGGCCAGGGCATCTCTCGCAAGGCCATGGTCTCGCAGACAGACGCTGTTCCTGTCAAGAGCTGCTGGGGCGGGATGGTGGCCATGCAGGCCAAATGGATCCAGAACATGGACAAGCAGCTGCCCACCAAGGACTGGCAGGCTCCCGCGCACCACGTCATCAACCCGGATCACCCCCACAACGCCACGGCCCCGGTGCGCTTCCGGTATGAGCCCGAGGTGTACTTTGATGCCTGCGAATGCTGTCTGTTCCTGGCGGACGTCTCGACCGTGGCAGAGAAGGCGGGAGAGATGGACACGGGCGTGTTTGTCAACCCCTACGTGCGCGTCGCGTACAGGAAGCGGACGCAGCGGCTTGAGCGTCTCGTCCGCCACTGGGAGAGGCTCTTCGCCTTGCCCCAGGGCATCATTACTCACTTCTCGCGGTTCCCCACGCCGAACCCGCACCGTGAGGTGGTGGAGGGTCAGCGCTTCCAAGAGGAGATCTACCAACGCAGGGAAGGGTGGAAGATGGTGGAGCGGACGGGCCGCAACGGCATGTTCTGCGGGGTGCGCGAGATGCAGCTCATCAAGGAGGGGCCGCGGGTGGGCAAGAACTGGGAGAACTGGTACCAGATCCCGTGGGCGGAGCAGAAGCTGCACTTTCCCATTTAAGGCGTCCATGTTGATGATACGGCGTACTGGTTTGGCGGCATCTTTGGTTGCTATTTTGGACGACAGGTATGGTGTTGAGATGAGCGGGCCATGGGAAAAAAAGGGGGGGAGTCACGAGTCTGTCATGGGACCTATATAGATACCACTCTCGTTCACGTCACGTCTGCATAATTAGAATTTTGGATATATATCCTGTCATTGATGGGCTTTCTCCCAGTGTTGTTGATGAGGCCGTATAGGGGATGCTGATATGAGGGCAGTCACAATTTAGTCGTTCCAAACCACTATGACGAGTGGAAAGATGTGTGCAGCAGATCAACGTTTCTGTATTAGACACCCTTCTTCTTCAAGGTCTCCCGTCGGATGCGTAAGTAAACACACAGCACCCGTCCCAAAACCAATCATGCTCGTTTGAAAAGTAAGCCTGCCTTCCCCCCTTCAAGGCGGCAACAGCAACAACAACATCATCATCAAAGCAGCAGCAAGAGCAAGCAGACCCCGTTGAAAACCCAGCCGTGAAGAAATCCCGTGTACGCGTAAAATAACCCACGGCCCAAAACAAAATCCGTATAAAACCCGCACGCTCAACTCTGGGGGGGGGGGGGGGGGGGGGGAGTGGGAGGAAACAAAAAGGTGGTATCTCTCATCATTGGGGGGGAAAGAAACACGTCGTGGGAGCGAAGAGGTGAAGAGGTGAAACGAGACAGACACGCGCGCGCGCGCGTCAAGGAAGCATCGCGTGGGATGTATTGCATGGAATGAGTTGGCGGGGGTAGGAACTCTAGGAGGCGACGGGCTCGAGGGCGTTGGCCTTTGCCTTTGCGGTCTTGGGCTTGGTCTCCTGCGTTGGAGTGTCAGTCTTGTGTGAAGTTTTAACTTTGATTCTCAGAGGAGGAGATACCTTCTTGCCGGCCTTGGTGGCTCCAGTGACCTTGGTCGAGACGGACTTGGCGACGGACTTTGCCTTTTGGGCGACGGAGGGCTCTTCTTGGTGGTCGCGGCCTTCTTCTTGGTGATGCCGACGGGCTTCGCGGCGGCGCTGGTCGCGCTGGTGGTCTTCTTGGGCTTGTCGGCGGTGGTGGTGGTGGTGGTGGTGGTGGTGGTGGAGGAGCGGGGCTTGCGGACGGGGGCGGTGTCGATGACGGGGAACAGGCGCGGCTTGGAGTTGCCGGTCTGCGAGCGGGTTCCTTCGCGGGCCATTTTTGCGGATTTTTTCTGGATGTCGCGTTAGGTTATTTTGGAGAGGAGATGGAGAGGAGATTGACGCGATCAAGGCGAGGCAAGTGCGATTGTGGGAGGAGAAGGGGTGGGATTGCGCGACCGTGATGTGGATGGCGCTTTGGAGTGGGTGGTTGTGTTGTGCTGTGTGTGTGGGATGCGCGGTGAGGAAGGGCTTACCTGGAGAGACGGGGGGTTTGGGGAGATAGCTTCTGGAGCTGTAGCGGAGAGTTATTTCCTGGATGGGAGGGAGGAATGAAGCTTCGCGACGGAAAATAAAGAAGATGTGAAGGTGTTTTTTTCTTGCTGTTGTTGTTGTTGAGAAGAGAAATGTGGGAGAGGTGACGTGGTTTCGCGAGGGGGTATTATGGATGGGTTGGATGGATGGACGGGCGGATGGCAAGGTCACAAGGGGCGCGGCCTGGATGGATGGCGAGCAACAGAAGACAGACGCAGCAAGAGCGGTGTCGGACAAAAACAAAAGGGCTGGGCTGGCAACAAGACAGACAGGCAGGGGAGATTTGAGTGATGGATTGACTGAGGTGATTACACCTTTTGCTGTATGTGCCCTCTGGTATTGGTATTAGCTTCCCCTTCTTTTCCCAGGTTAGCGACCAAGGTGGACAAGAATGAAACGGGGGACTTGATGGTGGTGGTGGTGTGCGGCCGAGGCCGTAAACATCAATCAGCAGTGAGAGAGAGGGGGGAACCAGCAGCTCCTCCCACCTTGTCCGTCGCGTCTCTACTTTCCTCTCCTCTCCATCTTTCTCTTTTTTTCTTTCTGGGTTTTCCTTGATTTAGGTTCCTGTGCGTCGGTGCCCTCTGTTCGTCATATCAAAAACACAGACGATGGCGTCCATGCTCCGAGGGTACCTATATGTTTCTTATCAGACAACGACGAAGAGCGCAGGAGCAGGGACGGACGGGACGGTATCTCTCTGTCTCTGACGATAGATGAGCTTGGCTGGCCGGGCGGACGGTCAGATATCGCGCCCCCTTCTCGACTCGACGTGTCTCTAGTCTGCCCCTCTTCTCCATTGTCGACATGCTTTCCCCTCCCGTTGTGTTTTTCCCGTCACGTTTCATCCCCCGGATTCATCTGCTCATAAACACCGCCCTCCTCGTGTGTTTTTTCTTCCTTTCGTAACAGTAGAAGAGGAGATACGGGGGCGGCACTCGGAACAGGCGGCTTGCGTCACCGGCACCCAAAACCTGCCCAACAATCTCTCTGCTTTTCCCTGGACCCTCCAAAATCTGAAAAGATCGCAATGCTCTCTCTCATCGTCATTGTCTCATATCCCACCAAGCACATGATCGCCCGGCTGGGTGTTTCGTAACGGGAAGGACAGAGCACGCGACGTTTTTGGCGTCGACAAGCTTCTTTTTTGGCGCGGAATCGCATGCTTGTCTCTTTTTGTTTTTTCTTCATGTTTCTTCAGCGGGCACTTCAGCGGAGCGGTTCGCCTGGACCGTGCAGCACAAGCGTCGCTCGTGACCTGACCTCGGCCAGCTGAAGGAACCGAAGCGTTCGGCTCGCGCTGCGATGAGGCAAGGTTCTCCACAGACTCAGCCCGTTGAGCACTGACTGTCCTTGGAGTGCTGCTATTTTTGCGCATTTCGGGGGAACCGTTGGGTTCCACATTTTCCCGCACTAGATTCAGGGTCTGCCATGTGAGGCTATTCCCAGATGCCGGCAACGTCTGAGACTGATGAGACTTGGCCTTTCGGCTTGTTCTATTTCAGCTCATCTGATGATGTTGGGAGTAGCTCTTTTCTGTGGCTACCTCTTGAGTTGTGGATATTCCAGTTTACCAGGTCATCTTTCTGTGTTGCACCAAGCTTGGCTGGTATAGCACCTTGACCACCAGAGTTCTCGAATGACCTGTCTTCTATCATCTGCATCTGGAGAATCCGGCTGCATATGTATCGATGGTCTTGTAGCTGAGGAGGACAGCGAATTGCCAATCACAACAAGCGGACCGAATTGGCAAATGCTTTTGAGAACGGCAAAAGGTCCGCTGCAGGTCCACCAATCACTACAACCTTGAGCAAGAAGCGAGGTATGCGAAGCCTTTCGAGAATTACGAACCCCTGTGCGAACGTACGAATATGTAGGCTGGGCTCAACGGCCGTGCAGTGATCATACGGCAAACCCCTGTTGCAGATGCAAAGTGGAGATGGAACCAACAGTTGAAGCAAACGGGAACGGCTCGGCGAAGAGGGGTAGTCCAGCCCTCCCGTTTAAAATCTGATAAAGCAGACACATGGTCCTTGGGCGCCTGACGAGCACCAAAGTGGTTTGTCGATGGCTGCTATTCGAAAGACCTCGCGATAAACGGAACAAAATGGCCGATCAACAACAACAAAAGGCTGAGAAGGCCACCACTCCTGCTTCTCCTACAACTCCTACGGCAGCCTCCCCTGCCGCTAAATCTCCCATCTCAAAATCTCCCACCCCAAAATCTCCAACACCCGGTCCTCAGACCACTGCAGCGCAAGCCACAGCCGCCGCCGCTGCGACCGGAGATGCGGAAATCGAAGCTGATGAACCCGTCGACGATGACGATGCCTCTTCAGTTGCCGGCTTCTCGCAGGTCACCGAGTCACAAGCTTCCCTGAGATCAAGCATCCTCGACTACCGCCGCGAGAACGGACGCACCTACCACCCCTCAGCGACGGCAAATACTACCTTCCCAATGACGCCCGCGAGCAGGACCGTCTCGATATTGTCAACCACCTATGGCGAATCGTCTTCGATGACGGCTTTTGCTCGTGCCCCAAGAACGACGGCGCTAAGCGCGTTCTTGACTTGGGCACCGGCACAGGCGCGTGGGCTATGGATTATGCGGACGCGTACCCTGATGCCCATGTCATTGGCGTCGACCTCAGTCCAATCCAGCCGGCCTACGTGCCTCCCAACTGTTCTTTCGAAGTCGATGACGTGGACAAGGAGTGGACATGGTCCCAGCCTTTCGACCTCATTCTTTGTCGCAACATGATCTCTTCCTTCACGGCCGAGGGTTGGGAGACAATGATGAGGCGGGCCTATGATGCACTCGAGCCTGGCGGTTACCTCGAGGTTCAGGACAGCCGCTGGCCACTGACCTCCGACGACGGTTCTTTGACGGAGAGCCACTCGGTGATGAAGTGGACTCGAATGCTGACCGAGGCTACCGATATGATTGGACGCCCGATGAACATCACCGAGACTTTCGACGTTATCATGAGAAAGGTAGGCTTCGAGGATGTCCGAAAGACACGCATCCGCTTCCCCATGTCGCCATGGCCCAAGGACCCGAAGCTCAAGGACATGGGCCTGTGGACGCAGGCATCTCTTTTGCCTGGTATTGAGGGCATGTCTCTGGCTCTGATGACTCGTGAGATGGGTTGGTCCAAGGAGGAAACGTTGATTCTTTGCGCTGAGGTCCGAAAGGAATTGAAGGATCCCAAGATCCATGCCTACTGGAACGGTTATGTCATTTACGGACGCAAGCCTCTGGATGCCGAGAAGGAGGATGCTTGAAATAGATCTTGAATGTCCCAAAAAGAGAAGGAGAAAAGCTTTACGCCAGGAAAAAAGTAAAAGGAGTAGGGAAAGCTAGAGAATCTAGTGTTGCTGGAGAAACTACCTTTCCTATAGTTGGAGGCCTATGCGCAATGTGTCTTACCGTCGTTGTCTTTCGTTGTCCATCGTCGTCGTTTGTCGTCGTCGTTCATCGTTGTTGATTTTATTGCTGTTGTTGTTATTGCCGTTGTTACTTCTGACGGTATTATCACCTCTATTGTTGTTACTACTTCATTTATCACTATTTACCCTCCATACTGTAATCTGAGCTATTATCATCCTTAATTAAAGCAATTGCCTTCGGTCTACAGGCAATATTGTCGCGTAAATATAGGAACATTAGACATCGTTGCAACAGTGTGTGGCGTCAATGAGCAGAAAAATGCTGCAGAGCAACTGACCCAAGAAGGCTCAATTCCATACCCTCCCCTATCTGAATGCAACGAGTCCCTTCAGCTCCATGAACCCACTCATACAAAGGTTCCCTGTCTCTGCAGTTCGGCGAAATACTTGTCTGCCTTCTTGGTGACGTTCCTCGAGCGCTGAGTGCCCACTCGCCAGGCGACGAGGGTAAGAAAAGTGAGTCCCACAGTTAACACGGCAAATAGCCAGATGTGTCTGGACACGATGGATTCTCCTGCAACTGCCTCCCAGTTGAACATGTCCATGGAAAAGATCGCCGCCACACTCGAGAGCGGTAGGTATATCATGGTGAGGATGGCGATTGTCCTCATCTGCGCGCTTTCGTGTCGCGTCTCAGAGGCCATGGCTCGATTTGCTTTTGAGATTTCGGTGGTCGCGGAAGAGTCTTGTCTCATCCTGTGGTTCCATATCTGTTGCTGGTCAGCGCTGAGAGAACGCATCGGCCTCAATGGGAGCAACATACTGTTTGCATGGCCAGAGACATGTTGCTCACGACCATGTTACACTCATCAATCTTATCATCGTACTCACGGATAATATCTTGAACCCGTTTCTTCATATTGCGGCCAACCTTCCCCAATTTTATTTGAGTTTCATGACTCTCAACCCAGCTATCCTGTGGGTTCAACGCTTGAAGCTCCTCGGAAACCTCTGCGATCTCATCTAGGAACTTTGAAAGCTGGCGTTTAGAAGCTTGGATGTGATCAATCAGACTTCGATTGCACATGCACAACTTCAAGTACTTTTGTGTCTGCTGGCCATCTTCATCGGTCTTTGGGTCCGTATTCCAAGGTTCGCATTCAAGTTGGTCGATCTTGGGGGCATATTCGTCCACTAACTTATCAACAGCAAGGAGCAGTCTCTTGCGCTCAAGTTCAACGAATATTCCTGACATTAGTAATGGATGTCTACGTTGCTCGTTGGACTTCCGGATCCTGGCTTCAATATCGTCCATTTGTTTCTCAGTGCAGCCGTAGACGACTGTAAATGTTGAGCCGGTGCTTGGGATGTAAGTAGACGACAATGCCAAATCGTCGGGTAAAGTTGTCGCCATTCGCGCGGTGAACCCTAAGGATCGTACTCAGCACAGCCTCTGATTTTCCCGAATGGCTCGAATAGTTACCCAGTTTTAGTTGATGAGAGTCTGGATCGTGGTGCGGCAGGTAGGAAAAGCAAGCAACATCTCTCAAGATGGTCCTGGTGATCTCTCGGTGGACGTGGAATTCTCTTGTTATGCGGCTCCATGTGGATTTTGGCATCGGTATATATCTAGCCGGCGCTTGTCCTTCGTCATCAAAGACAGCACCAGCTCTACTGCACATACTAGACCCAAGAGTCAGCTCTATAACTCGATGACTTGGGCCACCTTTTTACCTACATCACATATATTCCTGGGAGAAGCTTATCCCATGATGGAGATACTCCCGGGGCCTAGAATCCGGTAAGTTCGGGGTCGCAAGGTGACGGTGATTGCTAATAACGCACACGACTGAACCAGTTGTCCCATTCCTCCTTCGTACTGAGTTCCTCTCTAACTGTGTCCTGTATGTGTCAAGACGTATTAGCGAAGTCTCTTGCGCCAGGAATTGCAAGACCCAATTTTCAACCTACCTCATCGCTATCAAGCCGTCTTAGAACGACCGCTTTTCTTTCTCCTGATTTGAAGGGCTTCAGGTCCGATTCGCTCCACTCTTTAGGCTCATAAGGGAGATCCATTTCTAGCGCACGTGAAAATGATGTCCGGGGAGGGGGTATACAGTTGACAGAAGGCGCGCAGCAATCCTACAAATGCCAGGCGATGACTGTACTTTAAGCAATCTGCTATCTGCACATTCCCCTCTCCGAACCACTTTGATGCCTCTCCTCCCGCCTCGCTGAAAGCCTGCAGCTTATCCAAAACGCCCACCACCCTCCCTAAGCAATCGTGCTCGAAGGCTGTGACGGTTCCAAGACCGATTGGGCGCTCGTGGGATTTCTTGCAGCTCGCGAGACGCATCATTCGACATGACATGCTTGGTAGTGGAGCAGCCGGCAGCGCCCATGTATGCGTTGTCCGGCGGCCATTGGGAATAGTACCATGCAGCATGCAGAGACAACTCCAATCGCGAGACACACCAGTCGCATGTGCGACCCATACGATTTGACTCTTGAGGCTCTGGTCTACTGAGCCTGCCTTCCTCCCTCCAGAGCCCCTCCCTCTTCTATTTCGGACTTTTTCCTCTTTTTTGTACCGAGAACATCACTGCACAGCAAAATCGCAGACACACTCTTCAAGAACGCAGTGAATCATTGCGGCCCAAGTGTACAATCCGTCAACAGCCGGTCAAAATACGTTACTCTATCACACACCGCAAGAATTGGAGAGTTCGCCGGCGACGGCCATGCAGCATGGCTGATTCCAAGAAGCCTACCTCTACGGAAGCTGCCTCAAAGGAGGCCCCAATGGCAGACTGGCATCGGGAGACGATGCGAACCAAATATAACGATCCGGTGAAGCTGAAGGACACTCTCAACAAAATGTTTGGCGAGAAGAACTACAAAGTGCGGGTATGAACTTCAAATGAGATTCTTATGGCTTAGTGACATCTAGTCTAACGTAAAAAAACACTCAAGGTCATTAACAATCGTTACATCCTTATGCTCTCCAGAGCGCCGAGGCAGGTAAGAATAAATCCCCCCCCCCCATCCGGGTTTTTCTCTTTCTGCGCCATGCTACTCCCTTTACAGGATGCACAAGCAACTGACAATCCTCAACTCAATAGGGTGAAATGGAAAAGCTTGAAAAAGAAGCCAGGGAGCACTATAATGAATAGGTCAACGATAGGAAATATGAGCTTGGCGATGCTGCGTCTTGTCTTACTGATTATTCGATGTTCAAGATGTCTGGGCTCAAACTAGGGAAAGATTGTTGGTGCTGGAACGAACCGGAAATACGTTTTCTCGATGAAAGAAGGACGGCATTCGTTTCGTTGTTGAAATAATGGAATTTCGAATTCTCCGAGCCGATGCACAGCTTTTCACTTCGATGGCCATCGTGATCCAAGGTAGTAGTCTTCTCCGGCCCTGCAAGCCTTCAGCAACTTGTGCATTTCCTTCGTAAGTTGGTTGGCACGTATGCGATCGTTTGAATTGGGCTCCAGCATTCCGTTCTTGATCACCTCCAACAATTCCCAAGATACCATGAACAGTCATGGCGGTGTTGCAACTTTTCAATCCAAGCCAAAACTGATGGCTTAATATGCGCCCGCTTATCCTTGACTGAAAAGAAGATATCGGACTCGAAACCGTAAATATCGTTCTCCATTCTTTTCCCAGGGAAGACGTTTTCGACAGCATCGAATCCACAAAAGAACCAGGTGACGTATTCCAAAAAGACGCAACCAAGACTGAAGATGTCGGACCTTGGAGAAACTTGGCCAAGCGGCAGGTCGAATTCAGGGCAACGATAAGATGCTGATCTTTCAAGGTTCCTTGGATCTTGCTTTGACCGGGATACCTGGGTATGCAGTCTTCCCAGGCCGAAGTCCGATAAGGCCAAGAGGCCTGGAAAGCTCTTGGACTGGAACCATAGAAAGTTTCCTGGAATGTGTTAGAGAACTCTGATCTCGTTGACACCAATATTTTGCCATACCTGGTTTGATATCACCATGTCTTCCGTATAGATCTTGATTTGAGTCGCGCTCTTCCAAATAACGCATGGTCGGGGCTCGATCGTTGTGAACACACTGTAGAGCTTCGCAGATCTCATGGAACTGCTCAGCCATCCACAGACAATGGCTTTTCTTCCCCACGAGACTTTCATTGTTTTGCCAGAACTTGCTTAGATCGCCCTCGGCCCAGTCAAACAACAGGTAGTAGGTTGAAAGTCCGCCAGCAGCGGGGTTCACAACCTCGAATGTTGCTAACAACTGAATCAGATGCTTCTTCGTATAGCTCTGTCCGGTGAACAACAAGGAGGACAGCTCCAAGTCGAAGCTGTTACGGTTGTGGGACGTAAGCCTTTTCAAGGCAAAAAATTCTTGAGGGTGTCGAATCTGGCCAGATCGAACATTAGCTGTGTAACTCTAAAGTTGGAAACATGTAACGTACTCCATGGTCCCCAAAGTCCCAGTGGCCATCATGGATCTTGACTTTGTAGACCTCACTGAACCCTCCGTAAGTATTTCCTCCGCCGGAAGGAGCATCCTTCTGCGTGGTGTCTGAGCTGTCATCCTGCGTGACTTTGTCGATAATCTCCACAGGAATGACGTCTCCGGTTTCCAAAACGTAATGCGAATGCAACGATGGCTCCCACTTAATGAACGGCGCGTTCAGTGTATGAGACCACTGCGAAAAGCTTTCGCGAATCTGTGGACGAAGATAACTGTTGATAGTGTCGTGCATTCCGTGTTTCCGGCACTTGAGGAGCTGGTCCTTGGTCGCGCCAGTTGGCTGAAGAGGCAAACAGCTATCTCTGACCCCATCCTTCAAGTGTTTGGCGAAGTCTCCCACCTTTTCAATGCCCACTAGGACCGCCAGGAGCTTCACGGCAGGTCCCTTCGAGCCATCTGGGCTGCCGTAGTATATTTCTCTTGCAAGTTCTCTCTTGTTCGGCTCCTTTCTGAGACACCGAAGAGTAGACACGATCTTACAGACCAACTCAAAAGTCATGATTCTGGCGAATTGAGGTTGTGTATAAATCGCTTTTCTGGCTCCAAGGCATTCGAGATCTTGGCCCGGTCAAGCTGGACGGCAAGCTGTTCGACTACATCTTCGTCGTCGGAGTCCTCATTCATCTGCCCGTTGGACCCGTTCGCTATGGAAGCTGCTTGCCGCCTTTCTCCCTCTTCAGCCTGAATGCTTCTCCTCTATCGAGAACTTTCTGTACGCGTTTCGGATCGTCCAGAATAAGCTTCGAGGACTTCAGCTGCATGAGTCCTTCATATTCATTGGCAGCGGCATGAGGCATGACTGGCTGTCTTCTTGCCGTAGCTGTGGTATGCAGTAAGCTTCCATTCCGTCATCTACGCGCGAGTGAAAGATGAGGCTTACCAGCCGTCTGAAAAGGTCTATCTGTGCAAGTGATGACTGGTTCAACGAGTAGGCTATGCTAAGGTCGACGCTAGTCGCAGTAATGCCAACGAATTTGAGCAATAACAAAGCGGATCAGCGAGTTGTCGAGCCAACAGCGGTCTCGTTGGATGGGGCAGCGAACGAAGTCAAGCGATGCCTCCGTGGAGACGTGGAAACGTGGCAAGACCAATGTATGGCCAGAGAACAGGGCGATCGAAGGTTGAAATAGCCATCTGTTGCCCAGTCTGCGCTGAGAGAGGGAGTAGCTCCTGCATCCGTGATTTGCTGGCCTTATTCTATCCCATCACTCTCTGCCACCAAGACTTGACCTCTTTAGGAAAGCCTCTCATCCTCCGCTCTGCCGTTGCGATGGTTACTTTGCTCAATTATGGGCTCAAAGTGCGAGGCGCAGGGTGATAAGGCCAGGCAGAACAGGCAAGGCAACCGCACGAACGGGTACAGCAACCATATTCAATTGCGCCGGAAAGAGGGCAGATACGTGATTGGGCTGGTACATCGGATCTTGGAGACTGCAGAACACTCTTTCCACGTGCAAGCGAGGACGTGTGCCTCAATCCACAATGCAAGCATGGTTGGTGGGAGTGGAGACTAGACTCGTGGAGTGAGAACTCATGCAGATCGATTCTCAGCGGTCGCCGACGTAAAGTATTTATATGTGATCATAATTCCAGCTTTTGCGTCGTGTTTCTGGTTTGGCGTTGTTACCGTACGGCGGGCGGTCTTACTGCACCATCAGTGGCTTGTTCTGACAAGTGATACTGCGAGATCAGCTACGGTACTCATTGAACTTCACGAATCACTCAAAATGAGTATGCCTGGCAGAGAAGAGTCTCCGAGGGTTCGTTAGCTGCCGACTACGAGGATTTTGTTTACAGAGGCTATCTGTTCTGGTTGGGGAGTTGCCCATTGCCCGTTCTGTTCCCGAAGTTGCCCAGCCTTGAAGGCGCAGCTTTGTGGCAGTGTATGCACTCCCCTCAGGCGCAACAGCAGGCTGTCTCCCACTGCGTCGTGGGTGGTACAGTGAGCCCATGTTTGCATCCTTAATTCCGGAATGTGTCAATATTTGACTCCGTGGGTGTGGTCATCCTGGTCAAGCCAGCTCACTCTGCATGAAAGTAGGCGGCAAAGCCGCCTGGGTCGCATGGTCCGCAAATGAATGGCATACACTTGTCCAATTGCCATCCGATCGGAAGATCTCGCCCATTTCGTAAACATGGCCCGGCGGGCTGCATACCTGGGCGTGCATGGCCGGAACTCGAGACATGAAGCGGTGAGGATGGGTTCAAAAGCTAGCTGAGTCCTACCCCCTTTAGAATTATCTCGTGACTTTAGTCTACGCGAGGTGGCAAATCGAAACTTGTTCAATTGTCCCTATGGTTTTCTCCCGGTCATTTCCGCAGGTTGTTTTGATTTTCTCGCCGTTGCCTTAAATTATTTGGTCATTTGGGAAGAGCAGGCAACCGGGTCGCAATCCTAGGGTACCAATTCCTCGAAATTTTGAACTCCTTCATGATGTCAAGACAGTCGCAATATCCTCCCAAGGTCCAATGGCAAAGCAACAAGGACGGTAGTAGGAATGCTTTCATATCCGCATCCCAAGTAACCTCTAGCCAGCTGAAAGAGTATCTCGACTTCAACTTCCCAGGAGGATATTCCGTTCAGGTGCGCTTATACTGGCAAAAGACACGCAGCAACCTCGCTGACAAATACCGTTAGCTGAAGCGTGATAAATTCAAAATCACAATTGTCGAGGCACCACTGGGACAGGTGGTCTAAGTAAGCCTCAGAGGGTTCATCTGGCGCTGGTATACCTATGTTAACGCAGGATTCTACAGTTTAATTACTCCAAAAAATGGAATGGACGGGTGTTTCTGCATCAGGAGTTCAGAGAGATCACTCCTGCTATGGCGCACTGCGAACCACAGCAGCCGTGACGCCACAACACTGCATACGGGGCGAGGAAATGCCTCACGGCGCAAAGACAATGGCGATATGGAGCACGTGGCTTCAATACAACAAAGTTTAAAAGTGACGGTAATGGTCATCTAGTACACAGCCTTAGGAGTTCGGTGCATTTTAGAGCAATCAAATCAATTACCTTCTCAACGTGTTACTCGGCCCATCACGGACTGTGGGGCTGATTCATCAACCTGGATGGTCAGTAGAGTCTATTCTACAGAGATTTAGGTGACTTCGCCATAACGGTACGCATAATGAGCCTTTAAATACCACGCATGATACTTTGCGGTTTGCTCGTCGCTGGAGATACCAGCTGCAGGTGCGTGTAATAAGGTAGCCATCATGACGAAGGTCAGTCGAGGTAAAAGGCGGAAGACGTCTAAGATAACTCGAAATCACGATGTGGGACTACTGATACGCAGGGCCCGAGGTTTGTACGACATTCCACCCGAGATCCCCCTCATCGTAGCGAACGAATTGCCCGCCAATTTCCGGACAGCACTTGCTCTGGCTTGCAAGGGCTTTTTCAAATCTATCTGTCCCGATGGCCGTCTTCCTCAGATGGAAAGGGCAGAGGCGATAGAACTTGTTTTGCTGCTGGAAAGAGACGCTATGGCAAGAGGCGATACAGACCTGTTTCCTTGCTTTGGATGCGCAAGACTTCAGCCCTTCAGGCGTAATGACCATGGCAACTGGTCAACACAAGTCCACGCCACTTGTGACTTCGTGGTGCGATTTATCAATTCATATGGAGACCGTCCTTTCAGGCTACGCCATACTCCTGGATGCAACGGCGTTGTGAACGTCTATAGGTGGATTGAGCCAATAAGCACCGTCATTTGGAAACCAGCCGTCAGAGGGCTTGGGGGAAACGAGCCTGCAATCACATTTGCCGAGGCCCGCCTAGTCATGGATAACCACTTTTTGGGGGGCGCTCGTGGAATCTCGATCGAACGGCTCGAGAGCAGCTTCCAATTCAGCCGAGAGATCCCGCCTGACGACGACGATCTCGCGACAGCGCACTTTCCTTTAGAGCAGCATGTTTCGAAAACGAGATACAATTTACGTCCTCGACAGGAGGCTCTTCGGCAGCGCCTCGGTCAGAATGCGGCAGGTTGGTCTTTCACACACAAAACCTCTGCGAAAGTTATTGACGACGAACTTTTCATTCGCCGTCACCACGATATTCTTGGACCGCCATGTACTGTGGAATCTTTCGTCAGAACAATCGATAGCCTGGAACTTCCGGTCTGCCGACATATCCTTGGATGTTCCTACACCCAGAGGCTGGGATCACGGGCTTCGGCGTGTATTGCCGAATTACACAGCTTAAGGATTATTCAAACCGACTCTCAGTGGGATATCCATCCTGATCGAGGGATTGCTTCGTGTTCAGCTTGCTCCACGGATTATGAGATATCCATTGAGAGAGGGAGCAATCAGCGTAATTGGGGCCTCAAGCTCACCACATATCATAAACTCGGGCAATGCCGTACACCGGATGACCCATTGTGGAAGAATCTTGTAGGCTTTGTGTCGGCCACCGACTGCCGCCATGCGATAGACATTCCGGGAACAGTACGTCAAGCATGGCTCAAGCAACACGGACAGATAGACACAGCATCCGCCAATTTGCGGGTTGAGTGGGTTTCCGCCCAACAAGAAATGATCATCAAACGATTTTCATGCTTCTCAACCAAAAGATTCGATGGTCGCAAGGCGCTTTGGCGGATTATGCATGCTGCCCTTCCCGGACCCGGACGGATAGACAATCCCGGTATGGTTGAATACCTTGGGCGAAAAAACGCAGGAGAGATCGTGGATTGAGCATGAGCACATGGTGGCAAGGCGCTTACTTTGGTGGTTTGATCGTCTGCACCGGGCTACACGAAATGTGAACCGAAATACGTTCATCGGATTTAGTCTTACTGCTCCTAGGTCGCTGATTTGTGTATTGCCCCTTGGCTATTTCGCACTCGACCCAAGTCACGATATGACTGAAGCACATCGCAAATAAAATCGGGTATCAATTTCTTACTCGCCCTAGTTCTCGACGCCCATGGTAGACCACTAAGCAAATCGCGCGATATCCGTCACAACAGACCGAAGATGAACCCCCCACCCCACAATTAGACATTCCTCACGGTATCCATATCTCTACCGTTGAACATTAATTGGGATTTCCATCGCTTTGGCCCGTTCAGGTACCTATTAGTGTGTTGGCCCTCGTACTGAATGGGAAGCATGGTGCCCCCCAGAAAGCCTGCGAGTGACGTTAGCAAAGCCATGATTCGGGAAGAATTTGTCAGACATGTAGAAATGGGGATGATCTTACCGTAGCCAAGAAAGGCTTGAACCCATCCTCGATTGACTTTGCGAGCTGCACGGCTCGAGTCTGCCTTCTAGACAAACCACGGCACACCGGCTGACAGGTCTCTGGAGGCACCATTCAGCCGAAGTGCTGAGTCAGAAATGAACATCAATCTCCCCTTAAAAAGCAGCCCTTCCCAGGCAAACCCGGCCTCTCCATACATCTTTGCTCGGAGTGTGTGGGGGATTTGGGCGAAGTCTCGGTTGGGATCGAGTATCCAATAATCCTCGGCTTGCGAGAGGACAGCTCCAGTGTATTTGCTGATCTCGTCGATGTCATGATGTACGAGGATCGGCGTATTTGGCCGTCCTGGTCCGCCTCCAATCATGCGGCCTGTCAGCAGGTGCGCGAACTCGTGTGCGATAGCGACTGAAAGCTCTAGGAGAGAGTTCGCCCAACTCTCAATCGCTCTATCTCTGTCTCTGAGGGACGTGCTGGGGTCGATAGCAATTCTGCCGACGTTCCGAGCCGCCGTGAGCAACTGTTCGGGACAACGTCAATAAATACTTTCGCGACGATAAATTGAAGGCAAGACATAATTGAGGCCAAGCGGTACCTTTTTGTTCACCGACATGGTGCAAGAAGCGTTGGCATTGAAGGGCTGCTGCCAGTTGCGTCTGTGTGTTTTGGCAGCGCAACCTCCGATGGCACGGCTCTCCTCAATGTGAATCGCGGGGAAGGTCCTGGCGAGATCAGACATGAAGGCGTGCACTTCGATCAACTGTGACTGTTTGATGGTCATGTTGGGTGTTGGGGCAAAGAGGTGCTGATCCCCAGTGTGGTTCCAGCCATCAATACAATCGCCCAAGACAGTCGCTAAAGAGAAACGACTGAGCCTGATCATGGCAGGGGAGAAAGCAAGGTCGGCGGCTTTTTGGACAATACATTTGTCCATCTTGTTAGGATCAGTCGTGTTAGTAATGTCGGTCCATGTTCTCGAATCATTCATGGTCGCCGCATGATTTGGGTCGGCGGTCGGGTCAGTCCAAGCTTGATTCGTTTCTAAGACTCGCACTGGCAGAGTTGGGTACCGAAGATATGATGGACGAGGGAGAATTAGCACTTCAGACGGAAGCCAGTTCGGTACCGTTGCCGTGAAAATGGCGTCCACTTGCGTGACTGCGGTTCCGAAACCGGTTGCTCCTCCCAGTAGACGCCAAGCTTGCGGGAAGGGGTGGTTGGAATTGTCTGCGGCTCCCAGTAAGAATCTGGCTTTGAAAAGCCTGTTGTTTCCCAAGGCATTTTTTGTGGATTGGGGGACCGTTCGATCTAAGTAGAGGCTGACGACCCGCCTGAGATGAGTCACTTCGGCTGCGGTGGGTGGGCGAAATGCTGGTGCCGGATTGTGATTAGGCAATGGCGGCTGTTGGGCCGCTGGAGCAGCAATTTTGTTGATTGGATGTGTACGAAGGTGGGCGAGGACGAAGGTGGACAAGGACGAAGATGGGCAAGGACGAAGACTAGAGCTCAATATGTAGTCTGTAATTTTCAGATCAGGAAGGCCCTGGCGAACGGTCAACGATCTTGCAGTTTCCAGTACCTGCGGATAAAGCTTCTCGCCTTTGAGGCAGGTGCGCGAAATTTCTGTTGCTCTTTCCCGTTCAGAATCTGACACCTGAAGTAAGACCGGTTCGCTTTCAATACAAAGGTCAATTGCAGTGTGCTTCCGCTTTCCTGCATAGACTCTGCCTGCGTGGAAAGCGGCAGACAAAGCAAAAACGTCTAGACAGAGGATGTCTGGGTAATACACCCGGCTGCTAGAACATGGACTGAAAAAAAAAACACTCACACTTGGGGTGGAAGAACCCTCCTTGTGGTTCTCGGGACTGTTGAAGAAGCTGCTGGAACATCAATCATTCAAGCATCTCCTAACATGGCAATAATTGCTGGACCCATCCAAGCTTTATTCAGTGTCGGAAGTCCAAGGAGATGGAAGCGAACTCGTTGACCCCGATGCTGATGAAGTTCTCCCATCCCCAGTCAGCCCATTTCGGAAAGACCTTCCGCATATAGAATCCACTCTTCAGGATTCGTCTCCAGTGAACACATCCAATTGCTGAAGACACTGCGAGTAAGGCAGGATCTCTTATGTAGGAGTGCGAAACGGGAAAACAGTGTGGGGCGTTCGAGCACCAAGAAAAATGTCAATTCAGGAAGCTTCGTCCCGGCAGCTCATGCTAGTACTCATGGTAAGGTACCTTAAGGTTTGAAAATTCTGAAGAATGGCGCATCTAATTTTCGGACCAACAGGTTCTCAAGTAACCAGGATATATAACTGTAGCCCTCCCGGGCTTGAGTGGATGATAGAAGTAGTTTGCTTGTGCCATTTAAAAGTCGCCTCAACCAAGAATGCCGCCACCTGCCCAAAGCAACGGCAAGTCCGGAGATTCTTTAGGAACCCACGGATTTCACACCATCCCTCCTGAGATCCTATTCATGATTGTCGAGCAACTGCCCGCGACTGCCAAGATATCTCTATCTTTAACTTGCAAAGGATTCCTCACGACATTGTGCCCGCAAGACAGGTTCCCTCATATCGAGGGGAAAGAAAGACTAAACCTCCTCTTGTTACTAGAAAGGGATGTTCCAGCCCGATTTTTATGCTTCGGGTGTAAACAACTTGCCTTGCTGGATCAGACGCAGGGAAAGCAACCTTCCGATTCAAATGGCCATCTCAACGACCACGTCTCACTTGCGAATGAAAACTCTCATCACGGATGGCCGTCGATAGGGTATGAGTGTGTCGAGGTGGATTTCTATGAACTAGAATTTCAGGGAACAAACCCAATCCATACCGATCCGCTTCTCTGGGACCCTGGGATTTGTTGGGGTCATTTTTATAGCCCAACGATTACATTTTCAGAAGCTCGACTAGTCATGAACCGTCATTTCTACGGTGCTCCTCACGGAATATCTGCTAAAACTCTTGAGAGCACTGTCAAAATCTCGAGACATATTGAAGCAGATGAAGCCTACGAGCCCATCGATCACTACGTACGACAAAGCCATACCACTCCACATCTACAAAAACGAGCGTCCAGATCATTGACCAAGCATATCTCGACATCCTGGAGGTTTACGCACCGAACCTATGCCAAGGTGATTGGCAACAATCTTTTTATCTGCCGTGTGCACAATGTCGTCGGCCCACCATGCCCAGCCAGTATGTTCACGAGCATCATCGATAGCGTCAATCTGCCCGTCTGTAAACATATACGTGGTTGGTCGGGGATCAGGATCAATACATGGTGGCGTTTAAGCAGTTCCGACATCTCTATACCGGTATTACACAGCATAGGTATGACCTTATATGACCAGCGTTTTACCACATGCCACGACGACCAGATCGCTTCGTGCACTAAGTGCTTCACGGACTATGAAGTACACATCAAGAGAGGCAACGCAAATAAGGAATGGGATGCGAGCCTTCGCACATAACAAAATCTAGGGAGCTGTCGTTCGCCGGATGATGCAGAATGGTCCGGATTGGTGCGATCTCCCTACTCGTCGTATACTCCGGATTATTGCAGAAAGGGAAACCCAGGAGATGTCCGCCAAAGTTGACTTCAATACGATGAATGCGAAGACCGGGAATCCAGCAAGCTCAGAGCCGAGTGGGCTCTTTCTTTCGATCTTATGACCAAGTCCAGGTTCTCCACGTCTACAGACTGGGATTACAAGGCTCATTATGAGGTTTACTCAAAGTCGCACGGCCCTGGCGGACCTGCTCAACTTTCAGAACGACAAGTTCGATTGGAGAAAGAGCTTTCGGGGACGATTATCTCTCATTCCGAAAGTCAAGTCTGAGTTTACCATTAATCGAATCCGCGGGTTGCAACCAACAAGTCGATGTATTCATCAAGGAAAATCTGACCGGATACTGCTCTGCCACCAGCTATGTTAGTGGCGGCTAAATGTACATCTGAAACAGAAAGACGGCCTGGGCAAAGAGAGATTGTCATAATGCATAGACTAATTTGGGCCTGGAGGCGCGGGCATGTGCGGGCTTGCGCTGGTCGGCGAAGAGGGGCACATTATTCGTGGCTGAGCTCTCGCCTTGTTCTGCGACAGTGGCATATCCGGAGGAATGCGGTCGCGAAAGCAGCCCTAGGGCCCCGTCAGCATAACCATAAGGCTCATCGACTGGGGATACCTTGACTCGTTTGGTGACATTGGGAACTCGCGTGAGAACTTGAGACGATAAGATCCACATTATTAGCCTTACGATAAATTAGATACCTCGTTTTCGTTACTGCAACCACGAGTCACGCTCTTCGGCCTCCCACTTTTCTAGGAGAGTGGGCGGTGACATCTTGTGCTCACTGTTGATTTTCTCGATTGTATTGCATCGAGTTCTTTACTCATCTTCTCACCCTCAATCGATTTTGGTAGCCTTGAATGGGCATGCTTTGAATATCTTCGTCACGTCGGGTGGATAGATTAGATCGCAACTTAATGCACCAATCTTGTCAGTAACCTTAATGCCAAGACTTTAAACTGTATGCCACGTGAATCTGAGTTGCAGACACGGGCAATTGCAACCGCCCGGGCCGCCAGGGTTCTGATGCAGCACACGCTTCTCCTCGCTTTTTTCCGCTGAAGCGTGCTTTTGCAGTGCTTTTTTCAGCTAAAGCAAGCAGATAAAAAGGTACGTAACTCGCTACTCTTAGGAGGACTCTACGGGAGGCCTGAAGGGGGAAAAGATGGGTCCTGTCCTGACTCCAGCCCCGGATATACGGACGATTCCGGGTGGAGCTAAAAGCAGCCGCTTTTTTCAGCCAATGCAAAAAGCACGCTTTTTTGAAAAAAAAGCTGATTTTTGGGAACCCTGCGGGCCCAGCATGACTGCCACGAATCGTGCAATGCTCATATTTAGCAACAGCACAGGCCACCGGTTTGGGTATGTCCGAAGTCTATTTGATTATTTCCTTCTCGAATTGATCATCTGGTGGACCACGGTGCCGACTATCCGGCATGGCTCGGCCACAGCCGTGATGCTAGCATCCGGGCATTTGATATAAGAATCAAAAGCTGATCCGTCTTCGAGCAGCCAGGAATACCAATCCACACGGCTATTCATTCTTTTCTTGCTGTTCATAACAACGCTCAGTCATTCATTCATCCCACCACACTCTTTAAAATTATACTATGCCTCGTCTCATTTCTGTTCTCCTCGCCGGGCTCGCGGCCTCCCCAATCTTGGCTAGCATCTCGTCCCCCAACTATCTCCCCTTCGAGCTCGAAAAGCGTGACTGCGCCTTCAACTACTGCGACTGCCAACGCGTCCAGTGCCTCCTGGATTTCTGCTTCGACGACCATGTCGACCCCTGGGTCCTGGTCGACAGTGCCTGTACGTCATATCCTTACCTTCTGCAAGCCATGCGGACTCTAACAGAAATTCGAACAGTGAGCCCCCACTATGGAGTTGATTGCGGTCAGTTTGACAACTGGCAACGAAACGAGCCCGCTGAGTACTGCAATAACGGCCTCCGCAAGGGTAACGGTCTCTTCTACATCAACCGCAAATTCGGATCTCTCGGCAAGAGCTTTACTGTCGACTACAAGAACGAAAACGCCAACGATCCAAGCCGAGGATCCGTGGCAGCGCGTTGCCACCCTGTACAGGATGTCCAGTGCACGTGTCACTCACGATACAACGCTGAGAAGCACGACTGCTCGAACACCTGCGGCTAAGCCGGAAGAGAGATATCGTTTTCGAAGCACGAAGACGAAGCGCGTGGCACCTGCAAGACTTGACGACACCCATTGAACAACTTCTCTTTGAAATCATAGCTTTCGTGGTTGAGTCCGGCCGGTGAATCGGGATTTCGGGACAGTCGACTATATTCCTATCAAATATTATGACATACATTCGTTTAAAATTCCAACTATTGGGGAGATCGACGATGAAAGGAATACATACTATATCTTTGACAAACAAATTCATGTTACGCGTGCGATTCATCTACATTTCCGAAACTTGTTCTACGCCGTTCCACGTAAGGCCGGATGATTTTGCAGACCAAGCACACACCCTTCCCGTTACAAGGAAGCCAACATGCGAAGCATCATTCTGTCATTTCCCTGATTTTCGCTTCGATTGCCGACAACGCGTCCAAACCGCTGTTCTCCATCTTCAATCTCATCGCAGCCTTCTTGTACTTGGTGTCCTCCAAGATGCATTCCACGCCTCTCCTCACCTGCTCAGCTGTCGGTGTCTGTGTGCCCAGGCTGAGTCCAACACCTGCATATACAGCCCTCATCGTGACTTCAATTTTCTCCTCATTCTCCCCAGCAAGCAAAACTGGAACTCCGTTGCTGACAGCATGGGTCAATGTTCCGTACCCAGCATTGGAGATGAAGACATCCGTGTACTCCAACATAGCATCATAGGGAAGGTAGTCGATAACACGAGCGTTGGTAGGCATCTTGACTTCCACCGGCAGCTGAGCGCCAACAGCTCCCAAGGTGGCTACAACCAGGACATCGGAGCGGTCGGCAAAGGCGTTGATAGCAGGGATAATGAGCTCTGACCAAAGGGGATTGAGAGTTCCTTGAGACACAAAGATGACGTGGCGATAGTTGTGCTCCTGTCTCTTCTCAACTTCGGGCCACCATGAGGGAAATTGGAAGCCCGGCTTCAACGGCTTGCGAGGCAGAACACCGACAAATTGAAGACACGGTGGCAAATCGGAAACGGGATACTCAAGGCTTGACGAGCAGAGCTGAAGGATGGAGTCGTGAGCGGTGTAAAATGACCTCCATATCTTGCCATCTGGGATGTTGGTGCAGCCGCATTGCTTCAAAGTTTCGTGCCAAGCGTCGTACAAGAGCTTCATGGGGCCTTTTTCCACGAGCTCGTATAGTGCCTTATTTCTTTGACGTCCTGATTCCGTAGAGTCGGGCCAAAGCCCCAGAGACAATGGCCCAGTGTCTTGACTTTCGGCCAAAATTGGCGAGACGCCAAATCCAATCGACTTGGGCAGTCTCTTGACCCCATCAGGAAGAGGCCGGCCATACTTGAAAGCCGTGAACCCCGAGTTGAAAACATCTTCGAGAACGATGATTTGTCGGTCGGGATCCCGAGCCTGCAGAGCTACCAAAGCTTCTTCAATGCTCTTGGCTCTCGTTGGTTGCATATCCATGAAAATGGCCTTGTACTGCGCCGCAAGTCTTCCGGGGCCCGGCGGGAACTGTGAAGCATCGCGAAAGTTGAGGAATACTGATTCAGTGATCGGGCTTTCCGCGAGAATATACTCAGCACCAGTTTCTTCAATATTAGACTGGTATACTGATGGAGACGAGAATGCCACCTCGTAGCCAACTTTAACCAAATGAGATGCAATGGTGAATAGAGGATTAATGTGACCATCGATGGGGAACGCAGCCATCAGAAGCAAAGGCTTCTTCGAGCCCTTACCGTCGTCGTATGTCTCAGTCGCAGTCATTGCGTCAGGTCAACTGTGTTGGATGAGCCTGGCGAGGATACAATCTCACCTAGTCGTGGAATACTCGGGGGGATGAGGCTCTGATGTCTCAGTATATAACATCTTTTGGGACCGGGCATCCCCCTCTCCGATGGTAAGCACTAACGGAGATGTTGCATTCATCTGGCACCAGTCCAAGGATGAGATGCAGGCAGATGGGTACAGTCCGTTGCGTTAACAGCGTCCGGCCCCCCTTTTTTTTCCCGCTTATATAAAAACATAAAAAAAAACTAATTTTATACTATAACGCGTATTTTTAGTATTATATACTAAATATACTAAATCTATTACTAATACTTTAATTACTATTAATTACTATAATTTTAGTAATAATAGAGATATAAAATATATATTTAATACTTCTATAATAGTTAATTTACTTATAAAAGTATTACTAATTTAAATAACTACTTCTATTTCTATATTAACTAACTAAGAGAAAGTTTATATTATTTAATTTCTATAAAAGATTATAATAATATATTTATTAAAAAATAGAAAAAGAGATTTATAATATAACTTTATATATCTATTTAGTATATATTTTATATAGTACTAAGTAATATAAAAGTATATTAAAACTTAATATAACTCTTTAAAGTAAATATATTATAATTAAAAAAAATTAATTAATTTATTATTAGAAATTTAATATTAAGAGTTTATCTAAGAGTTTATTTAAAAATCTATTATAATAAAGATTATATCTATTTATTAGTAGTTTATTTATTAATAGCTTACTATTAGTTAATATATATTTATAGTTTATTATATTAAATATATTAAAAAAGATACTAAGTAATAATAATAATATAATAATATTTAGAATATTAAATCTATAGTTATTAATAATTATAATAATATTTTTATTTAAAGATAAGAAGATTTATAAACTAGTTAATATTATTAATTATAATAAGCAAATAATTTAATAATATAGATTATAATATAATATAACTAGTAAAGTATAGAGATATAAAAAGTATTACTAAAGTTAATAAAAGATAGAAGTATAGTATTATATAAAGTTTTTTAAATTACTATAATATTATAATAATTTATTTCTTAAAAAGATATAAAATTACTTATTTAAAGCTTTTAAAATTAAAATTAACTATTTTATAATTAGTTAATAGCTTTACTAAGCTAGCTAGATAAATAAAAAGTTTATAATTATTATTACTTAGTAAAGTAATAACTTATAATATAATTATTTATATTATATATAATAATATTACTTTAATTAGCTAGTATTTATTAATAAATCTAATATTAATAAAGATATTAAAATATAGAGAATTAGATAAGTATTATATACTTAAAATTAAAAAGTTATATTAAGTTTTAAATATTTATTTTAAGTTTCTATTACTATATTTACTAGATTTTAACTTTATTAAGAAGTATTTTAGTAATTTAAAGTAATATATTAAGAAAATATATTTAAAATAGAATAATAATAAGAATAATACTTAGGATTTTATAGAATATCTATATAACTACACTATAGAGATTAAGTATTATCTACTTTAAATTAAAGCTATTTTTACTATTCTTTTATTAATTTTAATAGGATAAAGTATATATTTAAGGATATTAAACTATAAAAAAGAGAATAAACTATAAATATTAAATATTAATAAGTAATTTAAATCTTTATTATATAGTTATAATAAATCTTAATTATATTATTATATAATAAAGTATTATTAGATCTATAATTATAGCTAATAAGATTATAAAAGGTTTAGCTATAAGTATATTAGAATATAAAAAATATATTATTATCTATTATTTTTATTAATAGCTATATATATATATATATTAATTTTATTTATATAATAGCTAAAATATATTATTAATACTTATAGTAATAATTTATAATAATAATATATTACTATAGTTAGAGACTTTAACTATAATTAGAGATTTTATTTAGCTTTAATTAATATTAAAATAGATTAAATTATATTATTTATAGATCTAAAATAATAATAATTCTATTACTTTTATATATAAAGTAATAATATTAAATCTATAGCTATAAATAGACTTTTCTATAGTTAAATATATTATATAAAAAATTATATATATAGTTAAACTTTATACTACTTTTATTATATTACTTTCTTCTTTATTTCTTCTAAGTAATATATCTCTATTAATAATATATTACTTAATATTTTAATCTAATTATTTTTATTACTTTACTTAACTTTATTTTATTTAATTTATAACTATATAAGTAGTATCTATAATACTAATAGTAGTAGTAATAATATAAAACTAAAGAGTTCTAAAATACTTATAGATAGTTAGCTATAATTAATAATAAATAGCTTTATATATACTTACTATATTAACTAGCTTTAACTAATATATTATAAATCTCTTACTTAATATATTAATATAATATTAATATATTAATATATTAAAATAATCTTAATTTACTTAAATCTAATACTATAGAGTTTTTAATTAGTATTACTATTATCTTTCTTAGTAATCTATTATATATTCTTATATAAATATCTCTTTTTAATTTTTAATAGTTAGAAAGAAGTTTAAAATAAGATCTTATATTAAAAAAGGTATTAAACTACTTTCTATAGTAAGTATTATTATTTATAAAGGATTTAATTAATTTCTTAATATTTTTAGTAAGATTTAAAATAAAACCTTATTTAGTAAACTATATATCTAGTATTTAAACTACTTATAAACTACTATTTACTAATTATAGTTTCTATAGTTTCTTTTTAAACTTTTTATTAATATTATATTACTTATTATAAATAGATATAAACTACTTAATAAAGCTAGCTACTTAATTAAAAGCTTTTTAAAGTAAATTTAATATTATTAATAAGAATAAATAAATAGAAAGTATAATATTTAATTAAAGTTTAGAAGTAGAAAAGTTAGTAATAAATATTATAAAATATTTATATATAGCTAATATAATAGTAGTAGTAGTAGTAGTAATAATAGTAGTAGTAGTAACTATATATATAAGTTAAGATACTAAAAATAATAATCTAATACTTCTATATTATTATATATATTAATAATAATATTACTATTAATATTAGTTAAATTAAATTTTAATTTTAATAGTAAAAGTATAATATTTTTAGCTTTCTCTTCTATTATTATTACTATTTCTTAATTATTATTAACCTTAATAATATTCTTATTTCTTTTATTTTAATATTTCTAATCTTTTATAAACTAATTATAAAAATCTTACTAAATAGTTTTTTTAATAGTTCTATATTATTAATATTAGCTTTTTTTATTAGAATATCTTTTACTTATTTCTCTATATAATAAGATTTAATTTTATAATACTTCTAGCTTATTAAATAATATTAGTTAAACTTCTTATTATTTAAACTTTTTATTAGTTAAACTTTTTATTAGTTAAACTTTTTATTATTTAAACTATTTTTATATTTATTATATTCTAAGTATATATATATATATAAAGAAGTTATTTATATAATTTATTATTCTAATACTTAATATTCCTAAAGTTATTAATTTTATAATTAATTACTTTTTATATACTAGCTAAAATACTTATTTAACTACTTTTTTAAAGTATTTATATACTAATTAATATACTACTAGAGATTAGTATAATATATTACTACTTAATAAAATAGATTTTATTTTTCTCTTTAGTTTATTAAAAAAGAATAATATTAACTTATAGAATATTTAGTTAAATAACTTCTCTAGTAAATAGATATATTTAAATAAAGATTAATATTAATTTAAATATATTAGTAAACTTCTTCTAAATAATAATAATACTAATATTAGCTTTTTTTAGATTATATAAATAAACTACTTCTATTTTAAATTAGATATTACTATTTATTTCTTACTATTTACTATTTATATCTAATATAGTAATAATATTAAATCTATTATAAGTAATATTTTTAATAGCTATATTAAATCTAAATAAGCTATAGCTTTTAAATACTAAACTATAAATAACTTAAATTTATAGTAAAATAGATTTATTATTATTTATATTTTCTTTTTTTTAACTATATTAAAAAATAATATAAATATATTATTAATATTATATAAAAGAAGTTATAAATATATTATTTATAAATTAAATAGTTTAATAAGAAGTTAAGTTAGCTAGAGTTAAATCTAGTTAAAATAGTAATATTAATAAAAATAGAATATTTTAGAACTAAATTATTTATAATAAATCTTTTTTATTTCTTTTATATTATTATTACTTTTTAATAAAAAAGTATTTTTAAAGCTTTTTATAATAATAAAGAAGCTATATATAGATATTTTTTTTATAATATAAATTTAAAAACTACTAAATTATTATTTTTAGTATTATTTTTATTAATAGTAGCTTTTTTAGTAGTTTTTTTAGCAGTAAAAATTAATAAACTTTTTCTATTAATATAATAATTCTAATTAATAGTAAAATAGAATATTAAAGAAGATCTTTAGTAATATTTTATATTAATTATTATATATATTATTATTTCTATATATTATTAATAATAAATAATAAATAATACTTAAATAAGTTATTATTTATTTACTAAAGTATATAGTAGTATTTAGGAAGTATTATAATACTTTTAAATAATAAGATTTAATAAGAATAGATTAATTAAAGCTATTAAAATAAATTAATTACTATACTATAAATATCTATATAGTAGTAATTAAATTTTTATATATATAGGGATATATATATGTAATTTCGGTAAAAAGGGGGGGCGGACGCTATTAACGCAACGGACTGTATTAGTAGGTGGATTATTGCGGGTCACTGTATGATGGTTGCTCTTGATGGCAAAACCACCGGCCGACCGGCTCACTTTTCGGCATGGCCCTCCGCACCAACACAGCATTGCCTGAAGGTATGCCCTGTGGCACTTCCCCCCTCAATTTCAAAAATCCATGACTTGATTGCTACGTTAACCCTGCGATAACAACTCAATATGTTCTTCACACTCGACGATGAAACGTAACACAGCCCTGAGCCTGATAGCACATAGTTACACACAGTCATTTGAGGCAATGAGAAAGTCTATCAATCTTTTCCCGAGCACTCGGTATGGCTTGTGTATGATTGATAGTGAAGTCTTGCGAAGTAATAGAGTTCCCACGGCCGGAATCTTCCCACAGATCGAACCTCAACTACAGAGCTAGTGGAAGAGAGGCTGATTGCAGATGACACGTATATCAAATCTTATAAAAATACAATGAATGAGTAGTCTGGGTCTCGTATGTAAGGAGGTTCCAAGATTGAAGCTATCGGTAGTATCATTAAATGGCCATGAAGTTAACTGCGTGTAGTATGGATGTTTTTACAAGGCTCATTCGCAAACTTTGGCTACACATTGTTCCCCCGCCTTATTCAATGTTCAGCTTATTGCCATAATAACGAGGGGACGTTATATGCGCCTATGCGGACCTGTGTGTTACGGTCAGCTATCCGACAGTAGGGTCTGCTAACAGAAGCTGAGGATTGATACGTAGTAACAGTACACTGGGGTTGTGGTCTGGGTTGTAGGTTGTAGGCTGTGTTGTAGATTAGTAGTTAGAGGCTAAGGTGATCAGTCTTAGACTTAATAAGTTATTTGCAGTGAAGGTAAGCTGAAAATATCTTAAGGATAAATATAAAGTTGATTACTGAAAAGCTATAGAAGTCTGACTATAAGCTGGGCTTCTGGTTATATTATATATAAGTCTAATTCTGAATATATTCCTTTATATCTTAAGTTAAGCTGGATTATTTTAACTTAGAATAATTGCTCAGCTTTTAAATTATATTAAATTATTTTGATTTCTAATAATTATTATTTTATTATTATATAACTTATATTATAGTTTTTCTGTTTCTAAGTAAGTCTTTGTTATTTTTATATTTCTGTAGTATAAATATTTTGTTCTAGCTGCCTAATGCTTAAGTAGGTTATTCAGCTGTTATCTTTATTTATAGGTTGTAATATCAGGTTCTCTCTCTAAAAGTCTTATCCTCAAGACCTAATATAAGTAGGTTGCTAGTCCTAGGTTAGAGATCTGTTAATTATGCTTCCTGATTTACTTATAATACTGATATTATATTAAGTTATATTTAAAAATCTGATTCTTATAAAACTTATCACACTTAGATTTATTATAATCAGCAAGCCTTTAGTGCTTTAATTAATCACTATAGTTATAACGCAATATCTTATTCTTTTTGCTTCTAATATAATTATATATATAAGATAGACCTTACTAACTTAAAGTGCTATAGTAAGTATATTAAGTATAGTTTAACAGACTATAATAGTAGTAATATAGCGAACGCTTATAAGTTGTTTTCCTAGGTAATTAGAGTAGATGCTGATTAGTTATAGTGAATTATTATTTCAGAGAGCAAAAGAAAGTAGAGCAGGAAGAGCAAGAGGCTGAAGAGGTGTTAGAGGTTCTTCAGATATAGTTAGCAACAGCCTTTAGTTACTTATCTTATCTTTATAAACAGAAGAAGTTTCTAAGAGAATATAGTTTAGACTTAATCTGTTATAAAATATAGTCTATTAATAAATAGGAGGTGGAAGAGCAGTCCTTAGAGGCTTAGAAGTCTTAAGTACTTAAAGATTTATTATTATAGAGTGCTTTGAATAAGTTAGACTGGTTTTCTTTAGGTATAAGTATTATAGACTTAGGTATTCTAGCTGTAGTTAATTCTTTAGAAGTGTCTTAGTTAGTTTCTAGCATCCCTAGGCAAATAAATAGTTTTCCTTATTATAGTCTGTCTATTTTTATTAGTAGTCTGATATATCTATATAAATACCTGATATATTAATAACTATTAGTGTTTATTAGAGATATTGCTGCTAGTGTTATTAGTGTTATTTTTTGTTCTTAATATTGCTGCTAATAAGTTATAAGTTTGTCTTTTATATTAGTAATACTCTTAGTTAGTTCCTATATATTATCTTTATAACTATACTTTTTCTACTTAATAAAGTACTAGTATCTTTCTAGTTCTTTAAGGTGGTTAATAATCTGTTCAACTTTATACTCTAGTTTATTATCTTCTATAATAATAAGGTTATTTGTCTGTGATCCTTATAGTGCTAGTTTAAGTAGTAAGATGTGAAATATTAGAAAACATTTTATTATATTAAGTAGGTTAAGTTTATAATTAACTAGTGAAACTTTTCAGAGGATTTTAAAAGGTCTGAGTTTTTTGAAATCTAGTTTATTATTTAGTTGTTTTATTTTAATATTTTGCTGTATAAGATAGATGCTATCTCTCTCTTTTAAGGTTAATCCCTTAATCTTTTATTTATTGCTGAAGTATATTATTTATTATTATATAAATTTAAGTTCTTTATATATATTTTCTTAGATATCTTTAATTTATCTGATTATAGCTACAGCTTTTAGTGCTGTTAGGCTAAGTTATAGTTCTCTATAAGTAGTTAGTTTAAATCTATAGTTAAGATAGAAAGAGGATTCCTTAGTACTTTTTCTTACTATACTATTATAAGCGAATTAGGCTATTAGTAGTAATACTACTTAATTATTTTAGTTATAATTAATATAGGTGCAGAGGTAGGTTTTAAGGATCTAATTAATTTGTTCTGTTTATCTGTTAGTCTGCAGGTGAAAGGCAGTAGATATTGCTTGCTTAATACTAAGTTATAATATAATTAATTTCTAGAACTTAGAAGTGAAGATCTTATCTCTGTCTGATATAATTTCTTTAGGTGTTCTATAGTTAGTAATAATATACTTAAGGAATATATAGGCAAACTCTTTAGCATTGCTTGCTTCTTTATATAGGATGAAGTAGATATATTTTATAAGTCTGTTAATAATAATAAGAATGCTGTTATAATAGACTTTTATAAAAAGTTCTTAAGACTTTAGTAGTTTGATAATAAAGTTGAGAGATATAGAATGCTAAGCAGTTTGCAGCACAGGTAAAGGTTATAATAATCTATAAGGTTAGTGTCAGGCTAGCTTGCTTTTCAAGCAAACCTTGCAATCCTTAATTGCTATTATAATATATTCTCTAGTAACTTTTTCTCTATATTATTATTATAGTTATTTCTAGGTCTTTATAATTCCTTAGTAACTATATACTAATAAGCTGTGAAACTCTTTAATAGCTTTATTATCTAGTTTGCTAAGTAGGCTAGCTGTAGATTATCTAGTTATTATTAAGGCTTTTATAGCAGGTATTAGGTCTCTATTATTATTATGCTTAAGAATTACCTAGGTTTTCTTTAGTACTAGGATATTATAGTCTAGTTATCAGCTGAAAGTATCAGCTCTGCTATTCTCTAATTCTTTCTAATAAATAATTCAGAAGTTGAATTCTGAGAGGAATTCTAACTATCTGATTTATTATTTATTAAGTTCTTTTAAAGTAGTAAAATAGGCTAGGTTCTTATAATCAGTATATATAAGTACCTAGTAAATAGTTCTTAAAAGTAAAGGTTTCTATTCCTTAAAGGTGTTAATAATTACTATAAGTTCCTTGTTATAGATCTGATAGTTAAGTTTTAGTCTGTGGAGCTTATAGGAGAAGAAGGCGCAGAGATGTAGATATCCTTTTAAATCTCTCTAGGATAGTTGCATTTTGAAGGCAAAGTCTGAAGTATCTATTTTAACTTCAAACTGTTCTTCTAGGTTTAGGATTATTAAGACTAGTTTGCTAGTAATATAGTTTTTAATAGTCTAGAAAGCTATATTTTAAGCTTCTTTCTATTTAAATAGTTAATCTTTATAACTAAGATTTATAAGAGGTATATTGATTTTTCTGTAGAGTCTAATGAATTTTCAGTAGAAGTTAACAAATCTGAGAAATCCTTAGACTTCTTTGAGGTTAGTTAGTATTAGCTATTTTTATATAGCTTAGACTTTCTTTTTTAATATGCTGATATATCTAAGAGTGATTATAAATCTGAGGTATTCTATTTCTTAGGTATAGAATATACTTTTTTCTAGTTCAACTAGAAGCTTAGCATTCTAGAAGGCTTGAAATATAAAGTATATATTGTTAATATATAACGTCTTATTATAATAATAATAATAATATAATAATATTCTACTTACTTAAATATTCTATATAAAATAAATAAATAGACTTTTATATATATAACCTTATATAAAAATGTTTAGTTTATTATAACCTATAACTTTATAAATGCTTATGTAATCCCTTATATTATGTAATCCTACTTATGTAATTAAGAGCTTTACAGCTTATGTTTCAGGTTATCTTTCCCCTCCTTTTTCCCTACCTTAGGATGTAACCTGCTAACTACATCAACCAGAATCAACACAATACATTCCTTCTCTATCAATTATCTATAAAAATAAATGCCTATAAATGCTGAGGATTATCACTTTTTATCATAACATATCTCTATCTATAACCCTATACTATATAGGCGTATATACTACACCCCTGAATACCTTTATACCTGTGCTAATATATATATTCCTTATACTGTTCTATTATTACAGAGAAGATAAAGATATTATTAAGGTAGATAATTATAAAGATATCTATAAATTTCCTGAGAACCTAGTTAATTATATTCTAGAAAGTAGCTGAAGTGTTAATAAGACTGAAAGGTATAATAAGGTACTTGAAATATCCTTTATATATTCTAAAAGCAGTTTTCTATTTTTCTCTTTTCTTTATTTAAATAAAGTTATAAATATTCTTAAGGTCTAGTACTATAAAGTAGTTAGCTTTATAGAAGAGTTATTACAGTTTATTAATTAAAAGTAATAAGTATTAGTTTTTAATTATTATTTTGTTAAGTATTTAGTAATTAATATATAGTTATAGTTTGCTGTTCTTCTTTAGTATAAATAAGATTAAGCTTCCTACTAGTGATATTAATTCCTTAATATAGCCTTTTCTGAGGTTCTTATTAAGGTATTTATTAAAAGTTTCTATCTCTATTAGGTTAAGTCTGTAAATTTTATTAAATTTAAGCTTTTTCCTCTCTTTAATAGGGATTTTATAATTAAAATTTATATATTTAAGCAGTCTAGTTTCTAGTTTAGCTGCAAAGAGTTTCTTATAAACTCTATATTTTTCTGGGATAGACAGAAAGAGATCATCCTTTTATTTAAGATCTACAGTCTTTAATAGTTATAATATAGCTTCTTTTGCCTTGAGATAGCAGATATATTGTTTTGCTGCTTCTTAGTAGGTAGATCTGTTTAAAGCCTAGGTTCTATATAGCTGCTTAGAAACTAGATTATTATTATTCTAATAGAGTTAGCTTGTTCTCTAATCTATTTATAAGTTGTTCTTCTTAAGCTATAGTATTCCTAATATAATATTATATATACTAAGTTTAGTAATATTAAATTAGAGTTATTTGTTTTAATCTAGGTAACTTATCTTAAGAAGTATAGTCTTATTTTTAATAGTTCCTCTTTTATACTAGACTTATTCTCTTTTTATATTGCTGAGCTAGTATATATATTCTTTTTTTTGCTATAGTAGTTATAATCTGTTTATTACTTAGAATAATATAAAGTTTATTTCAGCTCTGCTATTAATAAGTGTAATAGTTATAATATTATTAATAGTAATTATAAGTTGCAGGTATACTTTCTAGTCTAGAGATGCTAGATATATAGACCTTATTATTATTACCTGTCTTAGTCTTTTGTTAGTAGGTAAGTCTAGTTTTTTAACTGCTCTAGTTATCTAGGGTAGGTGATTTATTTTCCTTCCTATTATGCTTTTATAAGGCGATTCTCTTAGAATTAGAGCTTTAGAGGGCTTGATCTTTCTTGCAGGAGTCTGTAGGCTTTAGCCTTCTGAACTGCATATATAAGGCATTCATCTTTTCAGCATTCTTTCTATTTTATTATATTGTTATATTGATATCTTATAGGGTATTGCAGGCTTAGGCTGAAAGTTGCTATATTATTATTAAATATAGTTATAGTCTATCTAACTATAGTAGTTTAAGTGTAAATATTCTGGATAGGGTTCTTATTATGTTTTCTGGGGTAGAATTAGTATTTATATTTATTTCTAAGATATTCTTTATATTTGTTGAAGGAGTATTATAGCTAGAAGAGGTTTTAGTAGTTATAGTAGTTATATTTAAGTATAGAGTGATCTTCTATATAAAGCTTCAGAGTGTAGTTCTTATCTCTCTAGTTTGCTAGGATGCTATAGAAGTGTTGCTGCTAGTTATTATAAATTATATTAATTATTTAGTACTAAAAAAGCTGTTAAGTTCCTTCTTTATTATTAGATTCCTCTTTAGAGCTAGTGTTATCTATGCTAGAGGTGAACTTATAGGTGATTTCTGCCTGAGTATATTAGTAGGTAATATTATAAGGTTTATCTGAGTTATAAAAGGAACTTTCTCTTTCTTTAAAAGTTTAATTGCTTATAAGACTAAGGATCTGTTGCTCAGTTAAGGGGTTATATTAGTGTTTAGGTTCTTTATTAGATTTTTCTTTAACTTATTCTTTAAGTTCTTAGTTAATTTGCTTAATTCTAATAAGGTTTCTATATATATATCTGTATTATTTAAGGTAGGCTATAAGGATGCTAATTTAGTGATGCTATATAATATTATCTAGTTCCTCTTATACCTGTTATAGCTGGAGTGTTTATGCTACTTTGAGGTATAGGATTTATTATTTGTTGTTATTTATAATCTGTTATCTTGCTTTATACTAATAGATCTAGTTTATTTCATGCTAGACTTAAGCTTCTAATTCTTAGATTATTTGTCAGGTTTCTATATTATAACTTATAAGGTTAGGGTTAACTATATTAAGTTATTAGATGCGAAGTATTTTATTAAGCTGTTTAGTAGTTTTTCTGACTAGCTTGCTGTTAGCTTAGAAAGCTATTATAAAGGTTTTAGTTTTGATTTCTAGAATAGTTATATTATAGCCTGTTCTTCTGCAGTCTAGGTTGCAAGGCTAGTGTTCTATAGCTTCCTTATTACTATAATAAGTGAAGCATTTATTATTATAATATCTAGTTTATAATAGGGATATATAGGGTGTTTTAGTTGCTATACTAACTTATTTAGTTTGTTTAAGTATAGGTTTCTAGCTAAGTTTCTTAGGTTATCTGCAGTTTTTAGTAATATATCTTATTTTTTTACAGTTATAATATTTAGGGTTCTATAGTTTCTTGCTGTTGCTTTTAGTAGCAGTACTGAGGTTTATAGGTTTGCTGTGTTATTTATAGGAAGTGTTTTATTAAGTGTTATTCTAGTTATTATAGGGTTTGTTGTTGTTCTACTAGTTATTAAACTTGTTCTAGGGCTGCTATTAGTACTTATATCCTGAGTTTAGGTTTTATTATTTATTTCTTTGTTCTCTTTATTGCTTATAGAGGTAGTTATTAATTTTAATAGTAAGTTCTATATATTAGAGGAAGTCTTCTAGTTAGTTAATCTTAACAATCTTATTCTTAACCTTATCTTTAAGTCTTTAATAAAATATAAAGATCTTAGTTTCTTTAGTAAGATTAAGTTAGATACTAAGTTGTCTAAAGTTAGCAGAGTAGTCTTTAGTAGACTTAGTCTGTCTAAGCTAGGTAAGGTTATACTCAGCTTATTATTTCTTATTAAGGTTTTAGAAGAGAGACTGAAATATATCTTCAAATCCTTAGAAATTAGTGTAGATATTGCAGGTCTCTGTAGTATATTTATTAAAGGTTTTATATTTGAGGTATTCTTCTTAGATTAGTTTAAACTATTTAAAAGCTTTTCCTTAGAAATAGATAGCTATATACACTACTTTTTCAGTTTTATTAGTAAAGTCTCTGTAATAAAAATTCTAGTAGTTCTTAACTTAGATTAGAAATCTTTTAAGAGTTTCTAAGGTCTTATTATATATAACTAAAGTATTAAGCTTAAGCTTCTGTTATCCTTCTGTAGAGATAGTAATAATATTAGCAGCAGCCTGAAAAATATTAACTTTATTCTAGAGTTCCTATATAAAAAGGTTATTACCTTATCTTTTAAAGCATATAATTTCATTTTCAAGGTTCTAAAATTATTAAGGTTTATTACTAAGTTCTTAGATTATACCTTTAAGGCTTTAAAGTTTATTAGCTGTTTTATTATATATAGTTTATATCTTAGCTATATTATTATCTTCTTTCTTAATTCAAGCTTAAAGTTTATTATAGGTCTCCTTTTTGAGGGTGACTTTATTATCTAAGTCTATAGCTATTAAAGCTTTCTTAATTTTTTTAGCTAGGTTTCTAACTAGCTGTTTAGAAGAAGAGAAGCTTTCTAGGGTAGGTAACTTAGCAGAAGTATAAGAGGATATCTTATTTATACTATTAGTAGGTCTTAATAATTAACTTACTAAATAAGAGTAATTAAAGTGTTATAGTTAGCTATCTAATAGTAAGGTCTGCTAATAGAAGCTGAAGATTAATATATAGTAATAGTATACTAAGGTTATAGTTTAGGTTATAAGTTATAGGCTGTGTTATAGATCAGTAGTTAGAAGCTAAAATAATCAGTCTTAGACTTAACAAATTATTTATAGTAAAAGTAAGCTGAAAATATCCTAAGGATAAATATAAAGTTAATTGCTGAAAAGCTATAAAAGTCTGATTATAAGCTGGGCTTCTAGTTATACTATATATAAGTCTAATTCTGAACACGTTCCTTTATACCTTAAGTTAAGCTGGATTATTCTGACCTAGAATAATTGCTCAGCCTTTAAATCGTGTTAGATTATTCTGATCCCTAATGATTGTTATCTTATTATCACGTGACTTGTACTATAGTTCTTCTGTTTCCGAGCGAGTCCCTGTTGTTCCTGTGTTCCTGCAGTACAAATGTCCTGTTCTAGCCGCCCGACGCCCGAGTGGGTCGTTCAGCTGTTATCCTTGTTTACGGGTCGTAACACCGTGATGTCTCATTCGGGCGGATAATGGATACAGACGACGACGATCACGATCACGATCACGATGACAGTAACGACAACAAACAAAGCAACAGCACCGATAGCAATAAGCAGTGGTACTAAAGAAGAAGAAGGCGAAGACAATGAGTATGATTACAGAATGATAATCAGACACCCAGCACTCTGTTCACTAGCTAAAAGGGGAAATTACCTAGCAATTCCAGCCTTTCGAAGACAAACCGATTAAAAATTCAAATGATGAGAAGGATTGATTGTCCAAGGCGTCAACTGAGGAACGACGTGGGTGCAAACATATGTTTGATGGTGTCAATCACTACTTTCACTGCCATGAATCCAAAGCGACGGTGATGTCCGTCAAGGACAATGAGGGCTGTTTGGACGGAACTGACCGCCACACCTGCCTCAACGATCGCTAGCACGTGAAGAACTCATTTCGATTCAAAGGTGACTATCCGTGGTTGGGCTGCACATATCAATTAGTCGGCTCTGGGAAGAGATGCCGACGCGCTCCCTTGGCTTCACTTAGAATCCCATGACATAGCATAATTTGAACTCCAAACCTCGGCTGAACTCAACCTTCGTACATGATCGCTTCCGACGACTCCTCAAACAGGAACGACTATAACGAGGCAAACGGCTCGTAGCAGGCTTCTCTCATCCGATCATACGACGGCTGTCACCCAATCATGGCTGTTCTGGATAATAGGCTCTGGCTGGCTCATCAACCCTGACACCGCCGTTTTTGCAGGACATGTGATTCATGACTGGAGTCGCCGTGGTTCGGGAGCCATCGAGATCAAGTGCTGTATCGGCTACGGCGACTCCATAGCACCCCCAATGTTCAAGCCCGGTTCGGCGCTTCGTTGCCAGCGCCGAGTAGATCGAGAAGCCTGGCAACCGCACCCAGGAAATTGACTTCATCAAGATCAACAGTTCTTTTGCGGAAGACCTCAGGAACACACCGTTCCGGGGCACTTCTGTCACTACCAACGGGCTCAATGTCGGTGTGGGCAGCTACTCTGGCGACAAGTATCTCCAGCACTGGGACGGTGATGATGGCGAGAAGGGTGTTTGGATGCATGAGATGTTTGCTCTTACGGATTACGGCATCGAGAAGAATATATGGCACATTATTGACTACCAGACCTCTACCATCGCCGGTAATTGGACCATCACATATCTGTCCAATGAAGACTTCGGCTAGCAATTATGTAAATATAGCCTATCTGGAGCCCCTGTTCTTTATGTCGCCAACGCTGGCTCTGTGTCCGTCGGTGTCGCCGATCGGGGACCATGGGAAGGATTCAATTCCAAGAGAATGGCGACGACAAGGGCTTCTTTGGTGTTCTCGGGTTGGTTGCAGTGAGACTTGGACCGGCTTAGTTACCAGTCTCGCCGTTTCTCGGTCGTATTAGGGCACCTTTCGGCTCTATCGCCGGAGGAATTCTCTCCACATTCTCTATCGCCGAGAGTGCTGCGATGGATGGCAAATCCTCCAACGCTGTCGAAGGTGCCATCATCTCTGGAACTATCGAGCGTGCTGTGCTGGCTAAGCATCCCTCCAACCCTTGTCGAAGTCCCGAGTCTGCACCGAGCAGAGATATCAAGGGCCATCGAGTCCAAATACCACTCGTTAAGGCCTAGACTTGATGCCATTGCACACGTCGCTAGTCCTCGCCTGACCGAGTGCGGACTTCCTTCAGCTTATCAGCAGATGGTTCGCATCCATCAGCAGGGTGGCCTTTTTCACAGGGAGGAGTAGGAAATTCAGGCCACTGGCGGCGATACCGAGTTCGTTCTCGAATTTCCCGGCCCTAGTAGCCATGATCACGCCACCCGACTTGTCTTCAAGCGTGTTACCGTTGCCAAGGCCTTCCTTTAGACTCTCATGACCATCCCTAAGGAGAAACTGAATCGCTGCGCATTTAGCCCTCCCCTCACAGCGGTGGCGAAGAAAGCTTCTTAGATGTGATCAAGTCTGGCTTTTAGGATATTGGGCCTGCTGTTCTAGCTAAGAAGGCGGTGCGCACCGTCGTTTCTGTCCTTGTCGATGAGCTCTCCATGAAGGTCAAAGGTTGCCGTCAGCGCAACTCTCTACAACTATGGAAACAACTGCAAAGAGATGAGCTGTGTTAATACTGTTTGGCCGGAGCGGTCTATTAGCGAAATGCTCGCTACATTCGCTCACAGCTACAAGAGAACGAAGGTGAGTAACAACCCTGCTGTTGACTTGAAAATTTGAAATGCCGGAAGACCACATCATTGCCGTCTCCGCCGCGTCTGAGTCGACCCTCGGAGACATTGTCAAGTCTCGCCAGAGCGCCTGGTTGCCTTCGCTTCAGAAGCGAAAGTCCTTGAACTCGAGCGATGATGGACGACCTCTAGACAACTTAATTGGCCGTTATGCTAACTATGTTGTTTTGGGCAATTCGCATGACACTTCCATGTACTGGTGAGACATGAAAGTCGCTCCCATCTGCTCCCGACTTTCCAGACAACGATCACATCAACGGCTACTGGGATTCTTACCATCGTTGGCTTTTCAACTTGATTTCACGGCTGTGGAGTTTCTATAGCCATGCAGGTTGGTGACTTTTACCCTCTAATTATTTTTTTCACTTTTGGTTGTGCTTGATGCTGGATATTCGTTGTGGTCGGTCGTTCGTTTTGGGATGCTGGGCAAAGAAATCGGTTGATCGGCGGTTCCGGTTTATGGTACCAGCAGTAGACTGCTCAATTTATTCTATCCTTTAATATATCTATTCGACCCCTTAAATCAATGGCCAGGATCTTGTGACACTAGGCTTCTCAGATGCGTGACTCGTTGACAGCCCAGGGCGGGGAAGATAAGCGATAGTGCGCTCTATCATTCGCACTTTGGGTTTGTCCGTCACTGGCCCGGTGATTACGATCTTTATGCTGCCTTAACAAACAAGGAAGGCACGGTGCCGATTTGTGGGGTCGGTTGAAGATGGAATAAGGTTTGACAAGGTTCATCGACATCTCGTCGGCGATGCCCGCACACCAGCGCCGGCGCCCGCACTCCTGCTCATCTTCAGAACAGAGCAATGGACAGAACGACATTGCCTGATCCTGCTGAACGAAGTGCAATGACGTTTCTCCAGGTCTCATGTTTGGCTGCCCGCGGGAAACACGCTCGTGCATCGACCAGATGGCACTGGCCAAGCAACACCAAGCATCGCGACGGCTGTCTTGAGTCAAACATGCATTTTAAGACGAAACCGGTAGAGTGGAACTGCCCCAGGATATAGAATGACCAGGCGCCGACTCCGACGGTCCCGGACACGAGTGCGCCCTACGCAAATGCAACGCTGTGAATGGGGGGAAAAGCAGCCTCAGTCAACGGACCAAGCAGCCTTAATTCAGTTTTAAGATCACTACATGGATCGTCGAAAGCCCATTGCCGGCAACTGAATCAACACCCCACTTCTAGCGGGCGACCGACTCATCTGCGATTCCGATTGGGGTGTTTAGACTTTATGTTTGCAGAGCTAAAAACGTTCCGCCCGCTGACAACGTGAAGGCCCCCCCGAGCAGGTAGGCTGGCTTTCTGCAGGTGAGTGCAACGGTAACTGTGTTAGTCGGCAAAGGGAGGGGCGGAAGGCACTCGGGTTCGTTACCACGCCGGGGCGGGAAGAATGCCTGATGGCTCGTGTAAGACAGACCAGCTCTAGTACGGACATCGGACGGCCTGTTGCTGTGAGACTTGAGACAAAGGTTGTCCGACCTGAAATGAGGGGTTCGCGAACATTGACGACGACAACGACTGCATTCCTGCCGTGATTCCTTGAGTATGGCGAAGAAACATCATCCGTCGGCCGGGAAAGAAAGGTGGAAGATCTTGTGCTCTTTCGACCGTACTTTCACTCTCATGACCACTCCCAAGCCTGATTGTAGATTGGGACACACTCTGTAGCTTCGGCCATTCCGTGCTTCGCCATATCGTCTCTCTCCCATCTCATCTCCTTTGTACCTGCGTCTCGTTCCACTGCATCCACCAGCGATTCTTGCGGCTGCTTCTCGTCTGCAGACTGCACCCCGGAGGTGTAAGGCGGTCGTCCACACCCCCGTTTCGTTTGAGTACAAAACATATCTCATCCCGAGCTCTTCCTCCCACCTGTTCGTCTTCTGCCCATCAACCACAATGCTTCCGTTCGTTTCGCTCGTTTGTTTCCTTTCTTGCCTGGCCCAAGTTTCTGCTTGGGCCCCGCGTACCAGCGGACATGGTGCTCCTGGGCACTATGGAGGTATGCAAACGCATGACGCCAGCTTCACACCTGACCATATCTTGAGGGTCTCTCAACAGAACGTCTCAATTGGCTGCCAAACACGGGAGTCGGTTGTCGTTAATGGCACTCTTTACGGCCCAACACTTAGGCTCCCGCCCGGACAAAGGAGTTGGATTAGAGTATACAACGACATGGAACACCACAACACTACCATGCATTGGCACGGACTCAGCATGCGCATGGCGCCCTTTTCAGATGGCACCCCTTCTGCCAGTCAATGGCCCATCCCACCGGGTCGCTTCTTCGACTACGAGGTTTACCCTCTGAAGTCAGAGTCCGGTACTTACTTCTACCACTCGCATGTGGGCTTTCAGGCTATGACCGCCGCCGGGCCTTTGATCATCGAGGATAGTGCGGAACCTCCTTACGCATACGACGATGAGCGAATCATCATGCTTTCCGACTATTACAACAAGACCGACACTCAGATCGAAAAGGGATTGACTGCGTCGCCGTTCGTATGGTCGGGCGAGACCAATGCCGTCCTCATCAATGGCGTTGGGGTTTCCGTTGACGAAACAGCTGGCCAAAACGGCTGCAAGCTGCCCATCATCAACGTTGAGCCTGGAAAGACTTACCGCCTGCGTTTCATCGGTGCCACGGCCATCTCCATGGTGCAGCTGGGCATTGTGGGCCACGACAACTTCACCATCATTTCTGCTGACGGCTCATACACCAAGCCACACTCCGAGAACATCATGCAACTGTCTTCAGGTCAGCGCTTCGATGTCATCTTCAAGGCAAAGACCGAGGAGGAGCTCAACGGAACCGGCGACTTCATCATCCAGATGGAGACAAAGGACAGGCCGAAAGTCTACCAAGGGTATGGTGTCCTGCGATACTACAAGGCCACGACTCAGATTAACAAGGCGCCTGCGACCCCTCCTTTGACATTCTCCACGAAGCCCTATGAATGGGCCGAGTACGCGTTGGAGCCTCTGGTGCCCAACAACTTTCCAAAGGCAAGCGAGGTGACGCGCACCATCACCATCGACAGCCGACAATTGTCCACGCAATCAATCATCTGGCAGATTAACGGACTGGAATGGAACGAGACATCGTCACCGTACCCTGGCGACAAGCCGTATCTCGTCAACATCTATGAGCAAGGAGAAGCCGCGATGCCAAACTACACAGCTGCGTTGAACAACAACGGTTGGGACCCAACAACATTGACTTGGCCTGCGAAGCTTGGCGAGGTAAGCAATCCTTACTGGTTGGCATCTGTGACATACACTAATCAATCTGCAGGTTCTTGAGATCGTCTGGCATAACACTGGTTCCCTCGTCAACCAAGGTGGTGGCGTCGACTTCCACCCATTCCACGCCCATGGTGGACATTTCTGGGACATTGGAAGCGGCAACGGAACGTACAACCAAACAGAAAATGAGGAGAAGTTGAAAAACTACAACCCGGTCAAGCGAGACACAACGAACCTTTACCGATACGTAGAAAAGACGACATCTGGCGCTAACGCTGGCTGGAGAGCGTGGCGTTTGCGCGTAGAAGATGCCGGCGTCTGGATGGTATGTTTCATTCTTCTCAGCTCCTCATGAGACACGGAACTAACGAATATTCTAGATCCACTGCCACATCCTGCAACACATGGTGATGGGCATGCAAACTGTCTGGGTCATGGGAGATTACAAAGACATTGCCGTCTTGCCACTCTTGGATACGGCCGGGTATCTGGAGTTTGGCGGCAACTCGACGGGCAACTCAACAGACGCGCCGACCGTAATGCATTTCTTTGAGGCGGATGAATAAGCGTAATCATGAATTCTTAGACATATTTTGATATCCATAGAGCTCACTACCATCATGGGGTTTGAAGAGCACACAGAGTATGACATCACAATCAATCGTGGGCCCGCTACAGGGATCCAATTTCTTCAATTGTTGAATCATGTCCAAGCCGTCGTGCACGTTTCTTGGGGTGGAACTGTTACTGGTGTCCTGAACCCAAAACACTGACTCGTGAGCGCAAACCACGAAAATCTCAATGTTGAACATAAAATGGTGTGAGCCATGATGCTTGGCATTGGCCAAGGGACGGGAACTTTGATTTGATTGTTTCTTCCTACCTCTAGTCGACATCTGTCCATGATGGGCATGTCTCATTTGGTGGTGCACTGTGCCTCCAGCGCGGCAGGCATCTTGCTGTTCCTCGCTGTCTCCGTGAGTAGGCAACTTCCCTGACAAGGACACTAATTGAGTGTTCATAGGCGTTGCTTTACGGCGTCGGTCGCGCCGTTTATAACATCTACTTCCATCCGCTGCGGCATTATCCCGGCCCTCGATTGTGGGCAATCAGCCGCCTTCCCTGGAACCTCGTCAATCTCAAAGGAAGCTTAGCCTTCAGAATTCGGGAATTGCACGACCATTACGGCCCAGTGGTTAGAATTGCGCCAGATGAGCTATCATACACCAGCTCCACCGCCTGGAAGAAGATCTACGGTCAACGATCCCCAGAGTTTTCAAAGTGCTTCGACGGCCGTGGAATCGCTGGCCCGAGTGTGACCAACCCAGCTGTTCGCAATGGCGGGATTGTCACCGCTGATCAGGAGCCACATGCCAGACTCCGGAAAGCTGTGTTGCCAGCGTTTAGCGAGCGTGCACTAAGGGAACAAGAGGAAATTCTGCAACTCTACGCCAACAAACTTGTAGATCGGCTACGATCCTCCAGCACGAGCGGCGCCCCACAGGATTTGGTCAAGTGGTTCAGTCTGGCTGCCTTTGATATTATCAGTGATTTGGCGTTCGGCCAGGCCGCTGGCTGTCTCGACGATGCATCCCAGCCATGGCTCCAGGTTATCGGGACCAGAGCTCAGGGCATTGTTCGGTACCAATTTGCGATTCATTACGGCTTGGAAGGGTGGCTTGAGTGGCTCGCCCCGAAAGCTCAGAAACTGGCTCTCAAGAAGCATGGTGAACTCACAGCAGGGAAGGTCAAGCGAAGGCTTCAGGCCACCGAGAACAAGAAAGATTTCATGAGCTACATTCTGGAAAATCCACAAGCGGACTTGAGCAATGCCGACCTCGTCAGAATGGCATCGGCTTTTATTGTGGCCGGCAGCGGTACTGCTGCCACCGCGTTGTCCGGCATCACGTACTTTTTGTGTCGGAGTCCTGAGAAATACTCGAGATTAACACAAGAGATCCGTAACGCCTTTACAACAGAAGAGGACATCACGATGACTTCGACCGGTGAGCTGCGATACCTCAAGGCGGTCATTGAGGAAGGGTTGAGAATCTATCCACCCAGCCCCAGCGCTCTGCCTCGTTTCGTGCCTGGCGCTGGCGAGGAGATTGATGGCAAATGGGTTCCCGGAGGAGTATGTCCATAATTATCCCATAAATACTTGCGTGAAGACTGCTAACAAGATCGGCTTGGCAGACCGCAGTTGGAGTTCATCAACTTTCAGCTGCTCACTCGGGATTCAACTGGTCACACCCCAGAGAGTTCATTCCTGAGCGATGGATGGATGAAGACTTTAGCAATGACGACAAGTCTGCCAGTCAGCCGTTTTCATTTGGTCCGAGGAACTGCATCGGCAAGAGGTAAGAGAGTCGCAATTGGCCCAAATTAGAGATTTACTGACAACACCGCTAGCATGGCATATGCAGAGTTGCGCATCGTTTTGGCTAAGATTCTATGGAATTTTGACCTTGAGCTTGTCGACATGGCTGAAGACTGGGTGAACAAGCAAAGAATCTACCTCATCTGGCAGAAGGTGCCGTTGATGGTTAGATGTTCAATGCCAGAGAGTGTAACTAGGAATTAAATATGTAACTACAACAGAACATGCCTATCCATGAATCCCTGATGCCAGTGATATCTATATTATGTGGCTACATCCTGAGCGTAAAACACCAAAAGAAAGCCGCCATCGTCACCTTTCTCATGGGTATCTATTGCTAATCTGGAACACCCAGTTCAATGGAAGTTTGCTATCTGAGCGGGAGGAGTTTGATAATGACGGACGACGACGGCAGGGGACGACGGCGGGGGACGACGGCGGGGAACAACGGGAGACAACAATGACAACGACAACAATGACAACGACAACAATGAGAAAGACAACAATGACGATAGAAATAATAGAAATACTGACCATCTAGAATACAGGCATAACATAGTTCTCCGACGAAGTTATCAAGCTAGAAGTATCCCCTTGCATGGTAGAATCTTGTCTAGTATACTAAGAAACAAAGTCCCATTATAGTCCTAGCCTATTCTCGTAGATTCGTCAAAACGTCTGCAGTGTCATGCTCTGAGACCTATATTTGGATATTTGGGGAATATGTACCCTGATGGCAGAAAGGTTTATTCTGGGTGACCCTGGAGGTAGGTTTGCCCACATGCGAAGCCACACGTGCATTCTACAAAAAGCATTCTGGCCCTTGAACTTTTGTTTCACTCCTTTCTCCGCCTATAGTCATCTTTCACCACGATTGTTTGTTCCTCTTCACCCAATCTCGTTTGCAAGTCCCGCGATCCGCCCATTTACGGCCTAGTCCTTTAGTCAAGTGTATCAACTACGAACCGTGGCGTGCAGTTACACGGCCAGGACAGGCTGAGAGGGACAGGGCGAACGAAGCGCTGTTCATAAGTATCAATGACTATTCGACGATTCAAGTGGTGTCTTTATGGGAGGCACAATCTCAAAGGCTTCACAAATACCGACGCCATGCCAAGAAAACAAATGACACTTTGACCTCGGCAGCAGTCAGTGCCAGCGTTTACCTCCAAAGGCTCGCAATATCCCACGCAATCGATGCGAGAGACTTTTTCAACCACTGCAATATGCTGATCAGGGTTCCTGCCAGTTCACTACAAGCCCAATCAGCTGCGTCCTGGCCCAAACTCACCGACTTGGTACTTACTTGCCAGATCGAACGATGCTTAAATCTACACAGCATAGCAAACCTACTTCAAGCAGCAGGTCAAGCAGCTATACGCATGCCCCGTCTCAAGACTATGGAAGTCTGGGCAGCGGGTGTGCACAAAGGATTTATGTTTAGGTATGATGTGCTGGGCGAGAAAGCCAAACTCACGATATCTACGACTTTTCATGTAGAAATACCCACCTTGGTCACGTCATCGTGGGAAGCAGTATCAAAACAACACGGAAATCGAGATTTTGAACGCGAAGTCTTATGGATCGACCCGGCCACCTTGAATAAGCGCTATGATATTTGCAGACACCTTAGGTTACGTCACCTGCTTCGACAATGGAAGTAATCGTCGTGTTTGGTAGGCCTCAGGTAATGTCATCCAGAGTTTAGTTCTAAGCTGTAGCCCAAAATACTGTACTCTTCAGCGGTAGGCCCAGGAAGTAGGCTAAGGTGTGAATATCAGCCCTGTACTCGACTCAAATCCCGAACTTTTCCACTGGTGAATTATTCTTAAGAAACCCTCAGGAGAGTGTGGCGTCTTTCAGTCTTTCTCCTTTTGCTTGTTGACTGATGGTCGTTCAAACCAATGCAGACTTCCATGTGTTACATAACATATGGCTGGTAAGCCGTCCCATTCCTTACCGCTGTGCGGTACAGCTTCTTGTTCGATCGATGCAGGTAGAGCTTCAGACCCATGGCGCTCACGCAGGCGATCACGCCCATAACCATCATCATGATGAACGCCAAACGATATCGAGGCTCGTCAGAGTCGACAAAGAAGTAGGGAGCAATCAGATTGCCGATCTGACCTAAAACGTTGACGAGAGCCACGGAAATGGCACGTTTCTCTGGGGTTCTGCCCATCGTATTGGAGGTCCAGGTGCTGATCAAGGGGTTGGCAAAGTACATGCCGCCAACGTAGATGAAAGAAGCACCATAGCGGGCGTTGCGGTTCTCGGTAGCGAGGCAAATAATGTAGCCGATGCACCCAAACGCAATGGGTCCGGCAAAGTGGTATCCACGCTCCTTAGTCTTGTCGGAGTGCCAGGCATTGACCAGAGACCCAGCGGCGGCAAAGATGTACGGGGGCGCGGTGAGAACAAGGGTGATTGTGTTGTTATAGCCAAATCCGCGAACGATAGATGGGAAGAAGTTGGAGAAACCGTACGCAGCTGAGATGCCGATGTTCATACCGACGAGAAGCCACATCTTGTAGTCAAAGACGCTCATCTTCAGTCCGTGCCATACACCAGTCTTGGCCTCAGCAGTAGAGACTCGGTCAGCAAGGATGCGGGCAGCGGCGACTTTGCGCATGTCTTCAGTCATCGACCAGCGAGCACTTCCGGTGGTGGAGTCTGGATAGTCGGGCAGAATGAACAGAGCGATCATGGCAAGTCCTGCACCGGTGGACGCGAGAACGATGAAGAGCCACTGCCATCCAGCCAAGCCGTACGACCCTTCAAGTGTACCGAAGACAGCGGCAGCAATAAGTCCGGCGGTGCAGAAGGCGAGTGTCTGGCCAGTGTATAGAAGGGCACATCTGAGCGCCATCTCCTTCCTTGTGTACCAGCAAGACATGACATAGATTGCCTGCATCCAACATCATTAGTTGAAGAAACTGCTGAGATTGATTTTATACGTACACCAGGAAACAGAGGTGCCTCGACCACTCCTAGGAAGAATCTCACGGCAATAAGCCCTTGGTAGTTCTTCACACCACAAGTGGCAGCGGAAACACTAGACCAGACCAACGCCATACAGCAGAGGTACAAGCTAGGCCGCACCTTTCCGATGATCATGTTTGAAGGAATTTGACCAAGAACATAGCTGCCAGTCATTAGTAAACGAAGGAGCTTTCTGGGAGTAGGAGAGGACTTACCCAACACTGAGAATGGAGACAGCAGTGCCGTATTGATACCCTTTCAGGTCCAGGTCCTCGTCAAGGCTACTGAGTCTAGCCTGTCTGAGATGCGATGTGCGTCAGTTTGGAACATAATGGCGAAAGGTTGTGCTAGGAATCTTCTGACTTACGCAATGGAGGCGCGGTCCAAGTAGTTGAACAGATACAAGACCCAGAGGCATGGCATAAGAGTCATGTCAAGGCGTTTGACGACCTGCTTCTCTAGTTCTCTCCAGTTCGGGATGCCCAAAGCGTCGATCTGCTCCTCTGGAGAAGGGAGAAGCTCCCCCTTTCCGCCCCCATCATTTGCCTCAATGATTGACGGTTCCTTGTTGACCTCATCTGGACGGTTGGTCTCGCCGGCACCTGACGGATCGGTGCCTCCATTGTGTTGGGAGGGCTTTTCTTCGGCGATCATATCTTGCAAAGGAACTGAGGTTGACGAGGATTGAGGATGAGATGAATCACAAGACAAAGTCAAATCAAAGGAGAAGAACGCAAAGCGCTCCTTATAAAGAAAGGGAAGGAAAGATGGACGGAGAAGAACAGTTAGCATCAGTCGAGGCTGGACCTCGCTTCGCATTACCCCGTCTCCCCATACTTCAACCCTCCTCATTTTCCCCAGACCCCGCCTCCAGATTTGAGATGCTCCACGCGCAGTTTCCTCAACAAATGGAGCTTTTCCAACGCGGATGTCGACTTGCCAACCAAGACCAGATGAAAGTGATCGTCTACCACGCTCGCCTCCACAAGTCCCACTGATTTCTTTTCCGATATCTTCCCATCATCCGAGGTTAACTAGTCGTTGATTATCTTGCAGGCATTTGGCTACAGCGGGCTCATCTAAGTGCAGTCCCCATCGCGAAGCCGTCCTAGAGTCTGGGCGGGCTCGGCGTGCATATCGCAGAGCCGCTGAGAATTGGCCATACACGTCTTCTCTAGGGCCAAGATGGTAAGACATCCGACGCCTCGACCGACTCGAAAGTCGGGAACGGGGAGAGTTCCAACATTCATCGAATGAAGACTAGAGATGGTTGGAGGGGAGGAGCGCGGCGGGCGGGCCAAGATGGCGGGCCAAGATCTCCAAGACTCCAAGACTTCTTGGTGCTCGGGAGTTGACCGAAACGCCTCAACCTAAGATAGAATCTGGCTCGATGTTTAACTTGGCACGGAAGCTATGATCGCGCCCAGCAGAGCCGCCTTGGAAATGGTCAAGGTTTGAATCCTACTCTCCGCACAGGGAGGCCTAGTAGATGCTCCGAATTATGGGACAGCATATCTCGGAAACCATTTGAAGCACCGACCGCTTCGCTACCTCTGGGGATTCCCTCGCCATGGGACGCGATCTTTTTTCAGATTTTAGATCTTTGCATGTCCGACGTAATTTGTTCCCATTTCAGTTCCGCCACGTCTTTCTACGATTGAAGATTTGCCTCGGTTTTACAAACCACGCATCTAAAGCTGCATGCAATGTTACTGAATTGCTTCAAAGTTCGTCACTTTCCCAGTCCACTTCAGAAGGCGGATGAGCCAAGTCTAAGGAAATCGGGACAGGTCTCGTCTTCCTTAGCGCTCTGCCATCTTTCCCAACAGCCTCTGCAATGACGGCGATATGGTCGGACACAGCTACTCCACGAAACTTGGCGTGGGTCTCGAAGCCCTCGCGCTCAACTTCTCCCAGCAGATCTTCCCTGGAACCAGCCGCAGAGCGGGCGTAGAACCTCCACAATGCAGCCTCCGTATCCCCGTTCCACGAGACGTAGACATCCAAGTCACCATGTTGGGTACCCTTGAAAGCCACAATGGCAGGTTCCTCAGAAGGCGTTCCGGTCCAGTTATATCTGAAGCCACGATAGCTCTGAGTAAAGATGCCCTCGGGAGCGGAGTCGAGGTACGCGTGGAACAAGACCTTTCCCTCATGGCTGTACTCCGTCACGGCGCCGACTGGCCCCAGTTGATAAAGACATTGTCGTTTGGCAGAATCTGCAAGCTACCTTGTGTGTGTGCCGACAAGCCATCCGGAGCGTCGTACGTCTGAATCGCTTTCGCAGTGCCGTCGGTGTGATTCAGCTGATAGATACGACCCCGCGAGAACGCGTTAGTCTTTTGGGGCGCCGAGTGGGCTCCATTGTCAAACAGCGAAATGATCTCAATCTTTCCATCTGCGGAACGGCTGCGAAATCGCGCGTGGTGTTGATAGCCAAACACGTCTTCGCTGGCTAGTGTGAATGATGACCCTCCGTGGAAACCCCCGAGTTGCCCGATGATCTCGCCGCTGGTACCGTTGATCTTGAAGACAGCTGCAACGTTTCTTGCTGATATGAGATAATTCCCTTCGTCGTCCTTATCGACGCTGTTGATGTGAAAATAATTCCAAGCATCCGTCTCACTTTTGCCACTTCCAGGCAGACCGGCACCAAAGTCGAGTGGAAAAGCGCTGTCCGTGAAAAGAGTAAGCTCTCGTTCACTAATTTCAGCCCAGTTTTAATCACTTACACTTGGGATCAACGTGGTCGAAGCTCTCCCATTCGAAGATGACATCCCCAGTGTCAACGTCAATCTCTATGAGAATAATTAGCAGCCAGGTTGACGTAAAACGGAGGCCAGCGTACCTTGAAACCCCCCTGAGAGGATCCAATTCTGCTCCGCAGTCCCTCCCCATGGCTTCAAAGACACGGTCCGCGGGATCGGCGTCTCCACCAAGGCCGTCTTCCCGTCAACGAGTCGGAACTCGTGCGCCGAGACGAGCCGGTGCGATCCGACCTTGACCACCTTGGCAACTTCATAGTCGGGCCCGAGGAGCGTGTGGTAGCCAAACATCCTGCCATGCTTTCCATCCAACGACCCTTGGAATGCACGCAGATACGGCCTTCCGTTCCAAGTATCAGGGCGGAAGTTCGCGACCCATCCGGAATGGTACCCCACGCCAGACCAGACCAATTCTCCATCGTCTTGGAAGATGTATGCTCCCGGCTGCACAGGCCCACGGTGGCCTTCTTCGAAACCCTCGTAGGGTGCCACAAAGATGAAGCCCTTCTCGACTGCATGACGGTCGGCTGGAACCGTGATGTTCAGTCTCGGAGCGGCAAGTTCGGGGCGGGATCGGAAGCGCCAGTCAGCGGCTGCAAGAGACGCCAAGCTGAGGCATGCGACTCCCGGCGTGAGCTTCATCCTGTAATTATTCTCAAGTTTAGGGCTTTTACGACAACTCAATCGAAGACAGCAGTTGATGTTTTGTGAATCTTCACGAAGTCCTGAAAACTTTCGTCCCGACTTTTAAGCAAGAAACTCTTTGACTAAGCCAATGAGCCCAAAACGCAAACATCAGTTGATATGGCGCAAGAGCTTAATCAGTTGAGCGATGCCGTACTCCCCAACATCGCCGGCTGAGTCGGTTCGGGCCGGTCGTCGCACACTCGGAAGCCGTGCTGCTGTTCTCGTCATCTTACGACGTGCTCTCAGCCGAGCGGATGATGAACGGTGACACACTACCATAAGCGCGGAGATTGGTTCGCTGGGGGGCGTACATGTCGGGGTACCATGTTCCCTGTGAGGTGTACCTCACCCGACTTCCTGCGACATCCGCCGCATCTCAAGGTGCTCGCCGGAGCGCATCCGCGATCATGGGGTCGAACCTTCATGTCTCCAGCTGCCTACTTGTGCGGGCGATAGGGACGACGAGGGCAACTGGAACGACTAGAACAGTCAAGACAACGGGGACCGATAATAGCGACGCTAGACACCAGTCATAGGCATGATGAAGATAATCAATCTCATAGGACGTTGAAGCTCTCGGGTTACGATGACTCTGATCGAGGACGTCAAACGTGTCTACAAGATGAACAAGTGCATCGCCGGCAGACTCGAGTTGTTTCTTTTGTGATGCAAAGTCAGCTCGTATTTATCCATCATACAATTCACATCCCACAATCATAATCACGATCACAGCCATCATCTTAATATGCACAGGGTTTGAATCTCAACCGGGTATATTGTCCAACAACCCCTCCACCCCTCCCCTCCTCCTACTTCAAACCCCCTCTAAAGCGCGCAAGCCTCGCCGGTGTTCTGAATAGTACCAAGCTTATCATCGCACGCAATATCAAATCGGCTCTGCGCCAAAGCGTTCGACTTCGCGATACAGCAGATCTAAACCCCCCCCCCCCAAAGTCAGCATCCCTCTCTCTGTCTCTAGCCTCTCAACTCCAGGTCATAACTTACTCCCCTGCCGAAATCCGTTCCACCGGCGCCGGTGCAGATACTTCCATCCGTCATCACGTTGTTGCTGATGTCTCTGCACAGGAACGTCGAGGCCTGCGCGGCAGCGAGGCTGACGAACATGGACGCCGCAGCAGCAATTGTGAACTTCATTTTGCAGGTTTGGGTATATGAAAGCTTCAAAGCAAAGTAAAGAAAAAAAGACTGGCGATCAACGCTGTAGTGTAGGTGACTGAATGAAGAGGCAAGGTGGACTTGAGATGAACCAACCGTCCCTCCTTAACGTTCCAGTTCATCCGTTTTATACATCGTCAACAAAGTCGAGTCAAGTCATGACAAGAAGGACGGACAACTAATGGGTCTCCCCGCCTCGTCTATTCCCATGGACCCGAACGACCCGCATTCCGTCCGCTACGACACTGGACTGCTGCAGACGCGCGCGCCGAGTCATTCCCCCCAGGCCGCGCCACCCCGCCGGTACACGTCTCAGACGTCTGAACTGGGTCCCTGAAACATTGACAACGGCGACAGCGAGAGCTTCTCCCCTGTCGCTGCGCGCATCTTCATATAAGGCCAGCAATCAGAGGGCGGCCTCGCGCGAATTGGAGCCCCGGTCTGGATGCATCAGCTTGTTCCAGAACGTTGGCTTCTCTCGAAATAAAGTTCATGATAACCTTCCGAATTAAGCAGCAAACTAGCCGGAGAAATCCACGCGAGCTACCGGACGTTGCGTCGTCACGGAACTCTCCACTCAGTGATCACCCGAGATACGTAAAAGTCCAATAGCAGAAACGATGTATGAGCTATGAAACTAGCTCATCAATACACACTCTCTTTATCCCAGAATCCATCCGTTGACCCCGTCTAATAGAGCCATGCAACCCAGTTGGATATCATCGTCCACGCATGCCTTCATAACCGTACATCTATGAATGACCAAGCCCACTTTACACGACTACGACGGAAAAGCCTGCTGTTCAAGTATGCTACGTTGCCTCTATCGTCGTAATCCTCGCCTTCGTCTCTCTTGTTGTCCTCGTCCGTCTCTGGCGTCCTGTTTCGTCCGGCGCCTCTTTAGGGCTCTTTAGGCAAAGTAGCTCTTCCACAACACACCCTCCAGGTCCTCAAGCTGTTCCTGAGTGAAGTACTGTAACTGTTAGCTTGACGTACGAAGTAATCCATGACATGCCGACGTACCTTCTGGTCTACGCTCCAACTGTCCTGTCTGGTCTTCTTGAAGTCGGAAAGAATTGCCTTGGTGGCTTTACCGACGACTCCGGGGTCGCTAGCTGCACGGGTCGCCAGAATTTGTAGGACTTCGGGCATCCCAGGACGGGGGCGGGGTGGCGTACGGGAATGCCTCAATGAGCGCACCCAGACCAAGGACAGCCGCATGCCTGCGGACGATCTGCCTAGTGGTGTCGACCGGCGTCTCGGTACCCGGGAGCTTCCGCTTCGGCATGGGGTTGAGGCGCAACTCATTCTCGTAGCGCTTCTTCAGAAGCTGGATGGTAGGATCGCGGATGCGCTTCGGCGAACACCTGATCATGCCGGCCAAAGTGGCAGAAGCGCAAGATCTCACTTCGAGCTGCGCATCGGCCAGCATGTCACTGACAGCGTCAAACAAGATGTCCCGCTGCTTCTTCTCAATGAGGAACAAGCGGCGGAAGTAGATGACTTGCATGTTGACCATGGATCTTAACCGCTGGTGCCAGCTGGTCGCAGACTTGCCAATCCTGACTAGGGCATCAATGAAGGGGCCATCTTCGCCTACACGGAAAGGAATATTGGGCAGGTGGCGGTAGACATGGTAGGCAAGACGCATCAGCTCGGGGTCTTCTTTGACATCCATCATGTGGAGCAGCTGCTCCATGTACGGCTCCGGGAAGAAGGGCATCAGCTGAGTACACTCCTGAGACGACAGCGTACTGTCCAGCCAAGTCAAGACCGTCTTCGATCCGGAGGTGTAGGAGGACGGCGTTTGCTGGCCTGGCGTACGTTCTTTACGCCACTTCTCGAGTCGGTCGAAGATCTCGCGCATGGTAGCTTCGAACTCCTCGGTACACTTGTAAGGGCGAATTCCCAAAGACGAGGCCTCCTTGTTTGCCTCCAGCAAGCGGTCGACGTTCTCAAACGATTCGTGGTACCTGGTGCGGTAGATGGTGGCAATGACCCGGCCCATTGCCTCGCGTACTGTCTTGTACGGGTGGTCGATATGAGCCAGGAAGTCTTCGAGGATCGGCTTCTCGTGACGGAAGTGCCAGCCGGCGTCAGTAATGATAAACTCGAGCACTTGCACCTTGCTCGACTCCTTGAACGCGGCGTTGGATGACATATCCAATCTAAAGGCACCAAGGGTATCGACCAACTCGTGAGAGCGACGAGGGTCCTTCGGGTCGACGGTTAGATGCAGGCAGGAGACCCAGTACTGGAGATTCTCTGGCGTAAGGTCCTCGTTAAGAACCTTCAGCATCAACGTTGCTGCGAAGCCCCACACCTTGTCACGGAATTCGAGGGGGTCGTCACTAGACCCCGCCATTAGTGCTGCCAGAATCTCTGATGTAGCCCGGTGCTGGTGCTTGTCGCTGCCGTCGCCGTATACATCTGTAGTGAGCTCCTTGACGTCGTCCAGCGTGATCTCTGTCCCTCCGTAGTGCATTAGGTCGAATACGTGCATAAGCATGTATACGTTGCCCATGCGGAACCGATCGGCGCCCGCGTCGCGGGGCTCTTGCTTGAGGTAGTCGAAGCAGGTCTTCAACCAGTCGCGCGTCAGCATTTTCCCGATTTGGGACCGCACGGCGGCCTCTCGCTCGTCATAGTCGGTAAAGGGGTCGGGCTTCGCGCGAGAAGCGAGGAACTTCTTGCCCCACACGAGCCAACCAGGATGATCTGAGTCGACCATGTATTCGGCCTTATTGGGGTCGGAATCGGCGAAAGCGGCGAGGTAGCGGTCGGTAAAGTCCTTGTCGCCTTTCTTGACCTCAATCGACAGTTTATTCCGGTCCTTCTCCTTCTCCAATAAGTAGTTGCGGTAGTCGTGATCATATGCGGCACGCATCTCGACAGCCTCGAATACGGAGGTGAAGGCGGACGTGTAACTAGCCCGAAGCCCAGGGTGGGTGTCGTTCGTGCCCTGTGCGACCAACTTGATAAACTCCGGCGGTGCCAAGGTATCGAAGCGTAGGCACAAGTTGGTAGCAAATATTACGCATCGGGAGGCGATTTTCCAGTGCGCCTCCTTGGCCATATCGACCAGCTCCAAGCCCAAAGCCGCCTTCTTCTTTTCGACACGTTCGCGACGCTGGACAATGAAGTTGTGGCGGTTGTCGATGGGGCGAGAGCAGTCTTCCGTTGGACGGATCTGCTCTACAAGGTCTTGATTGACGATGATCATTCGCTCGAATGGCTTTCCGAAATCCAATAGAGGGAATAGCGCCGTGGCACCGAGCTGCTGGATACTGGGCTTGTCAATAGTGCCTGCCTTCAGGTAAAGTCGAAGGGCCTCCGGGGCAAACCTCCAGTCTTTGACGATGGTCCTCAGAAGACTAGTGAAGAAGAGAGTGTACATGGCGCCCTTGATGCGATCATGGTCGATCTCGTCCAGGGCGATGCGAAGCCTCTCGATGAGTACCGGGATGACGAGGGGCCGACCACCGATGAGAGCCTTGAGGGAGGAGTCCAATGCGCTCTGTGCTACCCGCCTGACGTCGGCGTACGAAGACACGGACGACTGGGCCAGATTCAGAAGCAGCTTCCTATCCAACTCGCTCTTCTGCCTCGCGGAGGCATTGTGCTTGACTCGAAGCAGCTGGTATGCGTCTGCACGCTTGATGAGCAGAGGACGCGGGTAGACCTTGCGAAGACCGCTAATCTTGAAGGCCGAGATGTCCGACTTGTACAAGCGAAGATGTCTCTCCAGCGGGTGGGCAGAACGCTCGATGCCAACATCGGTGATCCATGTGCGGTAAGCAGCGTAGAGCGCGGTGAAGCAAGAAACGTCATCCTCTTGCTTCTGGTTGAGAAAGTCATGCGTGCGGCATAGAAGCTGGCCGACGTCCTCTCTCAACTCATGCAACTTGCCGTAAGCTGGATCCTCCTCGGTGAGAAGATAGCCGGCGTCGTACCGGTACTGAGGACGTGTCTCCTCGTCCTCGGCAGCCTCGGGCGAGAGGGTCGTCGTCATCCATTGGGGTATCGCCGTCACCATCTTCCTTCGCACCGTCCGCCGTCTCGCCAGCAGCACGGTGAGGATCAAAGAGAGTCGCAACACCAGATATCACCAAGCGAATTTGCTGTAGCAGTCTTGAAACCTCGTCGGACCACTCCTTGTTCTTGCCCTTGCGGCTGACCGGTGGGTGCTCGCCCATCAGAGAATCCAACTTCTGCGCAGCGGCCTTGGTTTGGGAGTCGAATAGCTCGACGGCGAACTGAATCTCCCCAGCCGAGGGTCGGTGCCACTTGATTGTTAGGTCAGCTGGAGAAGTGGTCTTGCCCCAGTCGCCCACGTCGAGGCCACGCTTGATGATGTCGGGCTCATAGAGGGCGCTGTCGATGGGATAAGTATGCGTCAGGTTCAGGAGGAGGTGGTGAATGTAGTTGGAAATATGGATCGTGGGAAGACCTCGACACTTCTCTTGCATGTACTTGGCAACGTCGTGGAGCTCATTCTGGTACTTCAAGACCTCGTTTCCGACGTGAACGACGACCATGCCAAGCATGCTGACATGCCAGACCAATGCGCGGTCTCTAGGCAAATAGTCTGTACCACTGCTTCTGTCGGAAGCGGCGTGGTTGTAGTCGATCTCGTTGCGAATGTTGACGATGAGCATCCGGATGAAAACCTTGAGTGTCTTTTCGGGGTTGACTTTGCACAGGGCGTTGAGAATCCACGCCATGGCATCCCTCGCCTGGTGGACTACGTGTGTTGATACGAATGACGAGAGCTTTTCGAGGGCGGTGTCGAAGAGCTCGGGCGACAACGATGCGAAGAGAGGAAAAGCGCGGCGGGTAAGGCATTGATAACATTGTCCTCTGGAGTTCCTCCCCTGATATGAGAGGCGTCTGGCAAATTCTCGAGCAATGTGAAGACCTTGCCAAGAAGGGCGATGACGAACTCGCCGAGTCCTGCCGTCGAGGATCTCAAGATGTTTGCCTCGTCTTCATCGGAAATCTCAGTCTCGTAGTCGAGCTTGATATCCTGTCCCTCACGCTCCATGCGCTCCATCTCGCCTTGAACCCATTGCATGGCCAGGGTGGTGTCATGGACGGAGTCGTTGTCCTTGACTAACGGGACCATGGGGATGCTGTAAGCCACACTTTGGAAGAAGTTGAGGGTGTACTGCGTCTTTCCCAGGTCGTTGGCATCAATGCCGGGTAAGGCCAGGGCGAGGAGGGCTGTGATGTGGCATCGGAAGCCCTTGGTCTTGGACATGACGTTGGCGATCATCTGCAGGCCGTTCAGACTTGAAGTAGTGCGGTGAACTTCAACCAGGCCCTGCAAGCTGGGGTAGAATCGCTGCAGAGCGCCGGGCAAGATGAGATTCGGCTCCAGGTAGGCCAGGCCCTGAAGAGACGCGTAGTAGTAGTGAGCGACTCTGTTGCTCTTTGAGAAGAGGCCCATGTATGTGACCTCCTTGAGAGCTGTCACGAAGCGTGCCTTCAGAGCGGGGGTGATCCTGCGGTCTTCGGGCGTGTCCAGCTCGCCACTCTTCTCGCGGTTCCAGCGAGAGACAAAGATGTCGGTGAGATAGACGGTGAATTGGCCTAGGAAGGTCGTCCAAGAACCGGCATTCGACGGGTGGTAGAAGGTGTCAATGGCCTCGAGCAGACCCTCCAAGCTAGCCAGAATTGAACTCTCCTGCTCCAGGCACTTGGGCGAGAGAGAGTAGACGATCCACCTGGCAATCATGTATGCCGTCGGGTACTTCTTCTTGTCCTTCTCCAAGTACAGACCTAAGCCGGACGAGTAATCCAGCGTCGAGTACGGAGAGTTTGACTGGCCGACGGGGATCTCTGTCAGGCGCAGGACAGCCGTGAAGATCCACTCAGACTGCTCCTGGGTAAAGATGCCGTGGGCGTCGAAGGGAGTGTGGGTCGACTGCAGGAAGTCCCTCGCCATGCGGGAGTATAGGTCGATGAAGAAGATGTCGAAGCTCTTGGAGCGCGCAATCAGAGACCACAGGTGGAAAAGTGTGGGCATGAAGGTCTGCGGCTGGGAACAAGGGACGTTCTCGGGGGCCGCGTCGGTTGGCAGCAAGGCGTTGATCGTGCCCACAACGATGTACGCATTAGACACGTCGGATGTGCTAAAGTAGGGCAGGAACTCGTCGAGCATCTCCTTTCGGTCTTTCGGGTCGAAGTACGTCTGAGCGTGTAAACATAACTTCCATAGCTGTTTCTGTGATCGACGTCGGTTGGTTTGATGTGAGGCCACTTCGGATGGCAGCACGAGTGCTTTGATCTCTCTCCATAGCGGGCGCCAGTCGAGCAGGAGGTCGTCGACGGGCTTGAGGTAGTGGTATTTCCTGGCGACGACGAACGTTAGAAACGGAGACAGCAGAGACAGCAGAGACAGCAGAGACAGCAGACAACAGAGTCGATGGGGGACGACGGAGAAGGGCAGGGGAGGTACCTGGTGAGGACGACGACCATGCGCAGGAAACGGTCGGCGGTGCTGGGATCCAAGCCAGGGGCCAGGCAGAGGTGGTAGTAGAGCTTTGCCAAGGTGGAGCGCAGCTCTCTCGACATCTCAAACTTGAGGTTCAGCCATCCTTGCAGCTCTCTAGTCCAGTGCAGTGCGCCTGGGCTGAAGTCCTCGGCCTTGATGGCGATGTAGAGATGCTTGAGAATACCGGCGAGGGCTGCGTCGCGTTGTTCCTCCTTCTCGACGGGGAAGGGAAGGTGGTTGAAGTAGCTGAAGGTGCGCGGACGGTAGCGCTTCTTGTCGTCCTCGTCCGTCTTGGTGTAGGGAGGGCCGGGGGAGTTGGACCGCGAGATGGTGTCGACGGAGGCGAAGTGGCTCGACAGGAAGTGTGCAGTCGAAGCGGCTGACAGAGCAGCAGCGTGGTTGGAGGGCTGGGACCCCGGTGTATCGTCCATTGCGTGTGAGTGTGTAGTGATGCCGTCTGCTCTCGATATGGAGGAGGACGGCGGACGACGGCGAAGACGACGTCGGCAAGGAAGATGACGGGGGAGGGCCGAGCGGAGGGGCAACGGCAGACGGCGACAGCGTAGGTGGCAGCAGCAGCCAGCAGCTCTATGGTCGGGTCGCACAGGTGCAGCAAGGCAGGATAGGATGTATCCAGCTCCCGCTTCCACACCAACTAGCAGAAAGCCAGAAAGTCGTAGCTGGGCGTCGGTCGGGGTCGGGGTCGGGGTCGGGTGTCGTCGGTCGCGGGGGGTTCGTTGATCCGGGACAGCAAGTCGAGGATGGCCGGCAGGACGGGACCTGGAGATGCTGACAATGCTGTGGTGGTCAATTGGAAATGCAATGACCGGCGGAAAGATGGATTGTGATCAATGCAGTTTCCCCTCTGCCTCGAAACGGGGCAGGCAATGGGTGGCGGTGGGGGATGCAACGAAAAGAAGGAGAGGAGGGAAAAAAAGAAAAGGCGATGTTGGAGGTCGGGTGTTCTTTTGGTCAAATACCTTGCCTGCCAGGCGTGGACGGGACTGGGGAAGATGGACGTAAGGCAAGGCAGGCGGGACGGGAATACTGGAGTGTGGACAGGACAGGACAGGACAGCAGCACAACCGCAGACAACGACACACACAGGCGACAGGCGGGACAGAGGTGCAGTGCAGGCAGTGCGGTGCGAGTGATGATGCAGCAGAGGGCAGCCTGGGCCTCACCTTTGCTGGGAAGGGCTGGCCACACGGAGCAGCAGTGAGGACAGCTCCTTGAGGGACGGTAAAGCTCCAGACGACCATGTATCCTGCAGCCATGTTTTGCAGCAAAGGTACATCAAGAAAGAGGGACCTCGTGCCCACCTCCCCTCCCCTACCTAGTGCCCCCTCCACCTCACTCTCTCGGCTGCCTGCCCTGACGGCGCGCGCTAAGCTTAAGCAGCCCGCCCAGAGCAGCAGGAGCAGCAGGACCACCAGAAGTGAGTGGTGACGAACAGCACCTTCCACCTTCCACCTTCCACCTTGCACCTGTACGCGTTCTTGGCAGCCTTGTCTGGGTGAGGTGCTCTTTCCTACCAGGTAGGTAAGGTACCTTAGGTTTCCCTCAATCGCCCCACTCCCCGTCCGCGACTTCCACTTTCTCTGGTGCAGAGGCAGCTGCTGCACCTGCCCAGGGCCAGTGCTCCCTCCCTCCGCACTAACGAGCCGCTCTTCTAGCAATGTACCTCCATGTTGCTCCCACCTGTTTTAACGCGGCAGACACATGGACGCTACTTGCTGCAACATGCACTGAATCAGGAAGCTCTCCACTTGGAGGAAGCAGGAGATTCAACTCATCACATCCGTCACCAACACTCTGACATGCAGCAAGCAAACGAGATGAAGCTGTCGTCAACAAACAATCAACCATACTTCATGGCCAGTCTAGATCTCGACACAGTCAACAAACATCAATCACCCACAGCAGACCATGTTGTCTCCTCCATAACATACCTTTCGCGTTACCAGAGAGAAAACAACGCAGCACGCCAAATGAGCACGAGTAACCGACCGTCCGCTCACATCCCACGGCATGAACATGAACCACCAACATCCGCTTCCCGACGAACACCTCCCCCCAACAGCCCCGTGATCGCCAGAACACGTCGCATTGTCTTCCACCCACGTTGCGACCAGGGCCAACCACCTTGCAGCCCACGCCATCATGGCCACCACCTACACAACGGCCCCCTCGACCCTCAGCCCGCACCGCACCGCACAAAACAAACCTGCTGCCGCCACGGCTACCTGCATCTCCAGCCACGGCTTGATGGATCGTCCTCCTCCGTACTCTGTATCAACATTGAAACCTGCATCTGCGACCAGCCCAGCAGCCTCTGGCCATTGTCTACTGATTAGTCAGGCCTCAACGGACCACTCTCTGCCCACTGACTCGGAGCGGGGAGCCGGCCGAACACTGCCGGCAGACAGACAGACAGACAATCGATCCTGGGACCTGGACCTTGAATGTGGCCAATGCTTCTCGCATCTTGTCACTCCCTAGGTATCCTGGGTATGTTTTCCCTGTTCCCAGCTCCGAATTCCCATTCCCAATCCGCTCGCCGAAGGCGGACACCAGAAGACGCAATCATCCGCAGCCACCATCTCGGACACTAATTCGCACCCAGGCCTGCTGCGCTCCCTCAACCACCATAAGCCAAGCCGTGTTTCAGTGTCACGATCGGTGTGAGGTGCTGAGGTGGAGGGGGTAGGCCGCGTTTTCTCTGATCTGCCTGCGCCTGCAATCCGACACCTGGAAAGTTCCATCCCAAGAAACAAGAGAGACCTCACATGACACCCGGGAAGGATTCTTGCGTGCCCTTCCCGTCAAAGGTCGCCGCCATGGAACAAAACTAGGGTCCAGAAAAAAAAGGGGTCCTGCACGTCCGGTACTGTATCGTGCCTTGGGCATGGCGCGAACAAGTGCCGGGTCTTCCCCAAATTTTAAGCAGCAGTCGCAGCAAGTCATCGTCGCATCGTCGGCGCTGTTTTTAGACAGCCGCAATTCATGTGATGGGAATCGCATGTGGGCGCACGCTCAATTGGAAACCCCATCTATCAGACCTTTGGATGACGCAATGCCATGTTTTGGACTGCCATCACTGCGTAGCTGCTGCGTAGTATCATCACCATCACAACCACCATCATCATCCATAAAGATGACTTGTCTATTGCTTGGAAAACCACCCAGTCAGATTTGACGTCTTCCATCAAAGCCATCACTTGAAGCGAGGTTCCGCCCGACCACTCGGCGCCGAGGCCGACGCCACACCGTTCCGGCCCGGGTTCAATCGGGCCTACCGGACCATGGCCTGCCGATCTAACTTTTCTCTCGCCCAAATTCCCGTCTATTTCCATGCGTGAGGTGCCCAAAAGAAAACCCAACGCACAAACGCTCGTCCACAGCCCCAGCCCAGACCACGTCGTATCCTCGATAAATAGCACAGAATCATACGAGCCCCCTTTCTCGTCACCCAAACATTTCCTGCCCTCTGGCGTGACCCCCACCTTGGCGCCACACCCGACAGCTGACTCATCCGTCCCGACCCACATCAAATACAGGGCCCATCCCGAAACAGGTGCAGGCGCGGTGACGTCGATAACCTCACCTCACTTACTTACCACTCTTCCCAAAACCACCACTCCAGCTTCATCAGCCTTCAACGCAGACTCACAAAAGCCACACATCCAATGTGTCCCATCTCTCACCATGGCTGTCGTAGATGAAGAAGCAAGTAAGTCGCCATCAATCTCTCCTCACTCCAAGTCGAACCTCACTAACAATCCCTCCCAGACATGTCCAAGACCTCAACCGGGTCAGTGGCCCAAGGCAACTCGGATGCGCCGCCCCAAAATGCCCTCATGGCGACCATCTCCCGCACCCGCTCCCGCACAAACACGATCCTCGAGAAGGTCTCACTCCGCGAGCGCATCCACCACTTCACCTTTGCATGGTACACACTAACGTGAGACCTCCCCTCCCCCACCCCGGTGCCGGCTCCGACCCCATCGGCCCCGGCCCCGACGACCCCGAGCTAACCCCCCACTCCCAGCATGTCAACCGGCGGCATCGCCCTCCTCCTCGCCGAGACGCCCCACCGCTTCTCCGGCCTCGACACCATCGGCCTCGTCGTCTTCCTCCTCGACATCCTCCTCATCTTCCTCATCACCCTCGTCCTCTGCCTCCGCTTCTCCTTCTTCCGCAAGGCCCCCGCAAAGGCAATCACCCACCCCTCCGAGTCCCTCTTCATCCCCACCTTCTTCCTCTCCCTCGCCGCCGCCCTCTCCAACATCCAGCACTACGCCGTCCCCAAATGCGGGCCCTGGCTCCTCACCACCCTCCGCGTCTGCTTCTGGCTCTACCTCGTCGTCACCTTCTTCGCCTCCGTCGGCATGTACCACCTCCTCTTCACCGGCCGCCGCCGCCTCTCCCTCGACAGCATGACCCCCGCCTGGATCCTCCCCATCTTCCCCGTCATGCTCACCGGCACCCTCGCCGGCTTCATGTGCCGCTCCCAGCCCCCCGCCCACGCCGCCGCCATGCTCGGCGCCGGCCTCGCCGCCCAGGGGCTCGGATTCCTCGTCTCCGCCTTCATGTACGCCACCTACCTCTCCCGCCTCATGACCGTCGGCCTCCCCGTCCAGCGCCCGGGAATGTTCATCGCCGTCGGGCCGCCCAGCTTCACCGCCGCCGCCCTCGTCTCCATGGCCGCCGACGTCCCGCGCCTCATCGCCTCCGAGGACTCCCTCGTCCCGGCATCCCTGCGCTCCGCCGCCTACCTCGCCGAGATGGAGAACCCGAGCACCGTCGCCTTCGCCATCCGCGCCGTCGCCCTCTCTCCGCCGTCTTCCTCTGGGGCCTGTCCTTTTGGTTCTTCTCGTCCGCCTGCCTGTCGACCGTCTTCGGCATGCCGGACCACTCGTTCCATCTGAGCTGGTGGAGTTTCGTCTTCCCCAACGTGGGCTTCACGGTCGCCACCATCCGCATCGGCGAGGCGTTCGGGAGCGAGGGCCTGCTTTGGTTGGCGACGGTGTTTACGATTTTGCTGGTGGCCGTGTGGCTCTTTGTCGGGTTCTGCTGCGCCAGGGCCGTGGTGCGGAGGAAGCTTGTCTGGCCCGGTCGTGACGAAGACAGCGACTGAGATTCGTTTATCATTCAAATTTGATCCTTTTGGTACGGCTCGTAATGGTAATATGGACGGCGGACAGGATACAGCCGCCGTCCTGGTAATGACTTAGACTTAGACAGTATACCCCGCCTCAAGGAGGCATTTGTATAATTTGATAGATGGAATCGAAAAGTCATCGCTTTTGGGAATCATCTGAGAGTAACAGGTTATCGCGCCGTTCAATAGGAGCTTTCTGTCGTTGTTCCGCCAGTCCAAAAGCCTGTCAACAGGCCCGTCAACACAGCCATCACATCGATGGTTTTCCTTCACGTGTCATTTACTCCTTGGGCCACCTGGACGACATGGAGGGGACGATCCACCTGACAATCGTGTATGCCGTTTGATACTTCTTGTATCTCTCAAGGTACCCCGATGCCGTGGTCATCATCCTCACGACATCTTGAACTCTTCTAGCTAGCTCTACACGCCGTCCTTCCGTCCACTTGGCGTACATGGTATATATTTGCCAGTATAGAACCTACACATTTACAACGTTTTTCTTGTGACTTGGTTGACGGACTTCTCACGTAGAAACCAGTCATCGATATGATGCTTAAACTGATCCTGCAGCACCTCATCACAGGATAGGGCTTATGAAAGATGGGCGGTATCTTGCTCCTGTGCCATGGGCTTTGGCTTTCATCAAGACCAGATACTTGATAAACCGCCGCGGAAATTGCACGCGAGGAAGCTCTTGCTTGGCAAGGTCGTTGTCTGGCCACATCCCATGGTTCCCCAACAGTCATCACTAAGCCTTCACTCAAGGCACTGCTGTTTCGTATCGTTTATTTGAATGGGTTACTGCTGTGAATGATTGTAACTGAGTTTTGATTCCTGTGAGTTCTCCTTAGGGCCTGCTTGAGAATAGGGAAGTCTGCTTTGTATTGTAGTGACGGACCTGGGGTATGTGGTATGTGGAAGAGTATTAATTTTATAGCTGAAATCCAACTAAATACTCCTGTTACCACTCTTTCATCATTTTATTCCCATGACCTGCTTGGTTCTGTTCCTTGGGGCATATGTTATAACCGTGCAGAGAGGTGGCGACACTTGCCTGCGTTAAGTATTTCCTTGCCTATCTGTAGCACTGCTTTGATTCTGGCTCCAAAGCCACTTGTGTGTTGCATATGAGGCAATGTAGCATATGGCACTGTTGGGACTTGAAGGATGACCTGTCTCCGTAGAGCTTTGAGAGAATATTCGTAACAACTGCATACACCTTGAGATGTTAGCCTTGCAGGTTTCTACGTACATTACCAGTCTTGTTATATGATAAGGTTATTTCCAGCGTGTTAGGTACTCCATCCCGGTTGCTCCCGTGAGAGTCATACGGCAGTCAACAAGGTGCGCCTCCGGGCGGCAAACTGCGAAGAAGAAAAGTTAGAAGGGAAGAAAGATTTTCTCCGATAAATCTCAAATTAAAAGCAACGGTGAATCGAAATGTGTCCTCTTCTTCGTTTTTACCTTTTCTATAATCAATCTACTCAATTGCCTTCTATCTAGTACTCATATATTTTTACGCAGTGGCTGATATCATGGCCGCGATGTCACCCCTTACACGGCGTAACGACCTGACAAGCAACTCAAGCAAACCGCCCAGTCTTCTGAACATTCCGTGGGAGATCTTAAACCACATCCGCAACCAGCTATCAAAGGCGTCACAGACAGTCTTCGCTCTCGTTTGCAAGTACACGCTCTACACATTCCACCCAACCGGCATACTGCCTTCGATTCCAAAACCCGAACGATGCGAGGCTTTTTGGCTCATAGCAAAAGACCTGGCTAATTACTGGGTATGCCGTGCTTGTGCACGCTTCATACGGTACGATCTCAGCCAGCCAGACCTCGGTACACAACAACACATAGTACGACAACATACTTATATTTGTCCCGGTCAATGTCCCCCTCAATGTCGACATCACGATCCGGGCCGCGTGTTGTGGTTCTGTTTCGAGGAAGCGTCAGAGCCTTCTGGCTTGGATTGGAACTGGTAACTCCAAGATTCTTGCGCGAAGCCCTCGCGGGCCGTCAACCTGTGCGCGCAACGACAGCATACTCGGAGGAACCCCCTTCTAGCTTGGACTACCTTTGTGACATTGGCTCTTCATACATGCGCCTACACCACTGGCTTGTAAGCATCGACGGCCTCTTGTTTCGGAGGGATCTGAAAGATTGATCCTTGAAAACGCGTGTCTACGTATATCGGCAATGGACGCCATGTCAGTTTGGAAGAGGGTGGTGAAGCCGAGGTGTACCATCCAGTTCAAAAGGTCTATCGTCATACAAGCACGCGGACCAGGACAATAAGAGGGTTTACTTGAATTGGCTCATTCGTATTCGCATGTGGTCATACTCCGATCGATTACAGCTTCAAGCTATCATTCGGGATTCTTGGAGGACGTAGATCGATCACCACAGCTTATAACCCGACTTGATTAGTCCACAAAAACATTCAAGTATTTATATATATCTCAACGTTCCATTAGTCTGGTCACTCTCACTCTAAGTCTTGATGTTGCTGTCGTGAATCTCAGCTTTTACGCCATGGGAAACCGCGCTACCTCCCACCGGCATCCAACAAATCCCACGAAACAGATCGAAAGCACCAGACCTTCTGGAACGAATCCGTCAAAGAACCAACCAGGAAACTTTCTAGAGCTTACCATCGCATGATAGAAACTCATCCTCCATCCCATGACCTCCAAACATCCACCCACTCAGCATCCTCGAGGGATGAATAAGCAACCGCCATCACACAGAAAGCCATGCCGTCACCCGAATCCAACATCCCAACCATGCTTTCTTGGCATGAACATGACAGCTCACAATCCCGCGCACACAAAGCGTTGACATCATACATCATGCCCAGAGGACCCCTAAGTAGTAGCTTGGACTTTACTCATGCCCAAAAAAAAACCCTTATCCCGTCCTCACGACCCTTCGATGCCAAGCAAGGCCAAGGACATCCCGCCCGCCGGGACCCTTTTGATATCTTTCCAGACTTGCCGAAAGAATGCTGTCACTTGAAAAACCTTGCCAGCAGCGGAAAAAGCAAACTTGCCATCTCATATCCCCACTGGACGACAACATCTGATATCAAATCATGAGACTATCAAAACTCTATTGAACGACCGAAATCGACCAGGGTATCAATCAATCTACCTCAAGCAGGCGGCAAGAACGAAGCGAACAAGGCCCCTTGTATGGTGCCATACATGACGAAAAAAGTCACAACCTTGCGTCCCAGGGCAGCTTTCTGGGTGTCCAGCAGACTGTCCGCGATCCACCAGTACCAGACGGCATACCCCGACGCGATCCGTGTGATGATCTGGACATGGTACGTCGTGATCGCCAAGACGGCCAGCAGGACCTGGGACGCCGCCAGAGAGAGCACCACAATCTCCCTCGTGCCCATCACCGTCTTCGCGCCACCAGTCACTGCAGCCTGGCTCTGACTCTGACGCTTTCCCGTCGTCCCGCCCTTCTCCGCCGTCGGACTCCGCCCCAACCCCGAAGACCTCTGGAGCACATCCAACCCCGACGCGATCAGCAAACCCAACACCGGCGCGGCCAAGGCAAACAGCGGAATGTTGCCGGGGGTCCAGTAGCGGAGGAACCCAACGCCCCTAGCAATGTGTCGGTGATTAGCAAAACTTTTCCACCGATGACCAACTATGTCAAAGACCCAACCCGTAAATCTCCGCAAGTACCGAACGGGTACCTCAACCACTGCAGGCAAGAAAGGAATTCAAGGGTCGCAGATAGGGCTGATGGAACGAGAGCGGGTACATACCAGTAGTGTTCCTGTACAAAGGAGTAGATGCCGGGCACGGTCCGCCCGCACCATGCGCGCGCCTCGGATGCGCCGGAACAGTACCTTACCCAGGCCAGGTACTGCGGGACGACGGAGCCCAAGGCCACGAGGACGCCCCCGAGGCCAGGCGCCAACAGAGCCGCGAGGGAGGCGGTGACGCTTGCGGGTGTGATAGGGCTGGCGGTGTTGGTGAGCAGGCCATGTAGGATGATGATGCACTCGGCTGCGAAGGGGATGCCGTTGAGGAGCCCGTTGGAGCGGCACGCCGTGGCCAGGCCGAAGGCGGCGCCTGCGGTAATTTGCGCTGCAGACCAGGGGAGGGAGCCGCGGTTTTGCGCGGAGGCCGAGGCGAGGATGTTGTAGCCCAGGAAGGTGAGAAAGGCGAACGGGGCCTCGGCGTAGGGCGCTGAGAGGAAGAGACCTGCTGGCGAGAGGATGTGGAGAAGGGCTGAGAGGAAGGCAAGAGGCTTGCGGTTGAACAGACGGAGGGTCAGAGAGTACAGCGTGAGGACGGCGAGGAGATGGGTGACATGGGAGGTGACGATGCCAAAGGCTGCTTCCAGGGAGCCGCTGCCATCATCGTCGAGACCAAGGCGGCGGGCAGCACCGGCGAGGGTTGATGCCAGGTAGGGCAAGACGGCGTTGAAAGCCCATTCCTGCTCGTAGACGTAGCCTCGCTTGGCGGATTGGGTGAAGTAGATGGCATCCCAGCGGGTGAGGCGAGTGACGAGCGACAGGTCGGTCTCGCTGCGGTTGAGCATCAAGGTCGTGGAGGTGTCGTATGACGGGGCGACGGCACTGCCGGCGGCAATCGCCAGCAGCAGACCCTTCCAGGCCAGGAACGCCGCAATCAGAGTCTGATGCGGGTGAGAGGCATGGCGGGCGAGCATGACTGAATGACGTCGGAGGCCGTGGTGGTGATGGCAGCGGTGGGTGGTGGGTGTGCCGAGACGGAGACCCGGGCGCTCGGTAAATCGCAGAGGGATGTCGCCGGCCGAGCAGCCCTCGCTGGAGACGGGAGTTCGGCGGCAGGCAACAAAAGAATCAAAGTTTGATTGCTGGGTCGAGTCCCGCGCGTGGTTCGATGTCACTGCAAGGAGCATAGAGCAGAGCTGCGAGCTTGAGCTGTATCTAGGTCGGTAGCGTGAGGTTCAATTCCACGTCCGCCAGTCGGTCGCGTGCCGCGCCGTGCCGGACACGCGGTGCCACCTGGCCACATGGAGAGTGGCGCACGGGGCAATGCAAGAATCCGCTCCGACATTTTGTCCACCCATTTTCCATTTTGTCCACTGTCGCCTGTATGTTTTTGTCTTGCATAATACTTTTCTGGGCCAGATGGATGGGCTGTCGCGCCGGACTTCGGGGTCGGTTGTGTCCCTGACCCTGACTCTATGTACAGAGTAAGGCATCCAGGATTCCAGGAGCGGGTCGATCTGATGTTACTGCGGATGTCACTGTGGGCTGAGATATTTTTTTTTTTGCTATTTTTTCCTCAGCCCTCTGATTTTTCTGGAAGCGTTCCAAGCGTTCGTTTTGGTGCAAAGAGCCGAGATTGTGGATTCCAGACGGGACGGTGAAGAGCTCCACGAGCGTCGGGTGGGGGCATGTCAGGGGTACAGGGGCACCTCGCCGCTGGCTGGACTGGGATGGTAATGAGCGACTCCTCAATTCCAGCCTCGAGCATTGAGCAGCTGCCCCTCAAACCTCCTGGCCCGTCTCGTTTCTCATCTCCCGCGCAACAACTGCGATCGCGATGGGGACTGTGTCCCCTGTGGCGAAGTCTGGGCAGAGGGCTCAACGGGGGTCGACGGTCCACTGGCAGGGCTCGACGGCCGGTTTAGGGCCAGCTCCCGTCATCTTGAGGGCTGGCGAGCGAGTGGAAGACATGGACATCGAGGGGCTGCTACAGGAGGTCTTTCCCCTGAATTTGGTTACTGTTAAATTGACCGTATCGTTTGTTATTTTGCCTGCGCTAGCTTAATATGGAAGGCGCGCCACTGCCGCCACAGTTAATCCACCCTTCCAAGTACTGCCTTCCCGGGCTACAACCTCCTATTATTAACCTTGTTAACTCAGCTGAAAAAACCCCTGCCTACGCGCGTGCCCCTATTCAGAAGCGAAATTAGGCTTGCTAGAAGCCTCTATTATATCGTTTATCTTCTAAGTATATTAAATTATTAATTTTCCTATATATCTTGTATTTTTTTAAGATCGTTATAATATCTAACGCTTAGATCTAGGCTTTTACTTTCAAAGAGTGCTAGCTATATATTTATGTTCAGTACTACTCTAAGAGTATTATATTATACAAAAAACGCTTAAATAATAGTAGTAATTAATATAATATTTACTGTAATTATGCTAGTAACTATACGTTAACTGTAATAAAGCGAAAAATATATACTAAGTAGTATAACTACTACTTTAAAGGTAAGATTTAATATATTACTGCTATAGAGATATAGGTATAAGAGGTTATCAACAGCTTTAAGTACTATAACTATAACCCTATCACTTAAGATCAGCTTAATACAGTCCCTGCTTTCTGAAAACTTACTATTAACAAAGTTAAGTTTACTACTAAGACCTCTAGAGGGCTACTGAAAAAAACCTTTTACGAGCGCGTTGAAGAGCTCTCTAGTAGTAATAACTTAATATTACGCACTATAGCTAGACTTCTGTAGTAGGAAGGTTATAAAGTTAGCTTATAAGATATTTATAACTACTAGTACTACTTCTGCAAGGATAAGTACAGCTTATTAATATTAATATAGCTCTTTTTAAGTGAATTAATTAAGGGAGATAATATAGCATATTATACAGTTTAATATAGCGATAATAGTAAGATTAATAGTGTTTTTTAGATATATAAATTCTACTTAGATATACTAAAGAGAAACCTAGAGTTATTAATAATAGATAATATTTATAAGGTAAGCAATATATTACTCTTACTATTGCCTACTTTTACTACTACCTTAGTTTGTTATTATTTTAATTTTTACTAATAAATAATAAGTTAATTGCTTCTAGATATTTCTCTTTTAAATAGTAAGCCTCTCTACTATTAATACTATATTTAATACTACTTTTTGCTTCGTTTTAGCTGAAACTATTAATTTTTTCTAATAAATGCTTCTATAGCTATATAAGTTACTTATTAAGAACTATATCTCTAATCTAGATATTATTATTACTAATTTTAATGCTAGATTAAAGCATACTGCTAAGGAGGTTTTTTCCTACTTAAAATAACAGCTTTATATATAGTATATACTTAAAAATATTAACCTTAACGTAAAGAAAAAATAGAAAGGTTTATAGATATTTAAAGGCGATAAAAAGGCTACTGCTGTACTTAATAATAAAGCTGTTAAAGAGGCACTAATTTATACCTAGAGTTGTGAGAATACTATATATATTATTTATAAGGAAGCTATATATATAGAGGGCATAAATTTTCAACCTTATAACTCTTTTGCTGAGAAGGATTATAACTATAACCTTAATAGCGTTGTTAAAGCGTAGTATACTTATGTTTACTTATTAATATACAAGGTATATAAAAAGGCTTAGAAGCGCCTTAAGTAGTAGTTTTGTAATTAAAAAGATATATATAGTCTTAAAGTATATAGATTATATTGACTTTTTTAGTAATTATTTTATATCTTAAGATTATATATATTTTATACCTTGAAGAGTTTGTTAACTACTTAATCTGCTACTTTTAAAACTATAGCTATAAAATAATATTGCTTACTAAAAGTAGCTATTATAAGTTAAAGTCCTATTTAACTTACTATCTTACTAACCTCTATATTCTATACTTTAAGATCTTTAAGATAGTTATTAAAAAGCAGAAATACTATAAGACTTACTTTAGTAATAAAATATATAAAAAACGTCCTACTGAAAAAAGGTATAAGATTATTAATAGCTTTATTTTATATATATTATTCAAAGCTTTTAACTTTTTATACCTTTAGTTTAATACAGTAAATAATACTTTTTTATAGCAGCATAGCTTGCTGATCTATACTAGCATATTTATAAAGCAGTAGAGCTTATTCTACTGCTATACCTTCCTTAAGCAACTATAACTTACTAATAGCAAGGTTCTGCAGCTAGAAGATATTAATAGCTACTAGCACCTCAATCAAAAAGATATAAATAATTAAATCTTTTTATTATTAACCTTTTACTAACTTTACTAGCCTGAATTAATTAAGATCAGATAACTTACTCTTAAGCTTAACCTGAATATTATCCTTTATAATATATACTGCCTCTACTGCATCCCTACGCTTAACTCCTCTAATAACAAAGCTCCTACTATTAACTTAAGTAATATATAACGCAAGCTTTCTATATAAGAGCAGTAAGAAGCTTTTAAGGTATATTTCTTAAAAACATACTTATTACAAGCTTCAGCTATACTAATACTAAGTCAAGTAGGCAGAAATAGTAATAGGAGTATGCATTATAAATAATAACAGACTATAAGCAAGATTACTAAGCTATATAGTATAATAGCTACTCTTACTACCTCTATTAAAGCTCTTACTAGCTATTAAACCTTTAATTAATAATAATAGCTTAAAGTTATATAAATATAGCAGTAAGAAGTAGTATTACTAGCATAGTAAGCAGAAGATTTTCAGCGTTAGTAAGTATTTACTATATTATAGCAATAATTTCTGCTTTTTTAGCTAAGATTACTACTACTATTATAGTAGCCTGTCTTTTTAATACTACTAATATTATAGTTATTATTATTAGCCTAGCTATTAGAATAGATATAGCTACTATTACTAGAATTATAAATTTAGAGGTAGCTATAAGCAGTTATTAATATACTCTTTTATATCTACCAGAAATTATATAATATAATAGCTTTTTAATTAAAATCGAAAAAACTAATTTACTAAGCCTTAAATTGTTTAAATCTAAGGAGTTTTTAAACTATTTAATAACTTAGTAAAACTCTAGCTAATCTAGGCTAATTAGAAGGCAGGGATTTAACTAAGTAAGTCCTAAGGTCTTAAGCTTTCAGCTAAAAGCTAGTTATACTCTGAAATTGAGATATATAGTAGTTTAGTGGAGATTATATAGAGTAGCTATGTTAATCTATTTACTTGCCTTTTTTAGCTAGCGCGGGCAAAATAACAAAACGATACGGTCAAAATAACAGCTACCCTGAATTTGCCGCCCCGCGCCCCTGAACGGCGAGCGTCGAAAATGAGCATGTCGTCCATGTCATTCCAGTGACTTGATTGGAGGCTGGTGGATGGGGACTTTCATTACTATGTAGAGATGTCGATGCAAAAAAGCACAGCCGCATCCAGCGGCATGGGTCGGGGAAATGGGGCATCGGCAGTGAGGCTGAATGGACTTCATCAGAAGACATGAATAACTTTTGTGCTGACCATGATGCGTAATGCTGGTTGGTATCCCATGATGCGCCTCAAGGAGGAAATGACATGCCGGGAAGCCCCCCAACAGAAGAGCAGGCTAGGCTGCTAGGGATGCAGGTGAGCCACCACTTTAGAATTCCAGGTAAGCCAACAGACAGATTCCCATGTCGCTCCTGTCATTTAGGAGAGCCCGATGGATGATGGCTGAGATGATGGACGGGAGGGTGAAGCATGTGCAGGTACGATTGGCAAGAATGGACAGTGAGATGTGATCAGAAGCGCGTTAGACAGGAGCGACTGTGACCTTGCCTGCCTTAGCTGCCCTACCTACCTACCTACCTAGGTACGGAAACCTAATGGTGCCATTTAGTCTCATCACGTGAGGTCGGGTGCCTTATCTCGGGTATCAGGCACAGGAAGGTGCATTCCATTCGGCAGACTCGCAGATGGACGTGAATTCCGTCGAGGAAGGAAAGTCGGCCCCGATCCTGCCACCAACGGCGTCGGGGCGGAAAGCAGGTGCACGCCGACATGCTGCTCCTCCCCCCGTCTGCCACGGCGTTCACCGAACAGGCACTTGCTTCTCCCCGCCGCTGCTGCCTTCCCTGTTTGACTTGGCTCACCTCACCTATCCCACCAAGTGGAGACCGCACCGCACCCGCACCTGCAGGCAGTCGTACTTCGTACTTGCACTTTGCACTTGCACTTGCACTTACTCGCACTTGCAACATGGGCGGGTGTTCGCAGGCTGTCATCGGAAGACACCTTCCGAATTGTGCTGCCGATCGAATGGAAGGCAGCTGGAGGTATCCGTACGAACTGAACACCACGCAAAGTACGAAATACGACGGCCACATGAACACCCCTCGACCATCATTCATCCCAGCTGCCCCCAGCTGGAAACAAACCTTCCACTCGCCTGCAACAAATCATTCTGTTTCTGTTTCACATGGCTCCCCGGCTGCTCTCGGCCCAGCGAACCCTTCCCATCGAAACCTGCCTGTATTCGTACCTCGCCGTCCGACCTTTTTCGCCCTTCGCCCTACGACGGGACTTGGGGTAAGGTACCTCCCAACTCCCAACCTTACCGCCTAAATCAGATTACCCACGATACCCTCGACGAGCCGCACCAAGCTCCGTGGAACCCAATCTCATTGTCCACCCGCTCACCTGGTTACCGACAAAAACCATTCTGACGAGCAAGAGACATGTCAAGTCTCCTCTCCGTTTAAGCTTCGCCTCCGCGCAGACAACGACGAGACCCTCGTCGCCAACAAGCGTCACCGGACGACCAGAGACCCCTCGCCCATGTGTCTGTTCGGCACCCCGGGCACTCGCCGGATTGGCTGGCCCGTCTTGACTTCGACTCCTTCCGACGCGCCCAAGCTTATTTTGCTCGCCTCGCTGCCTCGCTGCGAGGCACTGGCTTTCGGCGAGCACTCGTCTGTGTGTGCTGTGTGCCTGACCCAGAAGTCCCCGAATGGAGGCACTCGGCTGCGAGCTTACCGCCCTGCCACCACCACCCAGGAGACGAGATCAGCCTGTGCCACCCTCTCTGTCTCTCTCTACCAAGACCGCTAGTCCAGTGACCCAAGTAACGGCATCGGGCAGAATCGCCGTCCTTCTTGCTGACAGCCGATCTGCCTGCGGGAACCGGCAGCCAAGAGCATTGGCGGCCGCGACCGTACCGATACCCTCTCCCAATCCTCCGTATCCCAGCTCCTGTGAAGCCCGCCCTTTCAATCACCGGGTTGGGCTGAACACCCTCCATCGCGATTTCGATGAACATCACCACCTTTTCCTCCTTAGCCTGTCTCTGCGCTGACGGAGCTTTCTTATCCGATTCGGCCTTCATCTCGCCAATCGCCAACTGACAGCCGTCTAGACAAGACACCCGCAGAGACGAGAGACAATACGTACCCAGCCTGACCTCACCGCCGTTGCACATCAGCTCCTGTCTTGCTTTCTCGCCCGCCTACTGGACGATCGAAAGATTCGACACGCAGGTGCTGAGGTCGCATCGCAGCTCTAACCAACAAGTCCTCCCTCGACCGAAAGTACCCCGCCAATCTCGGGAAGCCGAGTGCGAGTCTGCGCGCGTTCGCCGCACCTCTTCTGTTATTTCTCGGCCAATGGGGTCTTGATGGTGCAATGTTAGCTACTTCCATGCAGTAGACATGCTTTGGGGCTTTCGTCTTGTTCAATAGGTCAGCTTGCTGTCTCCGCCGTTGACAGGCCCTAGTCTCGCGTCCCGCTCTCCACCGCACCACAACGGCACGGGCACATCGCGGCTGAGATTTCACCAGACCACCAGTCTAGGCCTTTTGGTTTGTTGGGCTGGTGCGACAGAGTCTGCAATTGGGCATCGCAACTGTTATCCTGTTTTAGACTATGAGCGACTACTGCGCGTCTGCGGCCACATCAGCAGCCAGGCACGACTGGAATTGCCATTGTCAACTGCAGGTCGAAACAAGCGCCTGATCCAGAGAAACAATAGCCTTCCACATGTCAGTAAACTCTGTGCTCTGGCTGCCAACAACCATGGGCCCAGCGACGTGTCACGCCTAGCAGAGCACCCTAAATCCTCGGGTTCATTTTGGCCTTGCCAACCGCATTAGGTGCGGACGCCTATCAGTGGACGGTCTGATCTAACGAGGTTATCCGTTCGAGACGTCTCACACGTCGAGTCTAGCTGGAAGGCCAACCACCCGTCCACGATCGGGCTCGTCACCATACGTGGACGTCGCTAAACACCATCAAAAACGAAGTGGTGTTACCGGTGCATCACAGGTTTGCCAGTCTCAAAGTCAACGAAGGTAGACAAGCCACCAGACCCGCATCAGCCACGACGGCAAGCAGCCAGCAGAGACTATCTCCAGCTACAAGCACAACGCAGCACTGGCTGATTAGTACTGCTCCAACAGTACATGGCATATCGCAAAACAAAAGCACTGCCGACTTGGGATGCCCAGCGGCTGGCATCTGTTCAAGAAGGATCTCGGTACGTTACTGTAACTGGACGGGTGGTGGCTTGTGCGCTACCAGTCTCGAGGTTTGCAAGGGGACCCCGAGCTACCCGCTGCCCAATCCGAGTACGAACCCACCACACCACAGGCCACGCGAGCTGCAGCCTGAGAGCGTGTTTGCAGGTAGTGTCCGATCGGGGTGGCACACTAGGCTCCAGCGTCTATTGGGTGCTTGTTCGCGGACGGCAGGCCGTAGTGAAGGGCTCCAGTGATGCGATTTACGGTCTGAGCATCTGACTGACAGCCGCTGCCTTGATTCCTGGGTGGTCTGGCATATCGGGGTCGTCAAAGTGGTCTGTCTCTCGGTTTGGCGACGATGGGTACCGATGACGACTGACTGACACGAGAAGACGGAAACCAAGACGTCCGGATTTGAGAAGCAAATGGGCCCATGACGGCCGTGTTGTTTTTGCAACGAATTGCGCGGGTACAGCTCAAGGCCATTCCCTGCTGGCGAGTTTGCGAGCACGCAGCTCCGCAGTAGCTGGATTCGGGATATCCCTTCCGCGTCGACAACTAGAGGGGACGCGCAGCTCCAAGTGCAAGGTCTCGATTTAGCAGCAAGCTTCCATGGTCACACCCAGTGGACGAGATGAGAAACAAGACGATCTGAAGATTGAGAGGGCGTCTTCGATTCGCCGGGCACCTCCCTCTCGGCAGCCGTGTTTTACTGGGGCAACAGAAGTGAAGTGAGAATGGTCGCGGGGATCAGAAGAAACTTGGGGACACCACCAGCGGCGACGAGCAGCGTGAGGTGTCCTGTCCTGTCTGGGTCGCCCCAGACATTGTCATCCAAACCGGCCGGTTTGTTTACTTTTCCGGCGCATCGCACAGCAGGACAGCACAAAGCTCGCAAAGGTGGAAGCGGGAACTGTTGTTCACATGAGCCAGGAAGACCAGAGGCTGGGGCGCTGGAGTCTGGCCTGTGACCCCCCGTCCGTCTGATCTGGGGCCCTCGCAGTTCGCCGAGGAGCCGACGCAGAGACGAAGTGGAGGCAAGCAGCGGTGCCTGGTCGATGACATTTTTTTTTTTTTTTTTTTTGAGTTGCGAAGAGAGTTGTGGACTGCGGGCAGCAGTGGAAAAGAGGTGCCGCGGCACGAGCAACACAAATCACAACAGACGGCACAGCTGGGAGTTGAGTAATACGACACACAGCACATTCCACGAGAGAGGGGCCAGACCAGCAGACGTGACAAGGACAGCAGAGAGAGCGGGCATTGCGATGGCAGTCGCGGATGCCGAGGAGCCAAACGGCCAGGCCACGGCAAGACAGTCTCAAATCCGACCGATGGACGCTAAACGGCGGAGACGAACAAGACGAGGCAGCTAAACAAGTTGCTCTAGTGCAGCTGCCGGCTTGCAAGTGGGATTGAGCGTATCCATGGCTTGGAGCTGGGCGTCTGCACAAACGCCTTGGGAGGGCGCTATGGGGTTCGCACCACGGCTGCAGATTAGACTACCTCTGCCTCTCGTAGAAGAGAAGAAGCCACCTGCTGATTACTGCACAGGTAGTAGGAGTGCCAACTCAGTGGGAGACGACGGGCGTCTTCAGGTCTGGGACTGCAATAAGCCTACTTTCAAGCATCTACAGCCCCCGTGCGCTTCCACAATCCTTCCCCTTGGTTTCCGCTTCGAGGAGGTGAGTACGTACCACGCCTTGTCTGCAGTACGTCCCCCTCCAGCCCCTTACTGCAGGCTTGTCGCCTGCACCGAGCAGAGCCTGTGACGGAGCGAGGGAGAGAGGACTTTTTGGTGGAGGCACTTGGGTAATTACCTCGCTGAACCCACCTGACAGGCGCGAAGCACAGCACAACGCAGCAGCACAGCATAGCACGGCATTAGCAGCAGCAGCACCCAGTCGCCCGGGTCTTGCCCCCAAAAGCGCACCGCACCGCCCTTTCCCCCCTCCAGCCCAGTGCCCACACTGCCCACCGCCCACCGCCCACTGCCCCCTCAGCAGGCAGGCCCCCCCTCTCCCATCCCCTCCCTTCCCTCCTTCCCCCTGGCAGTCGTCGTCGTCTTCGTCTTCGTCGTCGCGGTCCTCCTCCTCGAAAAGGCAAGGTACCTGGCTCGTCGCCCATCGCACACCAAATATTACGTACCCCTCTCCCGCATTTCTCCCGCTTTTCCTCCTCCTCCTTCTCTTCTTCTCCCTCGCATCGCCGTCTCACGCAAACGTCCTCTTCTCTCTCTCCATCTCTCTCTTCCTCTCTTCTTTGGCAGACTGGTTCGCCCTGTTTCTGCCCCAGAGGCGGCAAGCACACTTTCTTTACCTTCTTACACCAAAAGAAACGAAACAAGTACAAGTACAACACCACCACAACGCCACGCGTACCGACACTACTGGGACCAGCCAAGCACCGCACTGCACTCGCAGTACGTACCGGACGGCGACCATTGCTTCCCGTCTCGTCTGCTGCTCTCCGATTCCCAAAAAAGGACAGGGAATCCCTCTCACCCTGACGGCACACAAACTCTTTTCCACTGTTCCAGCACCTGGGTCCTGTCTCTGTCTCTGCAGTTCGGCTGCCCGAGTTGGCAGAAAGCACATCAGCAGAGAAAAGGAAGGAAAAAAACAAGAGGGGCCCTCCACCGTCCTTATTTCCTTTCCCTTCCGGCTCCGTCCCTCCATCACCTCAACCACACCAAACAACCGACTGAAGCTTCCCTGTGTGTGTGACTTCACTTGCAAGACCTTCCTTGCGGATACATCTGACAGCCCACTGACCCCGACCCCGACGTACCTTACTTCACCTCGCCTTGTCTGCCGGTACCCTTGCTTTTGCAATTCTTTCTTTACCTCTACTTACATCTATCTGGACCCTGGCGGCCATCTCTCTCACCACCTTTTCCATCCTTCACCCTTCCAACTCTCCGACCCTACTACCAGCCAGCCGTCCCAGGCCAGACTCACCTGCAAGCTACATCCTCATCACGACGAAAGCACCCCGAAACAACTCGTCTACTGCCGATATCGTCCGGTGCGCCGTCAAACATCGTCACACTCGTTGCGGTGAAGAATCCCCGACCTGCTCGATCCAGCTCGACCAGGCATCTACATCTGCCACGCATCTGCTGCATACGCATCCAACACCGCTTCTTCTCCCCGGCACATCAAGAACCCGCCATACCGGCCTCTCATCCCATTGGGCCCAGTCCGCTATTCCTTCGGATTCCGGTACGCCATTCTCTAATTTGTCCTCACCCTCATCACCTCAGCTCAGCCCATCCCGCGCCCTCGGACGCTCAAATACTGGGTCCTGGTGCCACTGACCGCTTACGAGTCAAGCCTGTCAAGCCCATTAAAGCCCACCACTCCTCCCTCGTCTTAATATCGTTAAAATACAGCTTCGCTGAGCCGCAACGAAGAAGGGTTCTCTGGGCTGACCACTAAACCACTGGACCACTACTGTAGGGCGACGCTCATTTACAGCTAAAACCCAGAGACATCCCGTCTCACCACCCCCCTTTTCATCATCTTCCTTTGTTCTCTGGCAACGCCTCTGCCGGAACCGTTCGTTCTGTCGTCGTGTCGACCATTTGTTTGAATCCCAGCGATCGATCAGACGTCAGGCACACTTGACCCAAGGTGCTCATCTGCGGTATTAAACCACTCTGACGCAAACCCGGCCCTTCACCACAAGCGAGCTGCATCACCCCCCTCCTGACCACCTGGCAAGTGGAGAGCTCGCCCGATTCATACGAACTTCCGAACCAGCATCCCTACACCCTCAAAGATAACAGCCTGCACCGCCCTGTTGGTGCGACGCTGCATTTCGACTGGGGAAACGCGGGGAACATACTAAAGCTGCAGCATTCTCGAGCTCTACGAGTCGGCTTTCCTACGCCTACTGCGTCCATGAGTCTAACGCCGATTACAACCAGTTCGAGTTAACAATCAACATGTTCCTCCATTCGGGCGCCAGCCTGCATGGGCACGAATACTCCAGCAAACCTACAAATGTTCCCCAGCCTGCGCGACGACGAATTCTCCTGCGCTCGTCGCTTGGTGCATCCCCTCTGCCGCGTACGTCCATCTCCAACGACGACACCAACAACCTCACAACCCGACCCAACCGCCGCCTATCACTCCAGAACCCTGTGCCAGCACCTCGCCCCAGTGTACGGAGGAATCGACCCGCCTCGGATTATTTCCCGCGCAAGGACCTATCAGTACGCTTCGAAGAGCAGCCTACGGTCGTAGGGGAGGAATCACAGATCACCTTGGATGGCGTTAGCGAAGATGAGGGCAGCTTGGTGTCAGAGGTCAGCGACAGCAGCACCGTCAAGCGGTCGAAGAGGTCGCGTCGCGCCGCCGCGAGACAAGGGACCAACTACCTCCTGGCATACCCTCCGCCGAAGCTTCGCACAAAGCAGCGTCGCTTCGTGCACCTGAGACCCCGGCTCCTCCTCCAGCTGCAACAACTTTCGAGCGACAGACGGCCAATGCCTGCGATCGATGTTCTTCCTTCAAGCACGATTGCCGGGACCTTCATGGTCCCTCGTCTCGCTCGACAATTTCCCAAAATGTTTAGAGTAAAGGGCCAGCTGGGCATGAACGGTCTTATTCTGGCGAGGAGTGAGGACTACGATACGCCTGGCGACGATTCGGATGGCGACGAGAAGGATCTTGACAAGCGCGACTTGGTCGCCGTCATCACACCGCTCCACGACGACCAGGCCGAGATTGTCCTGAGCGACGGTGCGGTGTGGACGGCTACTCCCACTAGCAACGGTTCCTACGACTTTGTTCACGTCGACGAGGCTGGCCGAACTACCACAGCCCGATGGGCAAAGAGGCCCGCGAGGCCGCTTTCCACTGCGACATGTGCCGCCGCGACGACGGCAACCGTGGCGTCGGCCGATTACAAGTTTACCTTTAGCATACTCGACCCCCAGCTGCGAAGGCACCCGGTGATGGCGACTTTGACTCCTGCCAACCTCGAAATCCTCGACAGCTACACGACCGTCTCGCAGTCTGCTGGTCGCTACCCTCCTACTCGCCCGTTCAGCATGGACATGAGTGGCGACAACGAGCCATCGCAATCACCCCAGTCGGCGCTGTCGAGTACCGATCGGGAGACGCATCCTGTTGATGAAGCCACCAGAGTCCTCATAACGATTACTTCTGTCTGGGTATCGTTGCGTCACGGCCAAGGCTGGGCGACAGCGACGGGCACCAACGCGACAAACACTCGCCCTGCCCACTCCCGTACCATGAGCAACGTCACGGAGCGAGCGCGAGCGTCAACCTTCCCGGCCATGTCTTCAGAGCTTTGCCGACCCAGCTCGCCGCCTTTGGCGCAGCAGCAGGTCATGGCCCAGCTGGCGCCTGTCATGCCTAAGAGGACGTTCTCATCGGGCGCTGCGTTCATGCACAGGCGGCAAACGAAGATTGGAGGCGAAACAGCCACGGCCGACAACGCCATGGAGGCGGATGACTTGGATGGTCTCAAGAAGGCACCGGAACCCATTGTTTTGAAGAGGAGTTTTGCTAGGAAAATTCGCGATTGGGGACATCGCATCACCCAACGCAGGGCAATTGCGGCATAAATCACGGGACGGGCATTACGGAAAAGGAACAGGGGACGGACATGGGAATCAGGACCAGGAACAGGCGTTCAGACGCATCACACAGCAACCAGAGCTGGGCAAAATCTCCAGCATACCATTTTGTATCTGTATTAGTATCATCATCACCATCATAGGCATACCCAGTTCAAATTTGATACCACGTGCTTTGGCACAAACAACTACACCCAGTCTTCGGCCGTCCACATTGACATGCTGTGCTTGCTTGCCTGCGCCTTGATTGATTGAAAGAAATGACCGATGGATGACGCCAACCAACCTCACCGATTCCTCTAAGCCTGAAGTAGGCGATCGGCGAATCCGTCGGGTTCGCACGACAGGGCTTGGTGGGGCCTTGCCGCATTGCGAAGGCCCGGATGCAGACAACCGACAAACGCCAAAAGCGGGGTGCCCCGGCGCGAATCTCACACTGCCAACCCTGGCTGGCGATCCCCCCGCTTTCGGGCGCGGGATCTGCGCCGGGGGTCGCAGCAGCGAGTGCGATGTGCGAGTGCGACCTTTCTTTTTGGTCGAGGCTGAACGTTTCCAAGGTCATTGCCAGCTATGCATCAACGATTTTCTCGCTGATATTCGTGGTTTCGTTGAAGTAGACGTGTCATTCGGGGCTGCCGCTGAGACTGCTGTGACCCGCGGGGGATGTGCATGTGCAAGGGACTGAGGTTGCCCAGCGACTGGTTTGATGGCTGAAATTAGATATTTCTTTTTGGCGGCGGGGGGAGTTAGTGATTTGATGCAACTGGGGTTGCATGCAGCTGGGTTGGGAATAAGAAACGTGTAGATTCGCGTACCTGGGCATGGGGAGAGGGTTGTGAATCAGGGGTAGGGGTTGTGCAGATGGTGCTTTTGAGGGGGGTATTTAACTATTATATTCTGTAGGACTACCTTGATTCCTTTCGCCGCCGTAATTCTCATGATTCTGTTTAGTTTGTGGGCCGTCAAAGGAAGCCATCTCTTGAATGAGCGTTTCTCGAGCTTGAAATAATTATCTACACGCGTCTTGAACTCTGCAAGACGTAGCGAAATAGCTTAGCCATGGGTGAATGCAGTTGCCTATGTTTCCGCCTCGTTCTGCTCTCGCGGCGGAGCTACGCTCAGGATATCAATGACAGGCCATCACGTCCGGCAGCTGTAACAACGAGGTCATCGATGGTGGGAAGTCGTCGCCGCGGAGCTCCGAGGGTGAAGCCGTATTATCCCGCGGGTCATTGGGAACATGGAGCGTATGGGGGCGAAGTGTCACAGATGGACGAGGCTGGTTGGGGGATTTTCGAGCGGCGGGGTGGGTACGAGGGATTTGTGGATAGGTATGATGGGTGGATGAGGATACGATGACGGCCCGGGGCATCCGTCACCTCTAACTCCTATGTAGAGAAACACACCAATGTGTTTCAAGGTGTTTTGGGCGACACCCAAGCTCGAATTCCTCATGAACGGGGAAATGGTTAGAATTTAACCCAAACAAATTCAACGGAGACTCAAACAGAAGCCAGGATTTTATATGTGTCACGCAAGCCGCGGGAAAGGGTCCCCCATGTGAAAATAATAATATGAGGTTCTTCTTTCATATGTGCGCCGATCACGCAGCCCATTCTCAGAGATGATCTTGATAAACAGTCGTATATGTGCAGTGAGGAGCTTTCAATATTGGTGCAACGGCAGTACCCAAACTTACTCTGTCACCCGCTTGCCGACTACGAGAAGAGGGTTGAGGATGGTATTAGCCGTCACGGAGGAGCTGATCCTCCCCATCAGAGATGACAACAGCTATCAAGCTAAATTGACGCATGTATAAACTGAAGCCCAGCCCAGCTCACAGAGTAACTTTAGTGGTTCACGCAAGCCACTGAACGCGAATTGCAACGTACATGTATGCTCAAGGCAGCCGCTGCTGCCTCAACGGCGGTGAGAGCGCCACAGCAACAAAACCTCGAGGGGTCGTCTTCCACATGCGCAATCCTGATGCATCATCCTTGCGAGACACGATCCTAGGCTTGAAGTGGGTAGATCCGTCCCTAAACCAGATTCCCGCGGCAGGAGTACTGATTCGATTCCGAAAACGGAAAACTTGAAAAAATTCATGTCTCACTCTTCGTCATCTCTTATCGACCAAGATCGATCGCAACGCTCAACTAGCAGGCTCTGAGAGATACGCCGCCTTCTATCAGTGGGGTCTACGGCCGCTGCGGCTCGGGGTCCAAAATGGGTGGCAGTGTCTCTCTGCATCAGGTTGTCATATCCACCCACAAATAAAGTGTTTGAAGGCTGGAAAAGTATCTAGAAAATCTTTGGCGCCTACAGAGTAGTGATTTGGTGCTTTGAGTTTCAATCTCATAGAAGTAAACGAATGACGCTATATTAAGAGGTAGTGGTGATAGAGCTCCGTAAAGTGTGACATCCATCCTGGAACCCGAGTGTCTGCTTGCCGAATCTCCCTCGCGGCCGAGACATCGGACTTCTAGGCCTCCTGCTTCTACATTCCTGCAACGTCTGCTTAGAAGCATGGAGAGTGATGACGAGGCGTGAGGTTGGGAATCGTATTCGTTACGGTCGCTACTGCTCGACGCTTCCGGCCTCCCCTAGAGATACCCTCACTACATGTCTGTCGAAATGATTTGTGCTGTGGAGACGGAGGGCATTTCCCTACTGGCCACCCGTGCGGGAACTAAAAGTCCGATGTCTCGGTCGCTTAGGAGGTGTCACATCCACTTCCGGATACTGGACTCGGCCCGGGGAGTCGATGTCATGCGAAGGGAAGTCTGCCCACGAGGCACTGATGAAATAATGATGGACGAGAGTCGAAAGGTCCTGCATTCGGTTTCAACCATGGCCGCAACGCTCGGCTAGCGGGCTCTGAGAAAGACGAGGCCTCAATGGAGCGGGATCGACATGTCAGGCGTCCACTTCCGGATACTGAACTCGGCCCGGGTGTTGCTGTTATCGTGAGAGTGAACAACGCGGCCCACGAGGCAATGATGAAGTAGTCAGAGTATGGGACTCGACAAGTGCCGCACTCGGTATCAAGTGTTTTCCTTCAGAGATCTAGGCGATGCGAGGCCTGCTAGGGCAAAGATGCCGAAAGCGTCCCGGGCGAGCCCTCTTCTATGATGTGCAGGCAAGTGTAGCCTAAGGGGTGCAATAATCTCGGTCGATCAGGAGACGTATATGTGCCCTCCCCCGAAAGCTGACCCTCCATCTCCCCACCTCCCGTCGACATGGCCCAGGTGAACGATGTCTCTACTAAGTAAACTCGCACCATTCCTGCTCTCCGTCGTGGTCCTCTGGACCGTCGCCCTCTCAATACGACGGGGAGCAACATTTGCCCCAGTCGACGACGACGACCGCTACTCTGCCTCTGCCAATGTGCCGGCCTCGATACCCGCCTCCGACTACCAGAGCAACTATGGGAGCGACAGGTCGCAACAGCAGGAAACCCTCCAGTCCCCATTGAACCAGGCCGCCTTCCAAGCACACTGGCTCGAAAACGACCTCGGCGGCCCGTTCGACGGCTCCCGAATCTTCGAGCTCTGCAACAAAACGACGTGGCGCGACGACATCGTCCTCCACATGCGCCACTCCCGCGGCGGGCTCGGCAACGTCCGCGGCACCATCCTCGACTTCCTCTACGAAGCCATGCTCTTCGGCGCCCCATCGTGATGCCCTCCTACGTCAAGCGCACCGACGCCAACCTCGACTGGATGGACGAGAGCAACGGCTACCACGACTACGACAACCTCTTCGACAAGGCCTGGTTCCTGCGCCAGATGGGAGAGCACTGCCCGCAGATGAAGATCTACCCGGCGCCAGAGGACGCGCCGGTGGAGGCCACGCTGAAGGCGGAGTACACCATCCCCGGGGCGCGGTCGGACAAGAGCCCCGACAAGACGGAGGATGGCGTCAGGGCCAGTCTGGGCGCGTGGCTCAAGTCGCAGGAGGACTACGTCGAGACCACGCCGTCGCTGGTGCCCATCACCGCGGGGTTCCTCAACTTTGACTTCTACGCGAAGCCCGGGCTGCGCACGGCGCTGGGCAGGCTGGTGAGGGTATCCCCCGCCGTCCGGGAGCTCGCGGCGGAGGCGATGTGGACGATGCGCGAGCGGTTCGACCTCGGTGCGACACTTGACCCGCGGGAGCAGATACACCGCGGAGCGTACTGCGGCGTGCACCTCCGGACGGAGGACGACGCGGCGCGGAGCGGGTGGCTCAAGGCCGAGGCCGGCTTCGACGGGCAGACGGACTGGCACATTGCGACGTGCGCGGGGCTCGGGTTGCGCGTGATCTACGTCGCGACGGGCGAGAGGAAGGACATTGAGCGGTTCGCGGTGAAGGCCAAGGAGCAGGCTGGGATCATCGTCGTCGGCAAGAATGACCTGCTGGACGAGCCTGCGCTCGCGGCCGCGCTGGGGAACATGTCGTGGGATCAGCAGGGCGCGCTGGACTACGAGGTTCTCGCGCGGTCGAGCTACTTCAGCGGGCCGAGCATGAGCAGCTTCAGCTGGAGTTTGGCCATCAGGAGGCATTTCTCAAACAGCGGCGATGGGTCGGCTAGTGGGTGAATCCGTATGCGATTAAGGACGAGCCGCGGGTAACGTATGACGATGGGCTCAGCCGGATCATCCTTAAGGCGGCACGTGTGGACTTTTTGGAGGCGAATGCGCCGAGGGGGATGTTTCCTTAGTCTCAGTAATGTTGGTGGTGGATGAAGATACCATGGTGAGATGGCGATTTAGCTTTTGCCAAAGTAATTCAACAAAGTATTCCCCTGTGCCGGCTTGTCTCTCGCTTTCTTTGGTGACTCCCGCTCGACCTTCTTTCCAACCTCCATCACCGCCATCAACTCCTCGAACTCGGCCTTGGGCACGATGCCCCCGCTAGCTTCCTTGTGTCCCCTGCAAATGAGTGCCCCAGCCTCTCCCGCAGGGTTGCGTCTTCCGACTTCGCAGCAACCTCGTTCAACACCTCGATGATGTTCACCGGCGGCTCTTTCGCCCTCGCGCACCGCGGTATACGGCACGAGAAGTTGACCAAGTCGGGGAGGTAGCCCTCGTTCGCAACCAGCACAACCTCCAGCCTGGCCGAAGACAGGTGGCCCGCCCAGCGCGTCGCAATGACCGGGTGAACCTGCGCCTGGGAGCTGATGCGGAAGACGGCGACCCGTCCGTCAGAGGAGAACTTGGGAGGCGTATGGGTGCAGCGTTCCACCTCTGCATTCACGTCTGCCCTCGCCGCGAGGAGAGTCTTGTTAGAGAGGAGGTCTTTGGGGGAGTTGGCGGCGAGGAGGGCGTCCCATGCGCCTGGGACGTCGTAAGATGCCGTCCTGCGCGGCGCGTTGATGAGGCTGACGGCATCGTTGATGGCCTTTTTGGTGTACGTCTTGAAGGTGGGCTTCATGTCCGGGAAGGGCGGCTCCCACTTCAAGGTATTGCCGAGGTCGCCGTGTGTGCCCATCGCGCAGAGCCAGTCGCATGCTTCTTTCACGCCCTCGTGTAACTCCCGGCAGATGAGGTAGGTGAGGAGTGAGCTGGTTGCTACCGGGGGCGAGTTGCACGCTGTGACGTGGAGCGAGCCCTTGGGGTGGTCGTCCTCCAGGGCGTGGTGGTGGTCTATCACTATCCCGCGATGGGGCGCGTCGATGAGAGGCGGCGACGAGCGGGAGCCTTGGTCCAGGACGAAGATGTAGGACGGGCTGTGTGATGACATTGCCTCACGACAAGAGGCATCGTGGATGTTGGTGCCTTTGGGGGGATGGTAGGATGAGATGAGCGAGGGATCGAGACCGAGGAGGACAAGGGTGCGGTGCAGGATCACGCCGGATGTGAGGCCGTCGGCGTCTTTATCGGGGATTATGAGCGTGGGTTTGCCGGCGGCGACGCTGGATGAGTTAGAGATGGGCATGAACGTAAGATAGTGAGTGCCAAGGTGAGGAGGGTTGAGAGATTCACCATTCGCGAATAAAACTCCTCGCCGCCTCCATCCTGTCCTCCGGCGCCGGCCACACGATACTGCCATCCTCATTCCTCACTGACGGTGTAAGATGATATTCGGGAACTGCTGGCCGGGGCTTCTTGGTGCTCTTTGCCCCTGATGCGAGGCTTGCGGCTGTAGCGGTCCTCTTCATGGCGAAGTATCGGGTTGAATGTTGGGCAATTGGGCTGACGAGCCGTCGTGTGCGCCGCTGGAGGATGAATAACGGCAAAATCGACGTTATTCTCCTCGTAATTGATGGCATGGCTGAGGAATCGATGAGTTGAGGTTAACTCTCAGCGCGTCAAGTGAGATGGAAATCTTGCGCTGGAATGTCGTCATAGAAAAAGCGCACCGTGCCTGGGCGCTGAAGCAGCGGCATGTGGGGCGTTTTGTATGGCCGCACGGTGTAAGGTACCCCAAGTAAGGTACAGTATTGAGGTCAACAGGAGATGAGACCGCCCATTTTTCCTGTGATAGAGGGACTACTTTTCCTGTTGTTACATGCTCTACTTTACTATCGTTGTGGTCGTGGTCGTTATTGATATTATCATCGTCGACTTTATCGTCGTTTTCACTACCATTATTTATGATCGTTACTCGTGTTTTTTTCTTGTCCGTCACAGAAGTAATTAAGTAGACAAGAATTATAGCTATGTAGATTTAGGAAAATTAAGCGGTCTCTAACTAAGTATAATTACCCAAAAGAACAATTTCCATCATCTGTAAATGCAAACCGAGATCCATCAAAGTTCCAAAAAACTCAAGTTCCAAAACACAGACCACCAGGTCAAGAAGACTAGTAGCCTCAATACTGCTTCATTGTGATTCCCGTGACCCTATCGATGCCTTTATGGGCGGGATCTTCCACAGCGCGATCGACAGCTTTGTCAACAGCTGCAACCGCAGCTCCGAGGGCTGCCACATGCACAGCTGAATGTCCCTCCTCCCAACTCCAAGCCTGTGTATGCCCATCGAAATCGCCCTCAAACCCTTCCAACATGTTTTTCATGGCCTCCGAAGGCTTGTCGACAAGATCGGTCGTTTCTTTAACGACGGAATGCTGTAACCATGTCTCGTGCTTAGCACCGGTATTTAAGAACATCTTCTTGTAGTTGACATCATCAAAATTACCCGCAATGCTTTCCAGCGCGGCGTCAAAATCATGACCCAAAGTCACCGACAACACGGCGGTCTTGACGGCGGCACCAGCGGCGACTTGCGCAGCAGCATTTCTCTTCGATATTGACCGCACCAGAGCCCTCTTTCCACCAGCTCTGTCAGCAAGCGTCATGAGACGCTTGATTTGACATCCAGTGGCGTTGGCGTTGATCGCCCAGGTGATGCCCATGTACGGAAGACCAATGAGGAGAACCCCGGAGACACAGGTGCCCTCGAGGGACGAAGTGAGACGTCTGAGAGTATGTTCGACTTCACGTTGGAATTGAATATGCTGCTGAGGTGACATTCTGAGGGCCAATGCTTGCTCATATGCTCTCTTCTCCCGGGTTTCCTCCATCGCCTTGGAGACGCCCTTAACCGCATGGTAGGTCGTCCCAATCGCTGTTGCAGCGGAGGCACCGAGGAAGGTAAGAAGCGAAATGCCTGTAGGATCGATGAATGCGGTGGTGAATGAGGCGGCGGCAACCGCACCAGCGGATGCAGTCTTTCTTCCTCGGTGATGGCCCATGGTGGTGGAATGGTTTCTGGAAATGAAGATGTAGATCAAGTTCGGATACAAGTTGCAATTGAGATGTCTGCTCCAACACCAGAATGAGCCGTTTACACAGAGAAGGCACCGAACGCAATTTATATCTTTGATAATTGTATTTTAGCATTTGCATTTTCAACGTTCACACCCTAACTGGGAATGCGTTATCAGCCATAGCCTCCGTTCAGACATGTAAGCCACGAGCTGAACAGCCCCCCTCAGCCTTGAAACGGCTTTCAACAAAGGTTGCTCATGAAACTTCAGCCTACCTACTCGACTCGAAATTTGGACTTTCCCATTCCTGGAATCGCATCTTTGGCTCTTTTTATCATCGGCCGTAGACCTTTTCGGTTGAATGTGTCTGGGAAACCGCAGCGTTTTAGACGGTGGCTGAACACCCACCAATAATTGACCGCATTAGGAAGCCAAGGGGCTATGTGCAGGGTGGCTCAAGGGCAGGCTGTCAGTTCCAGCGGTAATGAGGTCTCAGCTCAGCCTGATTCTGACCAAGTGATGGAAATCCGACGGCGGCTTTCGATACTGCTTCTCTATGGTACTATTGATTCATACGGTATTTCTGAGACAGTCGTGGACGGTTTCACTAGCTTAGCATCTGTTTTGCGAAATGGCGCTCTAGTTGTGCGAACCTTTCAAGGAGCCCAAGACTGATGACTTGCCAGGATCTGGATTAGATACCATCATAACACGCCCCAAGGCGCGAAGACTCTCTTTCGTGGTGAACCTCAATCTTTGCTCATCGATCTTTAATAAAATCCTGAGAGTTAGACTGTATCCTAGTATCTCCCTCGTCATTATCGCCATTACAAGTCTTTCGTGCTTTTGCGTGTAAGTCAGCGCCGGCCTCTAACAACATAAAAACGGCACCCTCGAAATCCTTCTCAACGGCAATATGTAACGCCGTCCACCCAAGCTCATCATACGCATCTAACCCGTGCTCCCAATTCCTTTGCGTATAGTGCTCGAGGAGTAGTCCCAACACCGCTTCATGGCCTCCTAAAACAGCCCAATGCAAGGCTGAGCGCTTTCGTCGGTCAAGGTCGCTAATACGAGCCCCCGCTTGAAGCAATATTCCGGCAACTGCTTCATGACCGTCTATGGATGCGTGAATCAATGCAGTTCGGCCGTCACTGTCCTTTTCGTTACAGTCGACGTCACGTTCCATAAGCCTTCTTACTATACGCTCATGACCTCGACGTGCTGCGATGTGTAAAGTGCCAAGCCACCCACGATCAGAAACAGGGGTTTGATTGTCCCCGGATGCTGGAGATGTACCGGCTAGTGCCCCGCCGCTAGTACCGGGCGAGGATCCGGAAGAGGATGAGGGATTATTGCTGCGAGGGGTGGGACTGCTATCGGAGCTGGATCTGCCGGTCGGATCCGATAAATCTGGCCTGAATCTCGCGGTGGTAGCGCCCGGCTGTGCGAGCACCCTGGACATTCTAGTTCTGGCGTTGTCGACTTCATGTAGCTGCCCTGGACTATCACGGAATCCGTTCGAGGAAAGTCCGAGCAAATAATCCACATCAGTCTGGCTCGTCTGTGATGTGTTTGATGTGTCGAAGCCCAACGAATGTTGAAATTGGGTGTGATAACTAGATAGCGAACTGCTGCCGCTGGGAAGATAGGCCTCGATTAAGGCGAAATCACCTAGTCCCGGGCTATCACTACCAGCGGAGGATTCTGCGTTCTGAACGAAGGGTGCGCTCCGCGTCTGACCGAGCGACGCTGTTGTATGACAGAGGACTTGATTTGTAGCTGCCATTGGAGAAGAAACACTTGGTTTGTATTGGAAACCCAGCTGTGTTCCTGATAGTGGGTTGCCAACGCTGTTGTGGTCCAAAGCGTCGTGAAGTGGCGTAGTTGTATCTGTCGCATGTGTTTGATTGGAAGCCTCTGCGCGAGCCTCTAGAGTTATGGTTAGAAGAACAATTCTAGAAGTAAGTCCTGCCGGCGAACAACGCGTTCCGTTCTTGGCCCTCACTTACGACGAAATTTGCGTTGTGCCATGCGGTTTTGTAGCCTGCGACGATTCGTCCGATCGGTCGCCAGATCGATGTGAAGTTCCATTTTCGGGCGCAGGGTTTAGGCAGGATCTTGTGCTAGAAAGTCGATCTGACATATCCGTGGAATACGAGTTGGACAGGACCTCTTTTAAAGAGGAAACACCCTAGTAAACCTTTTCCAACTAAGTCGAGCGGCAAGACAGGCCGCTGACAGGGTCCTGTAACTCAGTCCAATGAGCCGCTGTGGACAACCAATCCGCCAGCAGAGATAAAGCTCACTTGAGCAAGGCTTTGATATCCACACTGGTTCCTTCGGTTAAGTGGCAGGGGATTCATCCAATCATCTGGGTACTGTCAGCTGATTGTCTTGCGCCATAAGACCCTGTGGGCGCGCCATTGGACAATGCTGGGCCTCTCCAGTCGCGGCAGAGGGCCCTGGTGAGTCCTGAATACACGTTGTGGTTTCTGTGGATGCTGATGAGTGCGCAGTTTTCTCCACATAAGGAAATGATAAGTCATTTCATTGTAGAACAAAAGTACAGTAGATACCGCGCGATAACAGCATGCTTCGAAGACCAGATTCATTAATTACGATGCATCTCTATGGTTTAAAAGACATATCCGGCAATGCTTCACACTTTGAACGAAGCATTCATTACAATTAAGGCTCTGCTTGAAGGCACAATACCATAATAGCAGCAATGGGCCAGATACCGTTAACGAGACCTAAGCCGTGGCATCAATTCACTGTGCTACTAATTACTACTTCAAAGCAATACGTTGATAATCAAGTGCTGGCCACAGAGGTTTGTGCCAGCTTTGACACCAGCTTGTCGCCCAACGCGTTCAGGGAGCTTGCGTTGGTAATGTCAAGCGTTGTTAGCTCAGCACCCAACTCCAGACGAATCCAGTTGCGCAACTCAACTACCGCAAGCGAGTCCAGGCCAAACGTCATCAAAGGTTTAGCAGGCTCAATCTCGGTCTCCAAGCGGAGGATCTTGGCCAGCTGCGATGCAACCACCTCAACACCAACCTTGACCAGAGCTGTCCTGTCAGCGCCTGACTTGTGCAAGGCGTGGAATGCGCGGATTGTCTCATCTCCTTGCTTGCCTGAACCACCGTCCTTGCCGTCTGACCCTGTGCCCGTGTTCTGGAAAAGGTATCCGAAGCGGGCATCTCGAGTGAGATCGGAGTCTTCTGGCAACGGGAAGCCGATACCAGTGACGAGTTGCGCGGCGCTTTCAGGATTGATAGGAGCAGACGCGTTGTCTTGCTGAAGGATGGAGTAGCTGAGAATCTTACGAAGAGTCCCCTCAGTAATAGGTGTCCACTGGCGGGTGTCAAAACGAGCCTCAAACCCTTCTTGCTCGGCGACGTAGCCAACATCTTGAATGAGGCCGAGGTCGACCGAGTTAGCTTGAAGGCCAAGAGCGCGCCTATAGTCGGCAAAGGCATCGAGAAATGTGTTTCCCGCGGAGTAGTTGGCTTGTCCTTTGTTGCCAACAATGCCTGATATACTTGACAACAAGGTGAAGAAGTCAAGCGGATACTGAAGTTCTTCCGAAGCGCGATGCAAGTTCCATGTACCGTGGAACTTGGCGTGAATGGCAGTGTGGTAGTCGTCGAGAGTCATGGTCTCGTAAGGTTTGTCCTGGATATCTGTCAGTACTCGAATAGTGCAGCGATCAGAGCTCCTTACTCTTAGAACCATGGCACCTTGAATCATTCCGGCTACCCGTGGCACAGACTTGAAGACGTCTCGGACGAACTCAAGGTTCGCAACGTCACCCTTAGCCTCCAGCACCTCACAACCGTAGGCGGTGCAGTTCTTGATTGCTTTCTGAGAAGCTACATCGTCGATGCCACTGCGGCTCACAGAAATGATGTGCTTTGCTCCGTGTCGTGCTAAGTGAATGGCGAGAGATCCACAGAGACCTTTCAAGCCACCAACAATGACGTATGAAGCATCCGATCGAAGTTTGAGCCTCCGTGTCGCTGGCCTGATGGGGACTTGGAAATCCTTCTTGCTTCCGTCAGAAATGACCACCTTGCCGATGTGACGGCCGCGGCGGATGTATGCCAACGCCGCTGGAACTGCATCAAAGCCAAAGGTAGTTATGGGATGAATTGGCTTGATGTGTCCGCTGTTGACCAGGGCGAAAATTTCACCCAAAAGTCTGTATGATGTGTTAGTACTTGTTATTGAGCAGCTAGAAAAGGTTCTTTGCGAAAGACCAACCTTGCGATCAAAGGGTCTCGGATGTCCTGGGTATAGGAGAAATCCATGGCTCTGAACGAAGCGTTGCGGTCGAAAGGCTCCATAGATAAAGTGTTCCGATCGACAATGTCCTTCTTTCCGATCTCAACCAAGGTTCCACCGTCGGCAATGATTCTCCATGAAGCATCGAGAAGTTCGCCGGTGAGAGAGTTGATGATGACATCAATACCGCGACCATTTGTTGCAGCCAGGATATCTTTTGCGAATGTCGTGTTGCGAGAAGAGAACATGCGACTTCGTGGGATACCGTAGTTCTCCTCGAGGAACTGGCGCTTTTCCTCCGTACCGACGGTGACATAGATCTAGCACATGCGTTAGCATTTTCAAGGGTTGGAAGATGATTAAGGCTGTGACCCAAATAACTCACTTCTGCATTCTTGTACTGGGTAAGCTGATGTTACGGTCAGCTATCCGACAGTAGGGTCTGCTAACAGAAGCTAGGGATTAACATATAGTAACAGTACACGGGGGGTGTAGTCTAGGTTATAGGTTATAGGCTTATATCGTAGATTAGTAGTTAGAGGCTAAAGTGATTAATCTTAGACTTAATAAGTATTTATAGTAAAAGTAAGCTGAAAATATCCTGAGGATAAATATAAAGTTAATTACTAAAGAGCTATAGAAGTTAGACTATAAGCTAGGCTTAGGTTATACTATATATAAGTCTAATTCTAAATATATTCCTTTATACTTTAAGTTAAGCTAGATTATTCTAACCTAGGATAATTACTTAGCTTCTAAGTTATATTAGATTATTCTAATCTCTAATAATTATTATCTTATTATTATATAACTTATATTATAGTTCTTCTATTTCTAAGTAAGTCTTGTTATTTCTATAATCTTATAGTATAAATATTCTATTCTAGCTACTTAATGCCTAAGTAGGTTATTTAGGTTATAATATTAGGTCCTTTCTCTAAAGGTTTTATCTTTAAGACTTAATATAAGTAAGTTATTAGTTCTAAGTTAGAAATCTATTAATTATACTTCCTGATTTATTTATAATACTAATACTATATTAGGTTATATTTAAAAATCTAATTCTTATAAAACTTATTATACTTAGATTTATTATAATTAGTAGGCTTTTAATACTTTAGTTAATTATTATAGTTATAATATAATACTTTATTCTCTTTATTTCTAGTATAATTATATATATAAGATAGATCTTACTAACTTAAAGTGTTATAATAAATATATTAAGTATAGTTTAATAGATTATAATAGTAGTAATATAGTAAATACTTATAAGTTATTTTTCTAGGTAATTAGAATAGATACTAATTAGTTATAGTGAATTATTATTTTAGAGAGCAAAAGAAAGTAGAGTAGAAAGAATAAGAAGCTGAAGAAATACTAGAAGTTTTTTAGATATAATTAGTAGTAGCCTTTAATTACTTATCTTATCTTTATAAATAGAAGAAGTTTCTAAGAAAATATAGTTTAGACTTAATTTATTATAAGATATAGTCTATTAATAAATAAGAAGCAGAAGAGTAGTCCTTAGAAGTTTAAGAGTTTTAAATACTTAAAGATTTATTATTATAAAATACTTTAAATAAATTAGACTAGTTTTTTCTAGGTATAAGTATTATAGACTTAGGTATTCTAGCTATAGTTAATTCTTTAGAGATATCTTAGTTAGTTTCTAGTATCTTTAAGTAAATAAATAGTTTTCCTTATTATAGTCTGTCTACTTCTATTAGTAGTCTAATATATCTATATAAGTATCTAATAATTAATATTAGTTTTTATTATTAGGAGTATATTATAATATTATTATTATTTCTTATTCTTAGTGTTATTACTAGTAAGTTATAAGTTTATCCTTTATATTAGTGATATTCTTAGCTAGTTTCTATATATTATCTTTATAACTATATCTTTTCTACTTAATAAGGTATTAGTATCCTTCTAGTTCTTCGAAGTAGTTAATAATCTATTCGACTTTATACTCTGGTTTATTATCTTCTATAATAATAAGGTTATTTGTCTATAATCTTTATAATACTAGTTTAAGTAGTAAGATATAAAATATTAGAAAATATTTTATTATATTAAGTAGATTAAGTTTATAGTTAACTAGTGAAACTTTTCAGAGGATTTTAAAAGGTTTAAGTTTTTTAAAATCTAGTTTATTATTTAGTTGTTTTATTTTGATATTTTACTATATAAGATAAATACTATCTCCCTCTTTTAAGGTTAGTCTCTTAATCCTTTATTTATTACTAAAGTATATTATTTATTATTATATAAATTCAAGTTCTTTATATATATTTTCTTAGATATCTTTGATTTATCTGATTATAGTAATAGCTTTTAGTACTACTAAGCTAGGTTATAGTTCTCTATAAGTAGTTAGTTTAAATCTATAGTTAAAGTAGAAAGAGGATTCCTTAGTACTTTCTCTACGCTATTATAAGCAAATTAGGCTATTAATAGTAGTACTACCTAATTATCTTAGTTATAATTAATATAAGTATAGAGGTAGGTTTCAAGGATTTAGTTAATTTATTCTGTTTATTTATTAGTCTGTAAGTGAAAGGCAGTAGATATTACTTACTTAATACTAAGTTATAATATAATTAATTTCTAGAACTTAGAAGTAAAGATCTTATCTCTGTTTAATATAATTTCCTTAGATATTCTATAATTAGTAATAATATACTTAAGGAATATATAGGCGAATTCTTTAGTATTGCTTACTTCTTTATATAGGATAAAATAGGTATATTTTATAAGTCTATTAATAATAATAAGAATACTATTATAATAGACTTCTATAAAGAGTTCTTAAGACTTTAGTAGTTTAATAATAAAGTTAAGAGATATAGAGTACTAAGCAGTTTATAGTATAAGTAAAGGTTATAATAATCTATAAGGTTAGTATTAGACTAGTTTGCTTTTCAGGCAAACCTTATAATCCTTAATTACTATTATAATATATTCTCTAGTAACTTTTTCTCTATATTATTATTATAATTACTTCTAGGTTTTTATAATTCCCTAGTAACTATATATTAGTATACTATAGAATTCTCTAATAGCTTTATTATCTAGTTTACTAAGTAGGCTAGCTATAAATTATTTAGTTATTATAAGAGTTTTTATAGTAAGTATAAAAGGCTGGCCCCTAGGCTTATTCAACGTAGAAATGCCGTCGATTAACTATTCTAAGCTGAAGAAGGAAGAAAAGACTTTACAGGGATAGGCGCCTAACAGCAGTGAAGCAGACCGGGTTAGGCGGTGTACCCCGGCAGAATAGTGGGTCCAACGGAGCCGGATCTCAGAGACTGCTCCGGCAAAGCCGGAGATATCGATCCGGGCTCTAGCCCGTGACATCACCCCCCCGCTCCCCTCCGGCGGCGCGCCCGCGGCGCTAAGGCTGGGTCTCCATCATGCTCCATCGCGGAGCCATAACGGCGTTCGTAAGCCTCCATTGCTTCTGTCCCCTGGAGCGTCTCAACAGGCTCCTATATCCTCTCTGCATACCTTTCCCACTTAACCAGAACCTCGCAGCGCCGCCTGCGCCCTCGACGTTTCCAAGTAGCTGCGTCGATGCTCTCCACATTCCAGGTTTCCTCGCCTTCATCATCTATAATCAGTGGCGGCTGCTCGTCGTCCAGCGTTTGACCAGGTAAGGGGTTGTTGCCTGCGCGCTTCAGGCTATCCACGTGGAAGCGTGGGTATATAGCTGTTAGTATATCAAGCTCTACTACGTATAGTGAGATAACTTTTATGACTGTGTACTTATAGTGTAGCTAATCCAGTTTCTTGCAAGGCCTGGGGGATCTGTAATGCCCTATATAAAGCCAGACTTTGTTGCCTACTTCCAGTCTTTCTATAGGCTGGCGCTTCACGTTAGCCAGTTCCTTATAGCGTTGCTGCGTTAATGCGAGGGTTGATTAGGCTATATCTATTACATCCTGAAGTCTTGTTACTAGCTTACATGCTACATCCTCGCGAGAGCCTTCACAGTCTTATAGGTCTGCCTCTTAAACCTGGATAGGCTCTGGGTGGTATCTATGTTCTAAGAAGAAGCTGCTTATACTAATAGCGTTGTTATTACAGCTGCAGAGCGCTAGTTAAGCTGCTGGGAGGTTATTTGCCCAGTCCTTCTGCAAGTAGGTAACATAGTTGCGCAAGTAGGCCTGGATCTCTTAGTTCATCCTCTCCAGGCCTCCATCAGTCTGTAGGTAGTAGGCAGTACTGAGCTGCTGTTCTATTCCTAGCAGCTTACAGAACTGACGCCAGAACCAGCTCGTCCAGTTGCTATCTCTATCGCTCACAATAGACGCAGGGATACTATAGAAGCGGAAATAGCAGCTAAGGAATCGTTCTGCGCACGCCTCAGCTTCTATACTCTCTATAGCTTCAAGAGCTACACCCTTGCCTAGCCGATCGATAATAACCCAAAGGAATCTCTCGCCCTTGTCTGTAAAGGGAAGGTTAGTAATGAAGTCTATAGCAAGGTCGCTTTGTATATGCTGTGGTATTGGCAGAGGTTTCAGAAGTCCTTTTTAACGCTCTCTCCAGATATAGCTACGCCCGCAGCCATCGCAGTTGCAGCAGAAGCGTCATACTAACTATGACTAGCCAGGCTAGTAGAAGCGTCTACTAACCAGTGCTAGGGTGTTATCTCTTCCTAGGTGTCTGCTAAGTACTGAGTTATAGATACTTTAGATGATATAAGTATGCAGCATATTCGCCTTGCTATCTAGGTCTTTGCTACCTAGTACCTAGATCTAGTCTCTAAAGAGTAGTTAGTTACTATTATCAATCTCACACTCAGCAATCTAGACTTTCAGCTTGAGACTAGGAGGGAAACTTCTTTCTCGCTGTTTCACTGCAGTATAGATCTGCTGGTAGACTTCATCTTGTCCTTAAGTCTGATCCCAGAGTTGCTGTAGTTCTTTATCATCAGTAAATATAAGCATCGCTGGTGCTGCCTCTATGCGTTGTACACGTGCTGAGGGAAGGGCTACTTCAGGAAGAAGCTGGAGAATCCAGCCTTGTTCGCGCTCATCCTCTAGAGATGTAGGTACGTCTTGTTCGCATCTAGAGAGTATGTCTAGCATTACTGCTTCGCTTCCCAGGCGGTACTGAATCTTGAAGTTGTACTATGATAGCTCCTCTGCCTATCAGCTTTGTCGTTCTGTAAGCTTCTGCTTTATTATGAAGTACTTAAGGTTCTTATAGTCAGATAGGACCTTGAACTTATTGACGCTCTATAGCTCCGCTCTCTATGCTTGCAGGCAGCTTATAATAGCTAGCATCTCTTTATTATAAATTAGGTAGTTAAACTGCGCGCTGTTTAACCGCTGCGAATGGTATGCTACTGCGTAACATCTATTATGCTTGTCTTCCTGTGAGAGCACTCCTCCAAGGGCAAAGCCGGAGCAATCAGCTTTAATATAAGTTATCTGCTCAGGGTCTAATTAGTGCAGGACAGGCTTAGCTGCGAAGATCTTCTTAAGCTCCTGGAATGCTGCTTCTTATTCCTTACCCCAGCAGAAGGGGACACCTTTCTTTATAAGAGCTATCAGGGGTCCAGCAATCTCTGAGTATACTGGGATGAAGATCTAGTAGTAGTTTATAAATCTAAGGAAGCTTCAGACTCTTTTAACTATCTTTAGAGCTGCCTATCTTTTAATCGCCTTCAGTTTCTCAGGGTTGCAAGAGATACTAACTCCAGCTGTAATAATAAACCCTAGGTACTTAACTGTCTTCACAGAGAATGCATACTTATGAAGGTCTAAATATAGCTCTGCTGCAGCAAGCTTATGCAGTACTAGCTTAACCTTTGCTTTATAGTCTTATTATAAGCTGTTTAAGTAGATCAGGATGTTATCTATATATGCTGTTATAAAGTCGTCTAAGTACTCTCGGAGTATACTGTTGATATATTATTAGAACGTAGCAGGAGCCTTTATAAGCCTAAAGAGGATAACTAGCTATTTAAATAGCCTATACCTTATCCAGAAGGCTGTCTTATACTCCTCTCCCTTAGCAATCCTAATCTTATAGAACGCTGCTACTATATCTAGCTTAGTAAACCACTTAGCAGCGCTAACAGTGCGTAGTGTTTCCCAGATCAAAGAGAGAGGATATTAATCGCGCTTAGTAAGTTCGTTAAAGGCGCAGTAGTTAACGCAAAACCAAATCCCTCTACCTAGTTTACACATGAATAGTACTAGGGCTGATACTTCTAAGCTGCTAGCACAGATAAATCTCTTATCTAGTAAGTCTTATAAAGTTTTATAGAGAATAAAGAGTTCTTCCTGTAATATACTATAGAGCAGGCCCTATAGTAGTACAGCCTTATTGCTGTTGCTTTCCTGTTTAATAGGGATCTTATAGTTAACCCCAGGATAATATAGAGGAAGGTTAGCAGCTTTATCAGGTTAGAACAGCTCTTGAAACTCTGCTAGTATAGCTAGTAAGAGGAGGGTCTTTAGGTCTGCCTTCTCAGTCTTCTTTATAAAAGCCTTCTGTATATCTGCTAGGCTGATAGCTCAGACTTTATATCCTGCTGTTCGTTTAGTATGTTATCACGCCCTTTTATAGAGCGTTACAAAAGGGGCTCCTGGGAGGAGGCAGGCAACCCTGATCTGGTGTACTTGTTCTGGCTCCTCCTCGCCTTTCAGACGTAGGTCTACGCCGCCCCTCCTATGTTATATCTGTTGCGCGGCAGCATTATACAGGATGCGGTTCCTCTCTATCCAGGGCTTCCCTAGGAACAGGTTGTCGCTAAGGCTATATATAGTATATGCGAAGATCTTCTCATTATAACTGCACAGCTTAAGGTTAAAGACAACTATACCTGTTGCTTTTATAGCGCCTGTAGCATTGCTGAAGCTGCCTAGTACCTGCTCAGAGCAGTCTACTACTAGCAGGCGAAGCTTGCAGGCCAGGTTATAGTTGACAAGGGCGTATAAGTTGCAACCTATGTCTATTAGGGCGTCTGCTTAAGTGCCCTTATATATGCAGGTAGTGATCACTGCTGACTTGCTGCTTATATAATGCTTAAACTGCTTCTATTTTGTGATATCACTAAGTTTGGCCTCTAACACCCGACTTTGCAGTAGAGTTACTCTTTTCCTAAGCTCTCTTCAGCCTTAGAGCTTCCCAGCTCTTCTATAGCATTATTATTACTGCTCTCTTCTAACTTCTTGGCTTTCTTGACCTTCTTAATCTTCTTTAGCCCTGGACGCTTTGGCTTAGTGCACTATATAGCGATATGGCTGATATTGTTACAGTTATAGCAACGCTGACTATCCTTCTGCAGTTGTTTACTACTCTCAGACTCAGATAAGGAGGAGTAGCATCTGTAGCGCTGCAGTTCTAGAGCTTCCTTCTTATTCCTTGCGCAGCTTACGCTAGTCATCACTATATCACTATTATTATTATAATGCCTGCTTGCTTCAGGGGCTCTAGAGTAGTATAAGCTGCTTCTGCGTGTTATAGCTAGAAGCTTCTCCAGCCTTACAGCTATATCTTATACCTGTATAAGCTATCTATAGTAGTTATTAACCAGAAGGTCGACAGTAACAAGGGCTTATTAGAGCTGCGTACTAAATGCTCTCTCAAGGAGGGTTATCTTCGCCTGGTCTGCCTAACTAGCCTTCCCAGCTTCTGATAATACTCTCTTATATCAGGGAAGAAAGGAAGCGAGGGATTAGTCATCCTGCTGACAGATCGTTCGCAGCGTAGCAGCTGCGCAGGAGGTAGTACTTAGGTCCTTGTACGTACAGTCCAAGTACCTCATGAACTCAGAGGGGTCTCGCTCGCCTCTGGGGCCTCCAGCAGCATAGAAAGTAGCAACAACTTGCTAAGGGTCAATATTAAGTTATGAGTTGATATAGTACCAAACCTCAGCATTACCCCCTATAAGTCCTGCATCTAGGGTTGTCTTATTATGCATTTGCTGAGACTATGCTAGGTAGTCTTTGCGCCTTCCTATAAACTTCAGGGGATTCAGTAGGGGCTTTCTCCGCCCTTCAGCTACTATTACTATATCATCACTTAGAGCCTGTATAGTTATATCAGCTGTGGACGGGGTTGGTATGCTACTTATAAGCAGCATAGGGGTTGCTCTATCTAGTGACATAAGCCTATTCAGAGCTGTTAAGAGCTGCGTTATCTGGGCTGTCTGCTAGGCCATTTGGTCCTAAAGAGGACGTATGCTTACGTTAACCGCTTCGTTAATCCAGCAGTCAATCTCAGCGTTCATCATGTCGTTTGCGCTACCCTCTGGCGAATCTATCATGTTGCTCTTGTGAGGTTTCGCATAGCATCTTCTGTTGTTGAGCTTAGAATATGTAAGGGGCTGGCCCCTAGGCTTGTTCAATGTAGAGGTGCCGTCGATTAACTATTCTAAGCTGAAGAAGGAAGAAAAGACTTTATAGGGATAGGCGCCTAACAGCAGTGAAGCAGACCGGGTTAGGCGGTGTACCCCGGCAGAATAGTGGGTCCAACGGAGCCGGATCTCGGAGACTGCTCCAGCAAAGCTGGAGATATCGATCCAGGCTCTAGCCTGTGATAGTAAGTACTAAATCTCTATTATTATTATATTTAAGAATTACTTAGGGTTCTTTTAGTACTAAGATATTATAGTCTAGTTATTAGCTAAGAGTATTAGCTTTACTATTCTCTAATCCTTTCTAATAAATAATTTAGAAGTTAAATTCTAAGAGGAATTCTAACTATCTAATTTATTATTTATTAAGTTCTTTTAAAGTAGTAAAGTATACTAGGTTCTTATAATTAGTATATATAAATATTTAGTAGATAGTTCTTAAGAGTAAGAGTTATTATTCTTTAAAAGCTTTAATAATTACTATAAGTTCCTTATTATAGATCTAATAGTTAAGTTCTAGTCTATAGAGCTTATAAGAGAAGAAAGTATAGAGATATAAATATCTTTCTAAGTCTCTCTAAGATAGTTATACTCTAAGAGTAAAGTTTAAGGTATTTATTTTAACTTTAAACTATTCTTTTAGGTTTAAGATTACTAAAACTAGTTTATTAGTAATATAATCTTTAATAGTCTAAAAAGCTATACTCTAAGCTTTTTTCTATTTAAATAGTTAGTCTTTATAACTAAGATCTATAAGAAGTATATTAATTTTTTTATAGAGTCTAATAAATTTTCAGTAGAAGTTAATAAATCTGAGAAATCCTTAGACCTTTTTAAGGTTAGTTAGTATTAGCTATTCCTATATAGCTTAGACTTTCTTTTTTAATATACTAATATATTTAGAGGTAATTATAAATCTAAGGTATTCTACTTCCTAGGTATAGAATATACTTTTCTCTAGTTTAACTAGGAGTTTAGTATCTTAGAAAGCTTAAAGTACGAAGTATATATACTCTTTATACTATTCTATTATTATAGAGAAGATAAGGATATTATTAAAGTAGATAATTATAAAGATATCTATAAATTTCCTAAGAACTTAGTTAATTATATTCTAAAAAGTAGCTAAGGTATTAGTAAGACTGAAAAGTATAATAAAGTACTTAAAATATCTTTTATATATTCTAAACGTAGTCTTCTATTCTTTTCTCTTCTTTATTTAGATAAAGTTATAGATATTTTTAAGGTTTAGTACTATAAAGTAGTTAGCTTTATAGAGGAGTTATTAAAGTTTGTTAATTAAAAGTAATAAGTACTAGTTTTTAATTATTATTTTATTAAGTATTTAGTAATTAATATATAGTTATAGTTTGCTGTTCTCCTTTAGTATAAACAGGATTAAGCTTCTTATTAATAATATTAATTCTTTAATATAGCCTTTCTTAAGGTTTTTATTAAGGTATTTATTAAAAGCTTCTATCTTTATTAGATTAAGTCTATAAATTTTATTAAACTTAGGTTCCTTCTTTTCCTTAATAAGGATTTTATAATTGAAATTCATATATTTAAGTAGTCTAGTTTCTAGTTTAGCTACGGAGAGTTTCTTATAAACTCTATATTTTTCTAGGATAGATAGAAGGAGATCATTCTTTTATTTAAGATCTACTGTCTTTAATAGTTATAATATAGCTTCTTTTGCTTTAAAATAGTAGATATATCGTTTTACTACTCTTTAATAAGTAGATCTATTTAGGGCCTAGGTTTTATAGGACTACTTAGAGACTAGATTATTACTATCCTAATAAAGTTAGCTTATTCTCTAATCTATTTATAAGTTATTCTTCTCAAGCTATAGTATTCTTAATATAATATTATATATATTAAGTTTAGTAATATTAAATTAAAGTTATTTGTTTTAATCTAAGTAACTTATTTTAAAAAGTATAGTTTTATTTTTAATAGTTCTTCTTTTATACTAGATTTATTCTCTTTCTATATCACTAAGCTAGTATATATACTCCTTTCTTTACTACAGTAGTTATAATCTATTTATTATTTAGAGTGATATAAAGTTTATTTTAGCTTTACTATTAATAAGTATAATAGTTATAATGTTATTAATAGTAACTATAAGTTATAGATATACTTTCTAGTCTAGGGATATTAGATATATAGACCTTATTATTATTACCTATCTTAGTTCTTTATTAATAAGTAAGTCTAGTTTTTTAACTGCTTTTATTATCTAGAGTAAGTGATCTGCTTTCTTTCTTATTATACTTTTATAAGATAGTTCTCTTAGATCTAAAGCCTTAAGAGGTTCAGTCTTTCTTATAGAAGTCTGAAAGTCTTTACTTTCTAAGTTATATATATAAGATATTTATCTTTCTAGTATTCTTCCTATTTTATAGTATTATTATATTAATATCTTATAAGGTATTATAAGTTTAAGCTAAAGGCTACTAAGTTATTATTAAATATAGTTATAATCTATCTAATTATAATAGTATATATATTTTAGATAGAGTTTTTATTATATCTTCTAGAGTAGAGTTAGTATTTATACTTATCTCTAAGGTATTCCTTATATTTATTAAAGAAGTATTATAGCTAGAAAAGGTTTTAGTAGTTATAATAATTATACTTAAGTATAGAGTAATCTTCTATATAAAGCTTTAAAGTGTAGTTCTTATCTCTCTAGTTTACTAGGATATTATAGAAGTATTACTACTAGTTATTATAATTTATATTAATTATTTAGTACTAGAAGAGCTATTAAGTTTCTTCTTTATTATTAGATTCCTCTTTAGAGCTAGTATTATCTATACTAGAAGTGAACTTATAAGTAATTTCTGCCTAAGTATATTAGTAGGTAATATTATAAGGTTTATCTAAGTTATAAAAGGAACTCTCTCTTTCTTTAAAAGTCTAATTATTAGTGAGACTAAGGATCTGTTATTCTATTAAGAAGTTATGTTAGTATTTAGATTCTTCGTTAGATTCTTCTTTAACTTATTTTTTAAGTTCTTAGTTAATTTACTTAATTCTAATAGGGTTTCTATATATATATCTACATTATTTAAAGTAGGTTATAAAAGTACTAATTTAGTAATACTATATAATATTATTTAGTTTTTCTTAAGCTTGTTATAATTAAAGTGTTTATACTATTTTAAGGTGTAGGATCTGTTATTTATTATTACTTATAATCTACTGTCTTGTTTTATGCTAATAGATTCAGTTTATTTCTTATTAGACTTAGGCTTCTAATTTTTAGATAGTCTGTTAAGTTTTCTTATTATAGCCTATAGAGTTATTATTAGTAGTTCGTTCTTATATATTAATAGGTTTGAATTGCTATATTTAGAGTATTTTATCTAGCTATTTAGTAGTCTTTCAAACTATCTTGCTATTTACTTATAAAGCTATTATAAAGGATTTTATTTTAGCTTCTAGGATAGTTATATTATAACCTATCTTTCTATAGTCTAAGTTACTAGGCTAATATTCTATAGCTTCCTTATTACTATAGTAGGTGAAGTATTTATTGTTATAGTATTTAGTTTATAATAGGAATATATAAAGTGTTTTAGTTGCTATACTAACCTGTTTAATTTGTTTAGGTATAGGTTTCTAGCTAGGTCTCTTAGGTTATCTATAGTCTTTAGTAATATATTTTATTTTTTTGTAGTTATAATATTTCAGGTTCTATAGTTTTTTGTTATTGCTTTTAGTAGTAGTACTGAGGTTTATAAGTTTGCTATATTATTTATAGGAAGTATTTTGTTAAGTGTTATTCTAGTTATTATAGGGTCTGTTATTATTCTGCTAGTTATTAAACTTGTTTTAGGGGTGCTATTAGTACTTATATTCTAAGTTTAGGTTTTATTATTTATCTTTTTATTTCTTTTATTGCTTATAGAGTTAGTTATTAATTTTAATAGATAGTTTAGTATATTAGAAGAAGTTCTCTAGTTAATTAATCTTAATAATCTTATTTTTAATTTTATTCTTAAGTCTTTAATAGAATATAAAGATCTTAGTTTCTTTAGTAAGGTTAAGTTAGATACTAAGTTATTTAAAGTTAGTAGAGTAGTTTTTAGCAGACTTAGTCTATTTAAGCTAGGTAAAGTTATACTTAGCTTATTATTTTTTATTAAGGTCCTAGAAAAGTAACCTAAGTATATCTTTAAATCCTTAGAAATTAGTATAGATATTATAGGTTTTTATAGAGTATTTATTAAAAGTTTTATATTTAAAGTATTCTTTTTAGATTAGTTTAAACTATTTAAAAGCTTTCTTTCTAAAATAAGTAGCTATATATACTACTTTCTTAGTTTTATTAGTGAAGTCTTTATAATAAAAGTTCTAGTAGTTCTTAACTTAGATTAGAAATCTTTTAAGAGTTCTAGAGGTTCTATTATAAGTAACTAGAGTATTAAGTTTAAGCTTTTATTATCTTTTTATAAGGGTAGTAATAATATTAATAGTAGCTTAAAAAGTGTTAACTTCGTTCTGAAGTTCCTATATAAGGAGGTTATTACTTTATTTTTCTAAGTATATAATTTTATTTTTAAAGTTCTAAAATTATTAGGATCTATTACTAAGTTCTTAGATTATACTCTTAAAGCTTTAGAGTTTATTAGCTATTTTATTATATATAGTTTATATTTTAGCTATATTATTATCTTTTTTTTTAACTTAGGCTTAGAGCTTATTATAAGTCTTCTTTTTAAAGGTAACTTTATTATCTAAGTCTATAGTTATTAGAACTCTCTTAAGTTCTTTAGCTAAGTTTCTAATAGGCTATTTGGAAAAAGAAGAGCTTCTTAGGGTAGATAACTTAGTAGAGGTATAAGAGGATATCTTATTTATATTATTAGTAGGTCTTAATAGTTAACTTACTAAATAGAAGTAATTAAAGTATTATAGTTAGCTATCTAATAATAAGGTCTACTAATAGAAGCTAGAGATTAATATATAGTAATAATATATAAAGGGTATAGTCTAAGTTATAAGTTATAAGCTTATATTAAAGATTAGTAGTTAGAGGCTAAAGTAATTAATCTTAGACTTAATAAATATTTATAGTGAAAATAAGCTGAAAATATCCTAAGGATAAATATAAAGTTAATTACTAAAGAGTTATAAAAGTTAGACTATAAGCTAGGCTTAAGTTATACTATATATAAGTCTAATTCTAAATATATTCCTTTATATCTTAAGTTAAGCTAGATTATTCTAACCTAGGATAATTGCTTAGCCTCTAAATTATACTGGATTATTCTGATCCCTAATAATCGTTATCTTATCGTTATATAACTTATACTATAGTTCTTCCGTTTCCAAGTAAGTCCTTGTTATTTCTATGAGCCTATAGTATAAATGTCTTGTTCTAGCTACCCGACGCCTGAGTAGGTTGTTCGGGTTGTAATAACTAGGTTATAGTAATTATATACGTATCGTTAAGTTCTTTTAACAGGGCTACATACTTTAGTAATTAGAGATACTTAACTTATAGATAATTAAGTAGCTTATTTAAGTTAATATTTCTCTTAATTTACTAGAAATATTACTATACTTTAGTTTAACTATATTTTAATATATTAAAGTAAGTAAAGAGGAAGTATTAATATATTTAATATTCCTTTAAGCTTTTCGCTTAGAAAACTTACTATATATATAAAAACCTATATACTTTATTAGAGTACTTCTAAGTAATCTTAGAGAAACTACTACTTTTAAAGTAGTTATTAATAGTATTAATATAGTATAATAATAATATCTTAATATTAAAGAAGTAATTAGTTAAAGTAGTATAAAGAGAGAGAAGCCTACCCCCTATAAAGTAATTTATATTCTCTTTATATACCCCTATAAGTAGCTATAGAGGTATCTCTATAAACTATCCTAGCCCTTAAATATTTCCCCGTGAGAGTTATACAGCAGTTAACAAGGTGCGCCTCCAGGCGGCAAACTGCGAAGAAGAAAAGTTAGAAGGGAAGAAAGATTTGCAAGGCCTGCAGCCAGACGCCCGTCTGCACGGCATGCCCAAGCCTGCTGGATCCCTAGATAACACTGCACCGTAAGCTATACGCGTCAACAATCTAGCCGAGGAGGGTGTTGGGTGTGCGCTTTTGGCAACTTGTAAAATCTGAACGTGGGCATGGTGTCGGCGGTGGATGTTGCTGACCATGCATGATAGCGTGCTCACCGGGATCAATGTAATCAACGGGTCAACCCCGGGCCGCCCCGTTCCTGCCGTTCCCTTGATGTGCTTACATGATTCACAATCCCCGCTCATTCAAACGAGATGCTTTCTTCGTGACCGGTATCATTTCCCGGCTTTAGCTTCCTTCGTACATATCACGTCAGATTGAAATCGAGAGTAGCAGAAGTCCCAAAACCGAATGGCATCATGAAGAACCAGGCGCCATCAGGAATAGTGCATCAGCAATGCTAGAGACATATCGAACACGGACGGTACAATAGCAAGAGAATCCGCAATGGTTTGCAAAAGTCTAGTCTTTTGGGCTGACATGTTTCTGTGCCTTTCTTGTCAATGAATGAGATCATGTCATCATTCGAACGCTTCGGCCAGAGCCCTTTTCTGGCTAGTGCCATAGGCACATGAAGAGGAGATGGGCTGTTAAGCCTACCAACAGCCTATGTTGTTCTGGCTGTGTGGCTTGTGTACATCTTCTTCCTCACAACATATCAACGTAAGGATGAAATGAAACCTTAGTAGGCACGCTTTTTCAAAGAACGAAATTTGACGAAAGACCAGTGTTGCTTTCTCCGATCTCTGGTATTCCAGGACCAAAGCTTGCCGGTGAGATTGCTAAACTCCTCACAACTCAAGAGAATCCTGCTAAACAACTCCTTGAATATCCTAGCTGTGACATATTGGTATGAGATCTATTACGATGTCGTGCTTGGTGGTCAGTACTACCGAAAGATCGGCCAAATGCATGAGAAGTACGGTACGTTCTGCCGCGCCTTGCCAACGACATGGACAATGCCTGAACATAACCGCAGGCCCCATCGTTCGGATAAACCCCCACGAGGTCCACTTCAATGATCCAGACTTCATCGACTCTATCTTTCCGGGACCTGGAAGGAAGACCAACAAGTACTTCTTTACCGGCAGACGCACAGGAAGTAAGCCGATAACGATTTTCTTCACGTGGACCTTGTCATTGGCTGACCTACATCCTCTCCCTCGACAGCTGCGGAGTCCATCGTCGCAACTATAGACCATGATATGCACCGAAGACGTCGTAACGCCATCAGCGGATTCTTCTCTACAGCAAGTATTCGCAGACTAGAACCAATCATTCAAGAGCACTTGACAAAGTTGCTCGCGCGGATGCAAGACGCCGGCAAAGCAAGCGAAGTGTTGCCTATGCACTACGTTTTCCGGGCTTTTACCAGCGACTTGATTACAGAGTACGCATTTGGTGACTCATTTCACTTTCTGGAGAAAAGCGATTTCGCCATGCCCTACATGTTGTCGACGGACGTCTTTTTCATCCTCAACCATACTTTCTGCCACTTTCCTTGGGTCGGCACGTTGCTGGCTTTAGCACCACCGTGGGCCGTCAAGACGTTCATCCCATCATTGACTGAAATGTGGGACAAACAGATGGTACGTTGACGATACCCGAAGATTTAAACTTCATCGTATCTTTGGCTTACAGTTCAGCAGATGTGGATCGAAAAGGTTGAGAAAATCAGAAACTCCAAAGCTCCTGACAGCGCGAAGAACACGATTTTTGAGGGCATTCTAAACAGCAAGCTCCCTGACGTGGAGAAGACGATTCCAAGACTCGCTCATGAAGCACAGCTCGTTGTTTTTGCTGGGGAGGGTACAACGGCATACACACTTCAAGCTGCCATCTACCAGCTACTCGCCAATCCAGCCATCTTCCACAGGGTCAAAGCCGAGATCACTGCCGCCCTTCCTGACCCCGAAGAGGTGCCATCTTTCGCAAAGGTGGAGAAGCTGCCGTATTTGAGTGCCGTCATTCAGGAAATAGTACGCCTTCACCCAGGCGTCGTTTCTAGGCTACCTAGAGTCTCGCCAGAAATTCCTATTGTGTACCATGACAAGCGCAGAGGAAAGCAGTATGTCCTTCCTCCTGGAACATCAACGAATATGACCACACAGATTGCGCATATGAATCCAGAGGCTTTCGAGGATCCCCACGAGTTCCGCCCTCAGCGATGGATCGACAACCCCAGACTAGACAAAGGTTTTATCGGATTTGCTAGGGGCACTAGAAACTGCATTGGGTAGGTGATTAGTGGACTGGTTTTGATAACCACCATGTTGACAATCACAACAGGATGAACTTTGCACGCCAAGAAATGTCAATGGTGCTTGCTGCGATCATCCGCAAGTACGACATTTACAACGGCCAAGAGGGTCCTTCGCTCGAGTTATTCGACACCACGCAGGAGAGAGATATTGACCTCAACCAAGACTACATCATTCCATTCCCAGCAAAAGGGCGTCATGGCCTGCGGATCAGGGTGCGAGATTGAGACTTTACTGTTCGTTCACAGTTCTTCAATTAATCATCGCGAACGCTACGCACCTTTGGGCGATGCAATGGGAGCCATCTCATACGCAGGACAGAATGATACAGGTTCGAGGAAGCTATCCGTGAAGTTTCATTACGTCGTAATTGTTGGCATTCGTAGAATAATACAGTAGCTCCAAGCAATGAAGCGATTTGCTCATAACAAGAATTGAAACTATGCATCCCTGCAGTCACGTCTAGCATCCAAAACTTATCATCCATCATCACTATTCACACCACGCGTCGATGTTCTCAGTTGCATATTGCGCGTTGATTTAGCAAGGGATGTTCGTCGGCGAGTGAGGGGGGTCGACAACGTAGTCATCGTACAACACAAGGGAGCCGCTGTGAGCCTCGTTGCGGACCTTTCCGTTGCCGTCCTTAAGCACAGTGAAGCGACTAGAGTAGCTATTTGATCTGTTAGCGGAGTCCGACCGTAGTTTAACGTCATGGCGGCAACTCGGCCGAGAGCCGGGGCGGGTGCTTACTATGCAACCGAGCAGTTGCCACCTTCGAACCGCGATTGGATGACACCGAGCACATTGTAGATCTTCTCGGTAGAAGTCTCGGAGTGCACCGTCGTAGCGTTCGGTAGATGGTTCCACTGCTTCTCGCCTGTGGTGGGGAGCAGAGCCTGCTTGAGCTTGACGATCGCGTCCGGCCCCTCCGCTGTGTTCTCGAGCACAATCAGACGGCCCGTGTCCGGGACGAAGAAGTCCGTGAACGTGTCGGTGGACTTGTAGTCCTCGGCGAAAGCGTACAAACTGAGGGAAACTTCAATTAGCACTTGTAGTGAATGGAGATGCAAGAATAAGGCGGGTTCGACTTACGACTCAAGGAACGGCTCGAAAGAGGCGTCCACGCCTGACCCAGCCTGGTACTTGGCCATATCGACTCCCAAGGCAGTGCCTAGGAGAGTGAATGGGAGGAGAACCTTGCAGGCTTTCATTTTGAGAATATTATCCACTTGGTCGAGTTGTAAGGGAATGCAAAGGGGTGTGATGCAATGGCTAAGGGGCATGCAAGACTTTTAGCTATGGCAGTGCGAGGTACTTATATAGTGATCGATGAAGCCTGGACCCTTTGGCTACGTGTCGGACGGACAGATGATTATGATCGGAGGTCACGGACTGTGTAAGGCTGTCAATACCCGTGGCAGACTCTTCCCACCGATGCCTATGGGTCTGGAGATATGGAGACATCCACAGCTCTAGCTCTATCCACCTGTCGCTCTGATCAAATTCGTTTTGCAAGGTGAACTGAGTCTTAGTCGGGGCTCTTTTTTAAGCCATGCCGGATGGTGATTTCACGTGGCATTATCGTGCACGAATTATTTCTGTGATATTCGAAATTTGCTACGAAATGCCACCGAATGTATCAAGAAATTGAATCCATACTATCAACTGCTTTACCTGCCATTCGCCATGGCGAGTCATTGTTCAGTTGAGCATCAGTCAGTTTCCCTGGTTTGTTATCCACTTGGATAGTTGACCGCTCAGCTTTTCCACAATGCCAATGTTTGTGATCAACAGGGACACGTGCGGGTGGCATCTCACTAAGCCTCATTTAGATCGGTACCGACTAAATCATTCCCAAGACGTAGTATGGTCCAGGAAGATACCCGCAGACTTATTACATGATTCATGCCATCAATATAGAATCACGGAATCATTGGACGGCAGTCAAGTCATGGGCAAGAAGTAAATGCCTATTAATGAACCGCATAAAGCCGAGACCCGCCAACAGGACTTGTTGAGCGCGAGTTCATCGAAAGTCCTGTGTTGCGAGATCCTTGTCGTCCACCGCGTCCGAAGAGAAATGCAACATCAATATACCAAGGTTCGCAGTCGCGAACCTTGACGTGGCGCGACGGTTCGGCCCGGCCAAGGAAGCAAAAGCTGTGCGATCTGCTGCCCCATTCAGAGATCCTGGAGAGTCGGGGATTAGTGTGCCTCCTGTCTCCGGATACATACCTAACTTAGCCATTACACCTTTCTCAATTTAATTGAGCTCATATCGTTGATGAAGCATAGCATTAAGTTGAAAAAGGGCTGAATGTGTTTTTCTGAAAACCATCTGCCGAATTATACTGCTCTCCTGTATTGGTGGAGGCCTGATTAACCCCTGTGTTCGATTTAGCATGGCGATCTTGGCCTAGAGCATCGGAGTGTCCACGCACATTGCATTCTACAACTGCGTGTTGACCGAAAGACTTGTCATTAATGAGCAAAATTGAATTAAATTTCGTCTGAACATCAAAGTCGAAATAACCATTCTCATCGATGAGATAGTCTATGTACAAACAGAGGTACATGAAGAACGTCTTTGTGTTTCTTCAATCTCTGCATCAACTGATGACTAATTCGGAGATGCTGACGTAATTGACGGAGTCCGCGTGCTTGTCCGTCATGCCATGCAATGGATCCGTGCGCGCGCGGCGTTGAACAAGGAGGTTGCTTCTTCGTCGGAGAATCTGAACAGAAGTCCAGTCAGAACATTCCGATGCCATCCCAACCGTTTTCCATCAACACCAAACCCATTTCCATGCCAAACCATCGCAACTAGCGCCTCCAAATCATGGCGGGGATGCAATTGGGGCTGCAGGTGGCCTTCTACCTCTATCCCTGCGGTCTCTTCGTCGCCCTGCTGGGGGCCCAGTCCGTCCAGTTCTGGCGCGAAAGACGTGGCGGACCGCGCCGGGACGCGCCGGACGAGAAGGCCGTCGCTCTGCGCAAGTTCTACAACCGCCTCATCTGGTTCTTCCAACTGGTCCTGTCTGCTGTTCTGGTGAGAAGACTCTCATCTTGATCTGGGTGAAGATCGCGTCAAGGCTCACAAGTTCCCAGTTTGCCAGCACCATCGTCGCAGTCCGTGATGCGTTCGGCGGCCACTATGAGGGCCCGGCCAAGGTCGACTTCCCCTTCGCCGCTTACATTGTATGTGTCAACTTCTGCTGATCTTCGCGATGCAACCAATTGACCGAGGAATAGGCATCATATGTCGCGGTTCTGCTCTACTTCCTCGCTGGCCTGCTTCCTGATCCCGAGGGGCCGTGGGTGCCGACCGCATGCCACGCCTATGCCTGGATCGTCGCCATCCTCTTCGAAGCTGTGATTGCCGCCCTCTTCTTCTCGGAGCACCCTTACCTGCGAGTATCGAAACCTCTCTTAGATTCTTTGTCCACCCTCGGCTTCGCCAGGATCGCAATCCTCCTCTTCATGTCCATCGCGCTGGCGTTCCGGGAATACCGATTGCGACCGTCAACGCCTAGGTCAACCCCGGACGAGCGACAATCCCTGCTGCAGAACGGCAACGGCTCGGCCAATTATGGAGGCGCCCACCCTCACGGCCCGCCCGCTGGACCAAGGCAACAGGTCCAAGGCACCGGTTGGCTCGATTACTTTGCTGGCTTCAAAGTTCTCTTCCCTTATCTCTGGTATGACGACTGAAAGCTGTGAATGTAGTCCATCTGCTGACTGGCCGTATGTAGGCCCAAGGACTCACCTCTTTACCAGGCAATCGTCGTCTTCTGCTTGGTCATTCTCATCCTGCAGCGCACCGTGAACGTCTTCGCTCCCGTCTTGCTCGGCTCCCTCGTCGACGAGCTCGGCCACGGTGGCATTCCCTACCGAGAAATCATCCTCTATGTCGTCTTCCGTGCTCTTCAGGGTAACCAGGGAATCCTCGGTGCTCTGCGATCCGTCCTCTGGATCCCTGTTTCGCAATCCCTCTTCCGAAGGCTCTCCTGCGCCGCCTTCGAGCATGTCCTGGGCCTGTCTCTCGAGTTCCACCTTAACAAGAAGATTGGCGAGGTCACCAGCGCTCTGAGCCGAGGTGCTGCGATGAACACATTCCTCGAGAACTTCTGCTTCCAAGTGTTCCCCATGGTCTTTGACATTTTCGTCGCTGGCGTCTTTTTCTTCGTCAAGTATGATGCCTTCTACACCATCATCGTCTTCTTCATTATGTGGTCTTACATCTTCCTGACCATCTACGTCGCCAAGTACCGCGGCAAGCAGAGGAGGGACATGGCCACGAAGATGCGTGAGATGGAGGCCATCAAGACTGACGCCATCATGGCATATGAGACGGTCCAGCACAACAACGCCGTCGTTCCAGAGACGCAACGATTCAAGGAGCATGTTGTGGTGTACCAGAGGGCCGAGCGCCTGGTGCAGTGGTCCCTCAACGGTCTCAATCTTACGCAGAGCTCCATCTTCTCCCTCGGAACTGCACTGCTCGTCGCTGTGTCAGCCTACAAGATATCCATTGGCGAGCAGACCGTCGGCGAGTTCGTCAGCTTGATCAACTACTTTGTTCAACTTCAGGGCCCTCTCAACTTCTTCGGCACCTACTACACCATGCTCCAGAACAATCTCATCGAAGCGGAGCGAATGCTTGATCTCGTAAGCCCTCTTCGCCAGCGCTTGAGAGTAGTCTACTAATGCGTTGTAGTTCAAAGAAACATCTGGTATCATTGAGAAGCCCGATGCTATAGCGCTGCCGTCACCTAAAGGAGAGGTTGCCTTCAACAATGTGAAGTTCTCTTACCAGACGAAGAAGGGCGACCCCGCCCTTGATGGCGTCAGCTTCACCGTCGCCCCCGGCACCAAGACTGCCATCGTTGGAGAGTCCGGCAGCGGCAAGTCGACCTCGCTCAAGCTCTTGTTTCGCTTTTACGACGTCCAGGAGGGTGCCGTCACTGTTGATGGCCACGACATCAAGGATCTCACGCTTGACAGCCTCCGCAGAAACATTGGTGTCGTCCCGCAGGACACTGTTCTCTTCAACGCCACGATTATGTACAACCTACTCTACGCCAGCCCCAAGGCGTCCGAGGCCGACGTCTTCGAGGCTTGCAAGGCGGCGAATATTCACGAGCGTATTCTCAATTTCCCCGATGGATACGAGACCAAGGTTGGTGAGCGTGGTCTGAAGTTGTCTGGAGGTGAACGCCAGAGAGTATGTATACCCCGTCTCCGAGTGCAGGACATATCGTTCTAACATGTCCTAGATTGCCATCGCACGAGCTATTCTGAAGGATGCCCGCATCTTGCTGCTGGACGAGGCTACCGCATCCCTGGACTCTCACACTGAGCGACAGATCCAGGATGCCCTGGAGCGTGTGACGGCCGGAAGAACCACGATTACCATTGCGTGAGTAGACTCCCATCTAGTGCACACAACAGAACAAATTCATCTTGCTAACACATTCAACAGTCACCGTCTGTCCACAATCACCACATCTGACCAGATCGTTGTCCTTCACAAGGGTAAGATCGTCGAGCGCGGAACGCATTCCGAGCTGTTGTCTCTGCAAGGTCGCTACCACGCCATGTGGGAGAAGCAGACTACCATTGAAAAGAAGGCGCAGGAGAAGACCGAGAAAGAGGGCGAGTCGTCCGAGACGGCTTCGCAGGAGTAAGAGCTTGCTCGCTCAATAGAAGATTGTATCATTATCTGTAGTTATAGAAAAGTCTGAGCACAAATGAATCTTTAGAATGATTCGCAACATCATTGGATGGTCCCGTCCCATCACCGACCTGCTTGCCGACCTCTCAATATTCATCGTTCCATGATTAATGGGTCGCCTCCCACGTGGAACGCCCTGATATCTCTCACAGCTAGGCTGCAAGGTACCTTTCGACGAGCAAACGCTTCATCGTGGCTCACCCGGCGGAGGCTTTGACACACTCGGAATGAAGTTGCCCCGTGTGCATGCCACGGCTGGTTGCGGTGGCTAGATCCTTGGTCTAGTAAATGATCTGACATCATTTAATTGGCCGCTGAAAGCCATTGATGACAGTGACCTCAATTGGGAATAGCGTTGTAAGCTCACTGCAGATTTGGGTCGCTCCTAGAGGATCACCGCCGCAGCTGATCCCTGTACCATCGTCTATCCCTTTCCAATACCGTGGCAGATAAGTACTGTTGAACTGCACACAACAAAGCCTTCACATCTGTCCATTCCAGGTCAAGAGTTGTAAGCAATCTGCAGTGTCACAGCCTTCACAATCTCAACAACTCGAATTCTGAACGCCATGCATGACCACGTCCTGACAACGCCTGTCAACGTTCTCCCTCCGATGCTCCACTCTGAGGAAGCTCAATGTCCGGATGACGACTGGACTGGGCTCCGTGACAGAGCAGAGCGACGGAAAAGACAGAACCGCTTGAACGTTCGAGCGCACAGTATGTAACCCGCCCTTTCGCCAACAGGTTATGGTAACAAACTAGTCGAACAGGAAAGAAGAAAGCGCTAGAAGCCCCCCAGAAGCAAAAGAACCAACCGAAGGATGATGCAGACTTCTCATGGGAGAGAGCGGTTAAGACTGCTAGCTCAGCGCCCAGCATCCAGATTCTCCAATGGAACCCCCTTGCGAAGTCATACCAGCGGAAGTTGGAAGAGCAATCAAAGTCCTCTGAAAATGAAAGTGAGATAGCAGACGGAGAAGATCTTCAAGCGATGGTCCGTTCATCCCGTCGTCGTCCTTCCAGCTCAAAACTCCGTGCCAAATCGAAGTTCCTCGGCACGATGCCACCATACTATCGAAACCCCGCCAACTGGTTCCCCCTGTACCGAGACCATCTCATCCCGCTGGTCTACTACAACGTCTTTCGAGCGACAATAACCAACATTCACATTCTTGCCCTCACCTCTCTCCTGGAAAGCCCCTGCACCCCGGACCTCCATACCACCCCCCTCTTCCCCGCCCCATCCTCGATCCCACCCACACTGCTTCCTACCGCTTTGCAGAATTCGACGGTTCACGAAAGCTGGATCGACATATTTCCGTCAGGAGGCATGCGTGACAACGCCATCCGCTACCGAGATACCTTTGATCACCATGAAATGTGCATCGACCTTGTGGGCTGCTCGGAAAGCACTCAATGTAGCGACCAACCGGGTATCATAGCCTGGTCGGATCCATGGCATCCGGATGGCTGGGAAGTCACCGAGAAGTTTGTGAGAAAGTGGGGATTCCTACTCAAGGGCTGTGAGGATGTGATGAGGGCGACTAATCGATGGCGCGAGATGAGGGACGAGGAACCGCTGGTCTGGGAGCTGGAGTGAAGAATCACCTCAGTATGATATTATAATCTATCGGGAGTCTTGAGAGCAATCAGTCCTCTTATTCCTCATTTTGATGCCTACACCGGACATTATTCACTCTATCAAAGATCCAAGCCGACACCATACCTCAGTACACATATCTGAACTGAGGAATCTCCTTGTCCGTCTTGTCGAGCAAGTTCAACGGGACATGGTCCCCAACCCCGGTATCAAGAACCTCTCCAATGCTGTCTCTGCGCTTGTTCTCCCAGATGAGGTAGTATCGGAGCGCAAAACATGTGAGAACTCCAACGCCATAGCAGATCAACATGGCCAGGAACCCAGACCTGTACGACGGAGCCTCCCATTCGAAGAAGAGCTGAGGTCCGATGATGTTTCCGGCGCAGTACGCGATGAAGATCTGTCCGTGTCAGTTTTGAAAGGTTTTTCTTTTTCGCAAAATTGAAAGAACAGCACTCACCATGGCGTTGACAGTAGTCTTCTTAGTGAACCCGCCAAAGTTGCCCGAAGACATGGACAGAATCATCGGGAAGTTGGCGCTGTACGCAATCGTCAAGCAGTACCCCATGAACCTAGCCCACTTCAACTCGGGCGTGATCTGCCTCACCATGGCCGCGCCCACAATCGACACAGCCAGGTTCCACGCCATCCAGTACGTCCGGCTGTTCTTGAAGTAGGTGCTTCCTCCGGTGGCCATCAGCACAAAGACAAGCTGGAACACGGATCCGAGCATCTGAACTAGCAGGGTGTTGAGAGTGCTGAAACCCATGCCCTTGATCACAATGGACCCAAACCCGTGGACACCGCCGTTGGCGATCTGCGCACTGATTTGGATTGTGAAAAGCAACCAGGCCTTGATGTCTGTAAGGGCCTCGATGCACTGGTTCCACTTGAAAGTGTCGCTCTTAATGCCGGTCATGTTCTCCGCCACGCGCTCGATGGCCTTGATGCGGTCGGCCTCGTTGAGGAATCGGGCTTTGGTGGGGGTATCGGGGAGGAGGAAGAAGATTGTGAAAGACCAGGCGGTGGTGATGCCTCCGAAAATGAGGAAGACGGCCTGGATATGGGATTAGCGATTGCTGAGAAGAGTAGAAGGGGGGTTGACCTACCTTCCACGGAGCGATGCTCTCGATGTGACCAATGGCGTAGGCCACGACGCCGCCAAAGATGCCAGCGATGGTGTTTCCAAGGAACCAAGCTCCATGTCGCAGAGGCTGCTCGGAGCGCTTGTACCACATGGAGACGACAATGGATAGACCCGGGGCGATGGCTGCTTCAGCGACACCGAGCATGATGCGGTTTGCGAGCAAGCCAGCGGCGTTGAAGCAGACGGCGGTCAACATCAAGATGATACCCCAGACGAGACTGAGATGTTAGCTTGCGCTCGCTAACAATGTAGCCAAGGACTCAACCTACACTGAAGTGGCAATCATCTTGCCGACGGGGAGGCGAACCATGGCGACGCCGGCCGGGTATGACGCGACGAGGTACCCAAAATAGTAGATACTACTCGCCCAAGAGTACTCGGAACCAGAAAGGCCCATATCGTCTCTGAGACCCATGATTGCGGTGTAACTCAGCGCGGACTTGTCGAGGAACTGGAAGAGGTACGACATGGCCATGACGGGCAAAAGGCTGTGATGCCTTGTCAACGAATGCACACCAAGCTTGCAGCGCAGAGGTATCACTTACCACATATCAATCCTGCGGAGGATTCTCTTGTCCTCTTCCGGGCTCAGGCCTTGGCCTGAGATGAACCCTTTGCCGATGTCTTTGAGCGTCTGGTCCGCCTGGCCGACATCGTCGATGGGATTCTTTTCCAATGGTTCCGCCATCTTTCCGGACAATTGAAGGCGAAGAGATCAAGGATGCAGTGTGCTGGACTTCGGGTTGCGACCCAGATGCAACGCAGGGACGACGGGTGAAGAAGATCTTATAAGTCGATCAGCAACACCCCGACATCGAAGCCAAGACGTTGAACGCGTGATCGTTATCACACCAGCCCAACTCAACAGGATGGATGTCCGAACCCGGCCAGCCCAATGCGGAATCGCACAGCTGGTTGTCCACGGAAATCGATTCCGCGCGGCAGTGATAGACGACGTCCGGATTACTTGGTGGTGTTATTCCATCGAATTCGCCGCGTGACTGATAGCCGCTGATAACACACGATAGCCGACGCGACTTTGCCTTTAAACATTAGCCGATCCCACGCCATGGTCCACGACCCCGGCCGGATCCTTCAGCAATGCGGGGAAACCAACGACCAAGGGGGCGGATCATCGTGTCATGCACGGCATTGGTTGAGAAGCCCAAGAGGCGGGGATGCTGTTGTCAAAAAGACAAGGCAGCCTACCTTACCGGAGGTCTCAGATAACAAACAACCCCACCTCGCCGGACTGGAAGCGCTCGCTCACATCAACTCGTCTGCCCAGCTTATTCTGCATCTCAATAATCTCTTTCAAGAAGACATGGGCGCGGTCGAGGTTCTTGCCGAACCGGCTCATGCCCTGGAACCGGCTGAGCACCCACTCCCGGTGCAGCAAGTCATCCGTCTCCAGCGCGACCATGAACAGCGGCCACGCGATGCGTGTCATGGACTCATCGCCTTCATGCTTGAAAGCCTGGAACGCCAGATTCATGATCTCGCGAAGGGCGTTGCGTTGGCGTGTGGAGAGCATCGGGGTGTCGTTGAAGCGAGTCAGGCGGAGGAACTCGAGCACGACGGCGTGGTAGTGTGGGACGATGCCGCGGATGTTGGCGACGAGGCGGTGGGAGTTGTCCGTGCTGATGGACAGTTCCGCTGCGACTTCGAGAAGCTCGGTGAACTTCCAGCCAACCTGCTGGATGGTCATGTCCACCGCCATGATGCGCTGCTGTTGTGACGCTTCGTCCTCGTCGTTTGACAGGTTCGCGAGCTGGGCGATCATGAAGCGCAGCTGGCTGCACGCGCCGAGAAAGGCGTACACGTTGCGGTTCTCGACGTCGTCGAGCAGCTCGGCTTGAGGGTACGCATCTGCCCACATGCTGCGGTACAGCGGGTTCGAGAAGCGATGCAGCCGCTCGAAGCTGTCGAGCGGCTGGAAGGGACTGTTGGGAATCCCGCTCCGGGTGATTCCGTTGCTAGCATCCAGGGCGCCCATGATCTTGTGCAGAGCGCAGTTCAGCTGCCCGCCTAGTCCGTACGATGCAGCAGCTGCATCATGCAGGGCGATCCAGACCAGCATGCGCGCCGAGTACAGCGACAGCCGCGATCCGTTCTCGTCTTGACCCCGCCGGGTCAGGGCTAAGCTTTTCCTGCTGGTCTCGGGCGAGGGGGCCGGTAGTTGGAGAAGCAGATCTTTGAATCGATGTTGGAGTATCAAGCTTGCGCCGGTGAGATGGTTTGAAAGGCCCTGGCACTTTCCATCGCCATACTTTTGCTCGTAGAGCAGCATGAGATACAACGCCGTGCAGACGGAGTCGAGATCCAGTGGATCGTTGCCGTCGCTGCCAATGGTGTCAGCCATCATCCTCAACGCCGACGAGTAGTGCTGCAGAGGCGTTCTCGGGCCGCGGGCTTCCTCAGCATCCTTGTTGCGGCGGAACTCCAGCTCTCTCCCGCCCAGGGCGAGGACCACGTGCATGACCATGGGGTCCGTCTGCGCAATGTCGAACATGATGGAGTACAGCGAGAAGTCCGGGTTCTTGGTGTGATTGAGCTTGGCGAAGCTCGTGCGAAAGTACCGGATCGCCTCGTGGTCAGCCGACGACAGATCCAACGCGCATGCGCCCGTAGCCGGAGCCGACGGGTTGAAGAGCGAGAGCGTCTTGCTCTGGTCCAGGTTCGCGACGGCCTGCGCCCAGGTCGGCAAGCCAGGCGAACTCACCTCTGCAGACGCAGCCGACGAGACGGAGGATAGCAGCCGATCCTTGCTTTCTTGCCTCGCTTGGTGAGCTTCATGCGGGGTGCATAATCGCACAGGAGCCGCAAGCGGGTGCAGCGATGGCAGTTCGGTCTCTGCTCGTCTTGACCTTCTTCGTGCGGCACGTCCAGCAGCCGTTCCTCGACCGCGGTCCACTCCGGCCCTCGCCCGCGCCGCGCGCATTGCCGGAGCCGACGCCGTGCCCGGGTGGGTGGTGGAATCGGCTCCCTCTGCGTGTTCGTCGGCTGCGGCGGCATGGTCATCATCAGGCGTGGAAGCATCGTCGGCTGCAGTCGCCGGACTGCTCCTATCACCACCAGGAGAGCTCCCCTCGTGCTCCGCGGGCGAAGAGCTCATTGGCGGTCGCCTAAAGACTGAGCAGTAGTCGGCTGTGCCGGCGGTATTGTCGCGGGTTTCTGAGGCGTCAGAGTGGAGGCCAAGAGCTGGGGGCCCTTTGACCGGTGTTCGGGGTCGGCGGTTCTCAAAGCGACTCGTTGTGACTTGTGTGAGATGGCGCGCATATGGATGGACATGCGCTTTGATGTGGGTTCGTGTGGATGGATATACGACGGGCTCTTCCTGCGAATATCTGTTGTGTAACAGTTTGCTCTCGAAATAGCCGACGAGACAAGAGCGTTGTGTTTTGTGCTTGAAGAAGGTCAAAGAGATAAAGTCGACTGACTGATCAGATGAACCAAGTGGAGGTGGCTGGCTGTCGTCGCCTGCGCGCCGCCATTTAGGCGATGGGCGGTTGTTTATCAGGTCGAAAATGCTGCCAGAACTGCCGACCGTCGGCTATCTTTTGCAGATTCGTCTTGGTGGTCGGCAAGCTGAGAGCTCCGATTGCCGATGGGCTCTTGCGCCTGTTCTCCGGTTGGAGTATCCCTGTCTCTTTGCTCATCGATAGCGCTGCGCTGCTCCGCGGCTCATGATGCTGTAATTTGTAAAGATACCGTGATTCTTCTGGAACGTGGCGAGAGTCGTATGTTTAGGTCCATCAGCTGCCTATCTATCAAAAGAGAGCTTGCCCAGTTTTGAGTTGCCTTCAGCTTGAAGTGTGTCTTCTGCGATCCTGAACTCTGCGTCGTTGACACTGCAACCACATCATCTTCATCCCTCCAGCATGTCAATCATTGAGATCCCTGCCGCTGCACCTGCAAGCGAGCAGACCACCAACCAGGCATTAGAAACAACGCAGGGGTTTGATCTCGAAAAGGCGCGCGCCATCATCAACTCTCACCTCGACGACCTGAACTCGTCGCTGCACAATGATATCAACAAAACGCTTCACGCAAACCCAGAAACCGCCTATAAGGAATTTTTTGCCCATGAAACAATCACCAACTACCTCGAGAAGCAGGGGTTCACAGTGGAGAGGCACACGTACGGTCTGGAAACCAGCTTCGAAGCGGAGATCGGCACCGGTGGCCGCCAAGTCGTCGTCTGTGCCGAGTACGATGCCCTCCCCGACATTGGGCACGCCTGTGGCCACAACCTCATCGCGACTTCATCAATAGCAGCTTTTCTGGGAGCGGCGCACGCGTTGGTACAGCTGAAGATCCCCGGCCGCCTGCGCATTCTCGGAACTCCAGCAGAAGAGGGCGGCGGTGGCAAGGCCAAGCTCATCGATGCCGGCGCGTTTAACCCCCCTGAAGATGTCGCTGCGGCCATCATGGCCCATCCCACAGCAGCACACCAAGGTGGCAGTGGGGATGGGTCCTCAGGCTTGGCAGGCTTCAAGCTGATTGCAAGCCACAAATTCAGAGTCGAGTTCCGCGGAAAGCCGGCGCATGCGGCTGGAGAGCCGTGGAAGGGGTTGAATGCGCTAGACGCAGCGGTTGCAGCTTACAGCAATGTTGCTCTGCTGAGACAGCAAATTCAGTCTGATGAAAGAATCCACGGTGTCATCGAAGTTGGAGGCACCGTCCCCAATGTCATTACGGACTACACCAGGATGAACTGGAACGTGCGCAGCCCGACGATTGCTCGCGCCGATGCTTTGTTGAAGAGGACGAAGGCCTGTCTTGAGGCTGGTGCGGCCGCCACAGGTTGCGAAATCAACTACATCGTGTAAGTTACCCCTGGAGCTTCTGCTGCTCTTGCTGACGGAATCAACAGCGCGCCGACGTATGCCAACCTTCGCGCCAACGACACATTATGCAAGACATACGTCGAAGACATGGCGGCTATCGGAGAGACCATCAAGCTCCAACAGGCTGAGCCGTTCAACGCCTCTACGGACATGGGCAACGTATCTCACCTTGTTCCCAGCTTCCACGGCGCCTTTGTCATCCCGACATCACCGGATGTTGCAGGCCACAACCCAAAGTTTGCAGCTGCGGCGGCGACGGATGAGGCCCATGCCGCGGCTATCAAGTGTGCTAAAGGTATGGCTATGCTCGCCATCCGTGTTCTCACGGATGATGCTATTGCAAAGGGTGCCAAGGCGGATTTCGAGATACCGGATGAAGAGTAGACACAACGTAGATTTAATGAACATATATCTGTAGAACAATCATCCAGCACAGTCGTTGTTTGGCCGACTGGGTTTCTGAAACAGAGAAACACAAGACTTTATAGCGCTTTTACGTCAACCTGTGCCCCTTTTTTCTGTTCATCCTCCAACTCTTTCTTGACCTCCTCAATGTCCACTCGCGCGACCTTTGCGTCATCTCCATCGAAAACTCTGGCGACTTCTTCAAGTGTGAGGTTCTTTGTTTCCGGATAAAAGAAGTAGACGAATAGCAAGTAGCAAAAGTCTAGTATCTGCAGCATATTAGAAATGCTTGAAGAGTATGAGACCGTATCTTTTACTTACGGTATAAAACATTGCAAGAACCCATGCATGGCCTGCCGCTGTGAAATTGTCCCATGCGATCGGGTTGGTATAGCTGGCAGTACTCGTCAGCATGTTTTACCAAAGCAAAAGTTGGCTGGCCTGCATATCCTGACTCACCTCCCAAGAACAATCAGTCCTTTGACAAAAATGGTCGAAATGACTCCCGCCTTGGCTCTCAGGCTATACGGCATTATTTCCAACGCGTAGGCGGCCATGATACCAGTCCACGCGATCTGATAGGACAAGCTGAAGAGCCAAATGAAGGCAATCTGTGGATATCCAAATCTCGCGAGGTCGTGAGTTCGTTCGTATTGTGAGCTCACGATCGTCCAGCCCATGTACATGAAAACCATCCCCGTGGTAGCGGTGAGGAACAGCGGCCGGCGGCCGAAGCGGTCGATGGTGAGGAAGAATCCGACCGACACAACTAGTGACATCAAAGTTTGGCCACCGCTGAGCTATCAAAGCCGAAGTGTCAGTATATCGATTCTTTGAGAATGCTCGAGACTTACAAGGACTTTGTTCGTTGGTCTTTGATACCAGCGCCTTCGTAAATCTTGTTGGCGTAATTAGAGAATAGATTAGTACCACTGTATTGGGACACCATTGCCAGCGAAATCAAGATCACCACTCGGTATCTGTTTCCGGCATGTCTCGCAAAATCCAAGTAACTGCTGGACCCGCCATTTTGAAACTCAAGAGCAATCGTTTGCTTCATCTCACGAAACTCAAAGGCCACAGTTTCGTTTGTTCTGTCTCCGTTTCCATGGTATTTGGCAAGCATCTGCTCCGCCTCCTCGTAGCGTTCTTTGGCAATAAGCCAACGGGGAGACTCCGGTATCCACCAAATGAGAGACAGCACCAGAATCCCGGGAAAGGCTTGAAGAATGGTCAAGGATCTCCACGACCACTCGGTGGAAATCTTTATGGTGCCAAGTGCGAGCCAGGCGCAGAACGTCGACCCAACGCCGTACATGCAGTTGACAATGGCGGAAATCTTGGCGCGGTGTTGGGGATGAGCAATCTCGGCGATGAGAAGACCGGCTCCGTTGAACGAACTGCCGAAGCCGAGAATGAAGCGACCGGCCATATACACTATCACGTTGAGTCTATGGTCAGCCTTTGCTACCAAATAGGTGGGGGATCTTGAACCGCGGCATACTCCCTTGGCTGCTTGAGAAGGCGCCGATGAATGCCCCGATGGTTTCAATGACGCAGCCGATGATTATGGGCACCTTGCGGCCATAATTGTCCGCAAAGAATGGCCTGGACATGGGATGCAACTGTCAGCTACGCTCGATTTGTCTGGTGGCATCTGCTCTCCTGCTCGACTTACACCATCCAGAAGCTACACAGAGACCCGATGTCAAGAATGGCAACAAGAATGCCAAGCCGTCCCCCAGTCGGATGTTCGAACGAGTTCTGCCATTGATCCATGACTTGTGAAGTGTTCATGAGCTTTCTGCAATGTCGTTGCATCAGTTTGATCTGGTTCCTTCACGAAACACGGGAAATAGCTCGAACCTACGCGTCAAAGCCCGTGGAAGCAGACATGGCCATCAAGATGGCACACCAAAAGTACAACTGTCTCAAGCCTGGGTCCTTCCACCATGTGACCTCTGCGAACTGAGGAGCTTCGGCTTGGGCTGATTGGGCTTGAGCCCGTTTAGCCCCGCGGCCTAGAGCATTTCGAATCATCATGCTCCAATTCGCCCTTGCTAAAGAGAGAAAGTCAAGGGCAACTCGAGAAAAAGAGCGAATCTAGAATCAGGGTCGAACAGCACACTCGCTCCAGCCAGTAGAACGCGATACGCTAATTACTGCCAAATATGTTGGACGGCCGAGAGATTTAAGTGTTCGCCCAGCCTCGTAACGAGGAATCGTTTGAAGTCGGGCGCACGGATTACCGTAAACCTTAAGTGCGGAATAGAGCAAACTTTTGTGGGATGAGACGTCGTATGTCTGCCAAGACATTGGAGATCAAATGTTCGTTGAGCCGATTGAAACCAGCACACGAGTACACAAGGAGGGATTACCCTGCGAGAAATCGGAGGTTTGGGCGTTGGACATCAAACGGAACATCGAAGTAGTACGCAAGACCGGCAGTTAACGCAAGTGAATCAGATGTCGTCTCATTGCCGTTCTGAGGCTAGGAACCTATGAAGGGCTCATCCCAACTTCATCCCACAACGGGCCGACTTTCCCACACCCCACTAACCGCCCATACCCCACGCCCTTGCTGGACCCAGTATCTTAACGTGACTTCAATGTTTGTAATCAACAAGTCATTGGACTGATGATTTCGCTAGTAACCGATCTAGATACCGAAGCGCCAGATTGGTGTCCTTGTTTATGGAAGATGTCCATCATAGCCCTCGGCGATGAGTCTCGAGTTGGCCTCCCAAACCTCTTCCGGAATTTCCTGCTCAATCTGGAACCCCTTTGCCGGATATTCCCGAATTCTCACAAGATCTCCCACCATGATGTTCACAACCAGCTCCTTGGGGTTTTCGGCATCAAAGTAGTCCTCAAATTCAAACTCTGGGCTGGTGACCGTGAACTCCGTCTGCGCATCAGGCCACTGCCTCTGAAATGTCGCATAAGTGCGTCTCTCCATGTAAGGCTTCTGCACCAGGACGAAGCTATCGGCCTTCAACCCCCTCTCCTTCAACAATGCATACGTGAAGCGTACGTTCTCGCCGGTGTTTGTCGATCGGGGCTCCACAATGATCTTGTCGTGCGGAACGCCCATGTCCTGCGCGATTTCCGCAAAGACTTCAGCTTCGGGCTTTGAGAAACGACTCTCCGTAAGCTTTCCTGCACCACCCGAGTAGATGAGGTAGTCGCCGTAACCGTCGAGAAAGAGCTGAGCAGCGCGGGAAGCTACGCGGGTATCGAGACTGCAGAGGCAGAATACGGCGGAGGCGGGGCGGAGGGGCATGCCCATGCGATGGTAGTTGTAGATGGTCTTCGCATCATGGTCGGTTTGAGGCGTTTGAGTAGACATTTTGTAGACGTAAATTCTGGGCTTTCGCGAGATGTAAATGACTACCACGATGAAAGGAGTTGACTTCTTGCGATGTTGTCAAAGAGATTGATGACTGCGATATGCAGGGGGAAACCATTTTAGGGGGTTTAGTCAGCAGAGCCGGCGCTAATGCGCCAATGACTGCCAAGGACTGCAAGTCTCTGGTCAAAGAAATCTGATTAGCTGGGAGAGGTGTGCAATGGATTTGGTGACTCTTGATTCATGTACTTGCTTGAGAAGAAAGCCGGTATGAAACGGGCGGTTTGGAACGCAACTTGTCTTCTACAAGACAGCCAGCCATCAGAAGCCACGGGGAGTGGAAACGAGATCTGACAGTAGGTAGTCTCAGGACATGTTAGCAATTGAGTATTATGACGCAAAGATTGAGGTTAAAGCTTGAGGCTGAAAGTCTGATGTCTTCATCGACCTCATCAGAACAATACCGTTGTGTAGGAATACCTTTTTCCTTTGACTCTTCAGTAAAACCTCTGGCAGGGCTGAGTGGCCGCCTGGGACCGGCCGGGACGCGCTTCATGAAATCTTTATGACATCTTGGTTATTCTGACGCTTTGGCCATGTCCTCAAACTTGGAGGCCAAAGGATGTTTCTTTGGAAGCCCGGTGAAGATTCCTAGGCACCAAGAAGAGGTATGACAGAGAACACTAAAGATGAAGTATTCATAGCATGAAAGGGAGATCGGTGGCCATGCAAAAACTTGAAAACTCCAAAAGTTCCAAAGTATATAACACCTGAAAAGCGTCCAGCACGATATCTTTCGGCATCACAAGCATCGCCTTGCCTAGAATTCACCGCCCGATACTGTTCAGAGACCCACCAAAAGATGGCTTATTCAAATCTCGCAATTGCCTGCATGGATGAATACACCACGCGAAAGCTCGACACATCAATCAGGGATTTACAAGATCGTCTTTACGATATTGCTCATTTCCGAGCGGGTGAAGACGAGCCTTCAACGGCCGAATGGCTCTCGGATCGCCAGGCCCATCCCGACATCTTTGCTCAAGCACATTCTACAGTCTCCGAACGACATGTTGAGTCCCTTCAGGAGCAGGCAGAAATCGAAGATCTTTGCATCAACGAGGTTATTGAGTCACGCTACCGTGAGGTTCTTGTAGAGTTTTACAACATTCTGAGCCAAAAGCGGGAAAGTGAGTATGGAGAATTGTTCAGAATCAAAGAGCTTCAGTCCAATAAGCGCACGTTCGACTCTGCCACCAGAAAAGCACGAAAGAGGAAATTTTGGAACCGCCAGAGGGCGTCGGTCGTATTTGGGTGAGATGAAGGGGACTTGTCAATTTGAAAAAACTTGAAATTCTGTTGTTTTTTTTCCCGTACTGGAACTTTGTACTCTACATTCTGTCACAGTGTCCAAATGTAGAATGACCTCCTCATGAATAATGGCTCATCTAAACAGACGCCATCTAGATACGTATACGAAAAGCCAGCATTGCAGCAAGCGCTGATAACTTCCCACTCTCAGAGATAAAATTCCTTTCTCGTGATAATTTTTGACGATTCTTGCCGAGAGCAGAATAAGTTGCCATGCAATTTCAACACGACGGAGTGCTTGTATATCTTGAGTCACTTTATTTGAGATAGTACATATCCTCAACTCTCGCAGTGCGGAGCCTCCTGCTTCTTGATTTCTGCGCTGTCAAGTACTTCCGCAGTGGTAAGAAACATTCTAAAGCGATTGTTAGGAATTCGCGCATAGGTTCCAATGCGGCCGTGCTGTCAAGTTTAGTCCAAACACTGGGAAATGCCCGAATAAGGATTGTGTTTCTGTAGGTACCAATAATGCCTGTAGATATTTGAACACTCTACCGACGAGGCAGAAAGTATGTCCCCGCTTTCAGCACGTTTCAGACGGGCTGTATCTATGCATTTATTTTGCTATCCCTTTAAGTGCTGAAAATAGCTTAAAATCAGGCGTAGGGGTTGTTAACTAATAGAATAATCCAATTTATAACTAGCAGAGTATAAGATATATTACTAATAGGGGTTACTTACCCTCTCTACTACTAAAAGAATCTAGTAAATAATACTATAGTTTAAGCTTCTTTATAATATTACTTTTCCTAGTAGTTACTCTACTAGTAGAGAGATATATTATACTTAATATAGCTATAGTAAATATAATACTACTTTCTAGCTATATTACTACTAACTACTCTTAATATAGCCTTTTTAAAATATAGTAAATAAGCTTAATATTTCTACTCCTTTTTATATTATCTATATATTATAACTTATAAATAAGAATAATAGCTAAATAACCTATTTAAGCGTTAAGTAGCTATAATAAGATATTTATACTATAGGATTATAGAGATAATAAGAACTTACTTAGAAATAGAAGAATTATAATATAAGTTATATAATAATAAAATAAGAAATTAGATCTATATACTAAGAATATAGAAGCTATTTTTAATATATAGGTTTTATATAATTAAAGAATAAACTTTATTAAGATTAGAAATAGTAATAAAATAAAAAATACTATTTAGATTTATATATAATATAACTTAAGTTTAGTTTATAATTAGACTTCTATAGCTTTTTAGTAATTAACTTTATATTTATCTTTTAGATATTTTTAGCTTATTTTTACTATAAATACTTATTAAGTTTAAAACTAATTATTTTAGCTTCTAACTACTAATTTAAACTTAGATTATAACTTAGTATATTATTATTATATTAATCTTTAGCTTCTATTAGTAGACTTTATTATTAGATAGCTAATTATAATACTTTAATTACTTCTATTTAGTAAATTAACTATTAATACTTATTAAGTAGTATAAATAAGATATTTTTTTATATTTCTATTAAATTATTATTTTAAGTTTCTCTAAGTAAGTAATTTATAATTTAGTTTAAGAACTTAGTAACTATAAAATAAAAAAAGATTTAGAAGAAAATAATAATAATAAAGAACTTAAATAATAGCTAGCTAAAGCTAATAGTAATATTAAGTAAATATAAAATATATTTAATAAAAATATTTAAGCTATTAATAAGCTCTAGAAAGCTTTTTAATAAGTTACTTAATAAGTAGTTAAGTTTAAAAATAAAAACTAAACTTTTTAAGCTACTACTAATATTATTATTATACTTCTCTATAGAAAATAATAGAAACTTAAGTTTAGTATACTTATTACTTATAATAGAACTTTTAAAAGTTTTAAAGAATTTCTAATTTAAATTTAAAACTATTAGAATTTTTATTATAAAAACTTTACTAATAAAACTAAGAAAATAATATATATAATTACTTACTTTTAAAAGAAAGTTTTTAAATAGTTTAAATTAATTTAAAAGGAATATTTAAGTATAAAACTCTTAATAAATATACTATAGAAACTTATAATATATACTAATTTCTAAAGAATTAAAAATATACTCTATTTATTCTTCTAAAACCTTAATAAAAAATAATAAACTAAAAGAGATTTTTTATAGTTTTAATAGACTAAGTTTACTAAAAACTACTTTACTAACTTTAAATAACTTAATATTTAACTTAACTTTACTAAAGAAACTAAGATCTTTATATTCTACTAAAGACTTAAAAATAAAGTTAAGAATAAAATTATTAAAGTTAACTAACTTAATAATTTCTTTTAGTATACTAAACTTATTATTAAGATTAATAACTAACTTTTTAAATAATAAAAGAATAAAGTAATAAATAATAAAACTTAAACTTAGAATAAATACTAATAGTAGCTTTAGTATAAGTTTAATAACTAGTAAAATAATAATAAACCTTATAAATAGAAGTAATACCTAATAAAACACTTCTTATAAATAATATAGTAAGTTTACAAACTTTAATATTACTACTAAAACTAATAATAAAAACTATAGAATCTTAAATATTATAACTATAAAAAATAGGATATATTACTAGAAATTATAGATAACTTGAGAAGTTTAGTTAGAAACTTATATTTAAATAAACTAAATAGGTTAATATAGTAACTAAAGTACTTTATATATCTCTATCTTAAACTAGATATTATAATAATAAATACTTTACTTATTATAGTAATAAAAAAGCTATAGGATATTAGCCTAATAACTTAGACTATAGAAAAGTAGATTATAATATAACTATCCTAGAAATTAAAACTAAAACTTTTATAATAGCTTTATAAGTAAATAGCAAAATAGTTTAAAAAACTACTAAATAACTTAATAAGATATTTTAAGTATAATAACTTAAACTTAATATATAAGAAATAAACTAAATCTATTAGTATAAAGTAAGATAATAAATTATAAGTAATAATAAATAATAAACCTTATACTTTAAAATAGCTTCAACCTTATAGCTATAATAAGCTTAGTAAGAACTAAATAACTAGATCTAGTACTAATAGAGTAGTACTTTAGTATTATATATTAAATAATATAAGAATGTATATAGAAACTCTATTAGAATTAAATAAATTAATTAAAAACTTAAAGAATAGGTTAGAAAGGAATTAAATAAAAAACCTAAATACTAATATAACCTCTTAATAGAATAGTAACTTTTAAGCTTTATTAGTAATTAGACTTTTAGTAAAAGAGAAAACTCTCTTTATAACTTAAATAAACCTTATAATATTACCTACTAATATACTTAAGCAGAGATTACTTATAGGTTTACTTCTAATATAAGTAATACTAACTCTAAAGAGGAATCTAATAAAGAGAAAAAAGTCTAATAACTTATTTAATACTAAGCTATTAATATAGATAGTAATAACTAATAATAGTATTTCTATAATATCTTAATAATCTAATAAGATAAAGATTATACTTCTTAACTTTATATAAAAAATTACTTAGCTTTTTATATTAAGTATTAATATTACTAAATACTTTTTTTATAATACTTCTTTAATAAATATAAAAAACACTTTAAAGATAAGTATAAATATTAGTTCTATTCTAGAAAGTATAATAAAAACCTTATTTAAAATATATATATTATATCTACTATAATTAAATAGACTATAACTATATTTAGTAATAACTTAGTAGCTTTTAGCTTAAGCTTATAATATTTTTATAAGATATTATATAATACTATAAAATAAAAGAATTTAAAAAGATAAATTTTTATATATATAACTTAAAAAGTAAAAGCTTATAAACTTCTATAAGAAGAATTAAATTCTTTAAAACTTTAATTCTAAGAGAACTACTTTATAAAAGTATAATAAAAAAGAAAGTATATTACTTACTTTAAATAACTAGAGTAGTTAAAAACTAAACTTATTTACTAATAAAGAATTATAATAAATAATAATAAGATCTATTATTTAATATCTCTAAACTAAAAAGTATATTTAGTTAGTAGTTACTATTAATAATATTATAATTATTATATTTAAATAGTAAAGCTAAAATAAATTTTATATTACTTTAAATACTAAATAAATTATAACTACTATAATAAAAAAGAAATATATATATTAACTTAGTAATATAAAAAAAAATAAGTTTAATATAAAAGAAGAACTATTAAAAATAAAACTATACTTTTTAAAATAAATTACTTAAATTAAAATAAATAACTCTAATTTAATATTATTAAACTTAATATATATAATATTATATTAGGAATATTATAGTTTAAAAAGAATAACTTATAGATAGATTAGAGAATAAGCTAACTTTATTAGAATAATAATGATATAATCTCTAAGTAGTTTTATAAAACCTAAACTTTAAATAGATTTATAAACTAAAAAATAGTAAAATAATATTAACTATTTTAAAGTAAAAGAAGTTATATTATAACTACTAAAAATAATAAATCTTACATAGAAGAGTAATTTATTTCTATTTATTCCAGAAGAATATAAAGTTTATAAAAGACTTTTTATAACTAAATTAAAAGTTAGACTATTTAAATATATTTTTAATTATAAAGGTTTTATTAAAGAGAGAAAGAAGCTTAAATTTAATAAAATTTATAGACTTAACTTAATAGAAATAAAAGCTTTTAATAAATACTTTAAAGAAAACTTTAAGAAAAGTTATATTAGAGATTAATATTTTAATAAGAAACTTAATTCTATTTATATTAAGAATAATAAACTATAACTATATATTAACTACTAAATATTTAATAAAATAATAATAAAAACTAATACTTATTATTATTAATTAATAAATTATAATAATTACTCTATAAAGCTAACTATTTTATAATATTAAACCTTAAAAGTACTTATAACTTTATTTAAATAAGAAAAAGAAAAATAAAAACTACTTTTAGAATATATAAGAAGTATTTTATTTTATTATACTTTTTAGTTTTATTAATACTATAACTACTTTCTAGAATATAATTAACTAAGTTTTTAAGAAATTTATAGATATTTTTATAGTTATTTATTTTAATAATATCTTTATTCTTTTATTTATAATAAAATATATAAGAGATATATATATTTTATATTATAAACTTTTTAAAATACTAAGTTTCTAGTTAAATTAGAGAAAAGTATATTCTATATATAAAAAGTAAAATATTTTAGATTTACTATTATTTTTAAATATATTAGTATATTAGAAAAGAAAGTTTAAGCTATTAAAGAATAGTTAATATTAGTAGGTATAAGAGTATTCAGAGGTGTAGTATATATACCTATATAGTATGTTTTATAGAGTGCTTAACCTATATAAGCAGATATTACAGTTCACTTTATATAGTATATTATAATACTTTAAACCTAATAGCAATACTTTAACTTATATCTGATCTTAATAAAGTAAATCAATAAAATCTTATATTATAACTAGTTATTAATATTTAGCTTAACTTATCTCTAGCTTTAGCTATATAGAAGAGAGTAGGTAGGTAAGTAGTAAAATATATTATCAAGAGTATTATCTATAATGCTGTTATTAGCTACTTAGTAATAGCTTAAACTTATATTTAAAAGTGTAAACTTAATAGTGTGACTTTTTGCTACTATAGCTAGAAAGGTTATTATAGCTAAAAAGGTTATTATAGCTATAGGTATAAAAACTTAACTGTTTAAATAAGGCTTTAAAGCTTTAAGCTTATTCTTTATATCTTCTTATATATATAGCAACTAAATATAATATCTTTCTCTCTCTTTAAATATATATATAACCTAAGTAAAGCTAAACTAGATAACTTAATCTATAAAACTAAAGTTAATAAAATTAAAGGTAATATATATAGTAATTTTTTTTATACTAATAAGATAACTCTTTTTAACTTTATATTTAAATATTTATATAAAACTATACCTAATAAGGATATTTTACTCTTATATAGCTTTAAATTAATATAGATATAGTTAAAGCTACTAATAGTAATCTTAATACTTATAATTACTTTATAAGCTTCTTTAAGATAGCTAAAGTAGCTTAAAAGCTTAAATATTAGTAAGTTAAGAAGGGTGAATATATTAAGAGTATAGTTAATAGTAGTAAGGCTTTTTATTAAGACTATATAGTAAAGCAGAAGATATTATAATAGCATAATAGTATAGAAGCTTTAGAGCCTTTATATTTAGTAGAGCTTATAATACAGACTTCTAACTAGTAGAAGAGAGAAGATAGAGATAGCTAGAAGAAGGTAGTTAAGGCTTATTATAATAGTTGAAGTTCTAATAAATTAATAGAAAAGTATAGAGGTGAAGAAGAAGTCTAAGTCTGAAAGTTATATAACCTGAATATTATTAGTAGTAGGTGGGGGGGGACTAGCCTAGCTTTTATAGCTAATATTAGTTAAATCTTATAATAATAGGCTAGTAGCTTGCGCCTATAAAGTATAGGGTTATAGATAGAGATATATTATAATAAAAAGTGATAATTCTTAGTATTTATAGGTATTTATTTATATAGATAATTAATAGAGAAGGAATATATTATAATAATTCTAGTTAATATAGTTAGTAGGTTATATCCTAAGGTAGAGGAAAAAGAGAGGAAAGATTAACTTAAAATATAAGCTATAAAGCTTTTAATTATATAAGTAGGATTATATAATATAAAGGATTATATAAGTATTTATAAAGTTATAAGTTATAATAAACTAAACACTTTTATATAAGGTTATATATATAAAAGTCTATTCGTTTATTTTATATATATTTAAGTAAGTAGATTATTTTTATATTATTATTATTATTATTCAAGATGTTATATATTAATAGTTAATACTAATAAATTTTAAAGAAATATAAAACTTTTTAAACTAATTAACTTCTATTAAGAGTTTATTAAATATTATAATAAGATTAATATATTTCTTATAAACTTTAGTTATAAAGACTAACTATTTAAATAGAAAGAAACTTAAAATATAGTTTTTTAGAAAATTAAAAACTATATATTTAGTAAACTAGTTTTAATAATTCTAAACCTATAAAAATAATTTAAATTTAAAATAGATTTTTTAGATTTTATTTTTAGAATATAACTATTCTAAAAAGATTTAAAAAGATATTTATATTTCTATATCTTTTTTATATAAGTTTTATAAACTAAAGCTTAGCTTCTAGCTATTTATAGTGATTTTTACTTACTTAGAGTAATAGACTTCTTAACTCTGCACTTCCTAATAATATATATAGCCTTTAGTTATATAATTATAACTTTCCTAACTATAGCTATACTTATATATATTTATAACTTTATAATCTTTAACTTCACTTTAATAATAATATAGTTTATAATTACTTAATTACTATAAACTACTAAACTATTAACCTATCTTCTTATATATTACTTATATTACTAATACTATCTCTATTACTACTTTACTGTCTATTAGTAGTAGCTATACTATTATTAGTAATACTTTTTATTCAGTATAAGCTATACTTACTAATAAGCTTTACTAGGCTGCCTTAGCTTTAGTATTATAGAAAGTCTATATAAAAAAAGGCTACTCTTTAGAATAGCTAGAAACCTATATAGCTTCTATTTTAATACTTTTAGTAGTAGCTATTACTCTAATTATAATATAGATAACGCTTTTTAAAGTATTCTTAAAAGCTCTATTTAGTACTACTTTAATGATATACTACTAAGTAGAAAAAGTATATATACTAAATAAGAAGGTTTTATTTAGTATAAATATTATTTCTTAGTAATACCTATAGTATTATCCTTAAAGAAAGGTATACTTTATATAGAGTTAGTGTTTTTATATTTTTTATATAACATAGATATTATAAAAGATTTATTATAAGTTATAGAAAGAAGAAGAAAGATAGGTATAAAGCTTTATTTATAGTAGTAGAGCTTTTATATTTCTAGCTATAAGAACTTCTTAAGATAACTTCTTTAGTTAAGGAGTTATCTCTTATATAGTAGCGTTTATAGTATTTTACTAGAAGGTTTAGTAAAGCTATTACTATAAAAGCCTTAGTAACTTATTTAGCTTTAATATAATTAGCTTTACTATATATATTACTATACTATTTAGCTCTATACTATATAGCTAGCACTATTACTATTTAGCTAATCTATTTAGCTAAAGTATATATATCTTTATATAGTAATATTTAGAGGCTTTGTTTATTAGTAGGAATATATAAGGTTTCTATATTGTTTTCCTTAATTAGTAGAGGGTATAAGTTAAAGTACTTATATAGTATTTCTAGAATTATACCTATAAATAGAGTAAATTTTACTATAGTCTTTTTATAGAGAGGCTGTATTATAATTAAAAACTTAATAAACTAAAGCTTAATTACTAAATTTATAATAAAGAACTTATAGTAATTATTAAAGTTTTTAAGAAATAGTAACTTAAACTTTTAAAAACTATCTATAAAATATTTATATATACTATAAAACTTAGTATATTTTACTATATTAAATATTTAATAAATAATAAATTAAACAGTTAGAATTTCTCTTAGAATTTAATTTCTAAATTATTTATTAAAAAAGATTAGAAAATAGTAAAGTTAATATTTTTAGTTAATAACTAAACTATAATCTCTTAATACTTAAAGAAACCTAAGTAATTCTTAAATAAAAAGATAATAAAGATCTAATACTAATAACTAGATTTTTAATAATAACTAGATAATTTATAGCTAGCTTAATAAGTAAACTAAATACTAATATAATTATAAAACTTTATATTTAACCTATATATAGATATTAAAAAATTTAAAAACCTAGATAACTATATAATAATATAGAGAAAATATTACTAGAGAATATATTTTAATAGTAATTAAAGATTATAAAGTTTTTAAAAATTAAATAAACTAGTTTAATATTATTTTATAAATTATTATAACTTTTATTTATATTATAAACTATTTAATATTTTATATTTCTTAACTTTATTATTTAATTACTAAAATCTTAAGAACTTTTTATAGAAGTTTATTATAATAGTATTCTATTATTATTAATAGACTTAAAAAATTACTTACTTTATTTTATATAAAGAAATAAGTAATACTAAGAGTTTATTTATATATTTTTTAAATATATTATTACTAACTATAGAATATCTAAAGAAATTATATTAATAGAAATAAAATCTTTACTTCTAAGTTCTGGAAGTTCATTATATTATAACTTAATATGAAATAATAATATCTATTATATTTTACTTATAAATTAATAAATAAATAGAATAAATTAATTAGATTTTAAAAACTTACTTATATTTATATTAATTATAACTAAAATAATTAGATAGTATTATTATTAATAGTTTAATTTACTTATAATAGTATAATAAGAGAAAGTACTAAAGAATTTCTTTTCTATTTTAACTATAAATTTAAATTATTATTTATAGAGAACTTTAAGCTAGTTTAATAGTATTAAAAGCTATTATTATAATTAAATAAATTAGAAATATCTAAGAAAATATATATAAAGAACTTAAATTTATATAATAATATATATAGTTTAGTAATAAATAAAAGATTAAAAAACTAACTTTAAAAAAAGAGATAGTATCTATTTTATATAGTAAAATATTAAAATAAAATAACTAAATAATAAACTAAACTTTAAAAAGCTTAAACTTTTTAAAATTCTCTAAAAAGTCTTATTAATTAATTATAAACTTAATCTACTTAATAATAAAATACTTTCTAATATTTTATATCTTACTATTTAAACTAATACTATAAAAGTTATAAATAAATAACCTTATTATTATAAAAAATAATAAAAAAATAAAATTAAATAAATTATTAACTATTTAATACTAAATAAAGAAAAGTTTACTTTTTTATTAAATAGAAAAAGTATAGCTATAAAGAAAATATATAGGAACTATAGTTTAATTTTACTTATATAAAAGAAAAACTTAATAAATATTAGTATTAATACTAGAAATAAATAGAAAAAACTTACTACTTAATACTATTTAATAATATTAACTATAATAAATATTACTAGTTATTAATATATTAAGTATTTATATAAATATATTAAACTTCTTATAGAAGTAAATAAATTATAATAAAGAAAACTATTTATTTACTTAAAAATACCTAAAAATAACTAAGAACTTCTAGAAAATACTAGCTATAAATCTCTTAATAGAAAAATAAAATCTATAAACTTCTTACTAATACTAAAACTTATTTAATTTAAATTATTTTAATACTTTAAAACTAAAGACTAACTATACTATTCTTATAAATATCTAATATAAAAAGAATATTACTTTCTTTTAATTTCTATATTCTTTAAGAAAATATTTCTATATAATATTCTTTTACTTTCTTTTAAAGTATATAAATCTATAATAAATAACTAGCTTTAGCTATTTTAGTTTAAACCTATACTAACTTGTTATAAAAACCTAATAATATATTTAGCTTATTCTTTGTCTTTTTTTATTCTTAATACTAATTACGTAGCTTTTGTATTATTACTAATTAGTATAAATATATATTACTAAAAAGAATAATAAACTTATAACTTAAATAACTACTAAGTTATTATAAAAACATTTTAAAATTTTATAACTTTAGTAAGTTTTTATACTTTCTACGATTTAATATTCTTAGTATATATAAATCCTATATAATTAAAGAATAAACCCTATTAAAATTAGAAATAATAATAAAATAAAAAATACTATTTAGATTTATATATAATATAACTTAAGTTTAGTTTATAGTTAGACTTCTATAGCTTTTTAGTAATTAACTTTATATTTTTTTTTTAGATATTTTTAGCTTATTTTCACTATAAATACTTATTAAGTTTAAAGTTAATTATTTTAGCTTCTAACTACTAATCTATAACTTAGATTATAACTTAATATATTATTACTATATATTAATCTCTAGCTTCTATTAGCAGACCTTACTATTAGATAGCTGATTATAACACTATATTTATATATAGATCTTTCTAAAACCTAAACTATTAAAAAGATATTTTCTAATTATTATAGCTTTAAATCTTATTATAAGTTACTTATAAAAATTATATTTAAATTTACTAAAAGACTTATTATAAAATAAGTTTAAAACTTTATAAAGTAAGTATATATAGGGCTACTAGCCTATTATTATAAGATTTAACTAGTATTAGCTGCAAAAGCTAGGCTAGTCCCCCTACCTACTGCTAACAGCCTTTAGGTTATATAACTATTTAGACTTCTTCTTCACCTCTACGCTCTTCCGTTAATTCATCAGGACTTCGACTATTATAATAAGCCTTAACTGCTTTCCTCTAGCTACCTCTATCTTCTCTTCTCTGCTGTTTAGAAGTCTACGTTGTTCTACTAAGCGCGGGGGCTTTAAGGCCTCTATGCTGTTACGCTATTATAAAGTCTTCCGCCCTACTATATAGTCTTAATAGCCCTGCTATTATTAGCTATACTCTTAATATATTTACTTTTCTTAACTTACTAATATTCCTCTTAAGCTACTTTAGCTGTTTTAAAGAAATATATAAAGTAATTATAGGTATTAGGATTATTATTAATAGCTTTAATTATAGCTATATTAATTTTAAAGCTATATAATTCTATATTATTTATAGTTTTATATAGATACTTCTAGATAAATTTAAGAAAAGTTTTCTTATTAGTATAGATAAAATTGCTATATTTATCACTCTTAATTTTATTAACTTTAGTCTCTTAGATTAAGTTATCTAGCTTAGCCTTACCTAGCTTGCGCACAGGTATAATAAAGAGGAAATATATTATAAAGCAAAGAGTTATACTATTAAGTTTACGCTCTTAAGTATAAGTTTAAGCTATTACTAGGTAGCTGCATAAGCTGTAAGTACTATCAGTAATTTAACGATAGTATGTATTATAGATAACGCTTTTACTAGTATGTTTTACTGCTTACCTACTTACCTTCTTCTATATAGCTAGAGCTAGAGATAAGTTAAGCTAAGTGTTAATAACTAGTTATAATATAAGATTTTATTTATTTACTTTATTAAGATTAAGTATAGGTTAAAGTACTACTATTAAGTTTAAAGTATTATAATATACTATATAAGGTGAACTGTAATACCTACTTATATAGGTTAAGCACTCTATAAAACAAGGTAAGTATATATTAGTAAAAGTAACTCCTATAGAAGTAATATATTAGCTTTAAAATAACTAAAATATCTTATATTTATTTAATAAAAAGTTAAAAGCTATTAGCTACTAGCTATTATAGTAACTATATTAAATAGTAATACTATATAGTTAGCTTTATATTAGTTACTAATTATACTATTTATATAATAGTTATATATATAGATAATTATAAAAATAAGTAGAAGTATTATAAGTAGTATAATAAGCTACTAATACTTATTTTAAGCTTAAAAGCTTTCTACTAAATTAAGTAGAAAAATAGAAACTTAAAAAAGTATTTATATAGTTTTAGCTAATATAGATATAAAAAGAGAGTATTATTTATTCTAAATAGTAATAATCTTCTTACTATTAAATATACTACTTAATAAAAATACTATAGTATTATCTTTAAATATAAATTAGTAAAACTAGCTATCTAGTATTAAATAAATAAATAAAAACCTCTAAAATATATAATTACTCTTTTTATTACTTATTTATAGTTAGGTAAATAAATACTATATCTTAGAGTTTAGCTAAATAATACTAATAATAGTAATAAATAAATTAAAATAATATAAATAATAAAAAAAGTTAATAGTAGTGAAAAGATTATTAATAAATATATAGAAATAAGTATTAATATAAAGTAGTAGAAAGTATATTAGTAGTAGTAAGTATTTAAAGAAAGTAATAATAATAGCTTAAATTAGTACTAACTAATAAGATACTTAAAAGCTATTAAGAACTTTCTTATTAGCTATTATAATAGTATTTTTAACTACCTCTATAGAAGCTTTAATTTAAGTCTATAATAGTAGTATTAGAGAGACCTTAATAAATCTTTTTTAATAATATTAGTAGCAATAATAGTAATACTAGAAACTATAACTTTATTATAAAAGATCTAAACTAGAAAGTAGCTACCTTAAACTATTACTTATACTTTAAAGCTAATTTTAATAAGCTTTTTAGATATTTTAATAATATTATAAAAATATCTCTAGAAGTATATTATACTTATTAATAGTAATACTTAAGCTTAAATTCTATAGCAAAAATAATATTTTTTAATTAAAATAAACTATAAGTTAATCTTCTACTAGATATTTTATAGTAAAATAGATACTTCTAGATCTTATAATTGAAAATTATAATAAATAGTAAAGAAATAGTTATAAAAATATACTTAGTAATATTATAAGAAAAGTAGTAGTTATTAGTTAACTAGTAATAATAAATATTTAATTTAGTATAAATAGTTATATAAACTAGTATAATAAAAAGATATATTTTAGCTAAGTAAATAATAAGTTAATATTAATATATAAAGTCTTCTATTTAGAGCTCTACTAAAAACTACTAGTACTAACTTACTACTACTTATAGTATTAATTAATCTATTTTACTTAATTAGTTACTACTAAGAGAAATAAAAAATAGAGAAAAAGATTAAAAGTATTCTTATTAAATAGAAAAGTAAGTATAAGTATATAGTTAGTAATATATAGTTTTAAAAAAGCTAAATAATAATACTTCTTAAATATACTAGTAAACTAATCTCTAGAAAAGTATTATAAAAAAAGCTTAAAACTGAAAAAGTTATACTTTTTTTAAGTTTATAAAAGCTAGAAGTTAAAGTTTCATAATATAATTAAATACTATAATAAATCTGCCTTTAATATAAAATTAGCTATAGATTAGATAAATTAACTAAGAAAAATTATATACTATTATCCTTATTATCCTCTTTATTAGTAGTAAAGTTCTTATTATTAGTTATACTATTATTATTATTATAAAAAATTATAAGTAGTATAAAAACGCTATTTTAGTATATTATTAATAGAAAGCTAAGTTAGCTTAGCTCTAGCTAGGTTAAAAAATCTATAACTATTAAAAAATATACTAAAAAAATCCCTTATTTCTAATTAGTTAAAATTAATAGGGGTAGAGCAAATAATACTTTAAGTTATTAATTAATTCTAGTATAAAATAATAGATTTTATTTTCTATAACTAATTCAAAATTTAATATAGATTAATAACTAAAAAAATATAGAAAAATAATTAGTAATAAGTTATATATAAATATCTCTTTTTTTTATTTGTTAGTTTATAGCTAATTTATACTAGAGTTTCAAAAAAAATCGTTATATTTTAACCTCCTGCCCAAAGGTCAATATCACTTTTTAAGCCATTTTCAGCACTTAAAGGGATACAAAGTCGTCTTTTTCCCGGTAGGCTTATAGAGGACTTAGAGCCAACTGAATATTGACATACCTAATGTACCACCGCGCAGGTCGCATATTTTAGCGCTGACGAGCCCGATGTCATGTCATCCTATTTGGGCGCATTTGGAATTGTCTGTGAGAAGGCTTCTAATCAAAGCAAATCAACCTTCAGCTCTTATCTATATGTGGCGCAACGCGCCTTGGGGCTTTGGGGGCTTCAAAATCCTCCAGCCTGATTTTACATGCATCACCTCAAGGAAGGGCATATAATACCGGCTAGGGGTAGATAAATAATAGCCATGGTTACCCCCCATGATTTCTCAATACTTATTCATGTCTTTTGGGCGTATCTCAACCACTTAGAACCAGAGCAATATCCGAAGCAGCCACCGAAATGACGACTGCGCAAGGGTACAGCACCCTCGAATGGAATCCTCATCAGCCACGAGATGAACCAGCTGGTATTGAACTAGACCACGGTCAGAGAGCCAGCCGATGGGACGATGAGGGTCGCTACCTCCAGCCCGACTGAAACAAATACGACATATATCAAGGCGAGCGCCACGAGTTATCTGATGGTCAGGCACCAGATCCAGACACCGACAACATCAATCGCGGTAAGGGTCGAAAGTTCTTCGGCTTCTCAAAACGGATCTTTGTCACCGCGCTTGCTATTGGCCTGTTGTTAATTATCGGCGCTATCGTTGGCGGCATCGCGGGTGGGCTTCACAAAAGGCAAAATGCGACAGACAAGGCGGCCACAAGAAGCATTCTCCAGGCAACAAGGCTTGCAGCAGCAAACAGGACCATACTTGAATTAATCCAACATACCGTCGTCTTTCAAGACAGCAATGGTGCGCTACTGGCACGATATCGAATCACACCTTCTTCGCGCCAGTGGAAGACTGTCAACCTGACTCTCAAGTTTTCATCCATGATAGAGGAAGAAAAGATCAAGTTGCCCGCAGGTGCGCCGCTGGTCGCGACCGCATGCGCTGACTGGGCCTGCGGTGATACCATGGTCGTCTACCTGGGCACTGACAACGTTTTACACAGCATCAGAGATAACGCTCTCCAAGGGTCAGCTGACTGGTATCCCTTCACCGACGTGGCCAAGGCCAACCTCCATGCATCCAACAATTCGCAGCTAGCAATGGCATTGAGTAAATCGTTCCATGACGAGAATGGGGAGCAAAGGCTTGGTGTTCATCATCTTCTAGCTTACCAAGACCGCGATGGCTACATTCAGCTATCTAATGGCAGTTCGCAGTGGTCCACGAAGGACCTGAGTAGCTACCTTCCGAATCGGACCACAAATACCAGCCTAGCTATCATACCTCAGCTTCGTAATGTAGAGCTTGATCGAATCAGTCTGGTAGCAAAAGCCGGAGGCAAGACGGACGCTACCACAACAGAGTATGCTATGATTGAAGCCATATATCCACGCGATGGAACGGACAATGATTGGGATCGTGGTATGTCAAGATCTTAGTATCATTTATTTTACTTGAAATCACAAGGTGCTGACTATATTGAATAGCCACTGACGCAATTGTCGACGGAATTACCGTCCCTGACGATCCATCGGCCGAAACATTACAGCAATTCGCGGTCACAATGCGCGATAACTGGACAGATAGCGTTTACCTAGCGTTGTCTTCCAATGGCACGATCTCCGGTCGCATAATTGGACAGCGCAATGAGACCATACCAGCCATCCAGCTAAGAGAATCTGGGGAGTTAAAATTGGCGAATTTCTTCGCTATCGCGACAACGATGGACGGAATGCTTTATGGCTTTATCAATGACACAACCAGTGAATACTCGTTTGATACATCGGATTCTTCAATCTTGAACTTTGAAGGGATTGTCTACCCGTAGATGTTTCGATTCTTTTGCATACAAACGATGATGGCATTTGAACAAGGGGTTTTATTTAGGGACAGGGCTTTATGTAGACTGCACATTTCTTTATTCGTGCATCCGTATGTATTGATCGTATAATCTCAAACTATGCTTCGCACGCGTTAGCTGAATCTTCTGTACCCTTGCCCACTACTGCGATGCCTCCCAGGCAGCCAAAAGTTGCGGTAGGTCCCGAACGAACTCTGTTCGCTTCGGAATCCACCCCAGCTCAGCCCTCGCACGACCCGAAGTCGCGTTGCAAACCAACGCCAGAGCCTCGAAGAAGGGGTTCCCATCACAACCTACGTAGGAGAGTGCTCCTTCGGCGCCGATAACTCGCTTCACCTCTTCCATCATCGTCGAAATTGGAATCGTCTCGCTGACAAAATCGAAAACAGGCCAAGATCCGAAGGTGGGAAGACGGTCCACAACTCGGACGAAACCATCAGCCAGGTCGTCCACGCATATAACTCCGGTGCGAGTCTCTTGGTCGGCAGGAATTTTGATCGTGTTTTCGTTACCACTCTTTGCTGCATCCAGCACCTTCCCCCACCACGTTGTCATCACCCAAGAGCCTCGTCCGTAGACAGCGCCGGGGCGTACAATGGCAACATCCAAGATGTCCCGGGACTTCAGCACGGCCTGCTCGTGAGCTGGTCGCCAGGCGACGGCAGTAGCAGGCTTGTCTGCAGCAAGAAATGTGCCGGGAACCGAGGTGTCGCTGATGCGGTCATCGCGAGGAGAGCCGTGGACCCATGATCCAGAACAGTAGATGAATCCAAGTTTGGGTCCAATAGAATTCTCCGTGACCAGTTTGGAGGCCCGATCTTGAGCGGCCTCAGTGACGGATTTGAGGATCGTGGTCGCATCACTGTAGGCTTGGGAGAGATCAATAACCACCTCGATGCGGTTATCAGCAATAGCAGATTTGACGAAGTCAATGCCAGACAACTCTCCGACGAGAGGCTTAACCTCATTCGATGCAAGAAGTTTGGCCTTCTTGTCGCTTCGAGAGGTAGCAAAGACAGTGTAGTTTCCGGAGCGGATGAGAGCTTGAGCCACGGCCAGGCCGATGTAGCCGGCTCCACCAAGGATGAGAACTCGAGCCATTTTGAAAGGTTGACGGCTTGCGGTGATGTAATGTGATAATGTGATTGAAAGGTCGGTTGGGAAGTGTTGTGGAAGATGATGAGACTGAAGATTTTCACCCAAGTCCAAACGCAGCGCGTATTGATCGGTTTTATCTTGCAATTGTGAGCTGGCAACATTTCAGAGCTATGGAGAACGGTGACCGCTTCCACGATTCGTATCTAGTATGCCTTGCTATTTCCACGGACGAACGATGGCCGCGGGCCTTGAGGTGGGCAAGGTGGCATGACTAGCGCTGAGCCATCTATCAGGCTCTGGTTCACGGCCCTTGTCAGTGCGGTTTACAAAAAACTAGCCTTTGTGGACTTCTCTAAGCTTAATAATACAGGCTTAACAGCCGTCATTCTTAATACAGCCAAAAATGTGGTAGGGTACAGCATGATGATTCGCATCCTACGATGAGTGACTAAGCCTGGCGCAGTTCGGCTTTACAGAATAATTGGCAGATAATTCCGAAATCATAGCTAGCCTTCACCTCATTTAACCGGGTTAATCTCGACCTTGGCTGGAAATCTCCGACCGCTCTCGTTGCCCAGAGGATGTATTAAAGGACCAAACTGGATGCCAGCAATGACCAGCATACGAACATGAAACAACCGCAGAGCACGTTGTACATCGACAAAACTCATACAAACTCACTTCACATAACAGGTTCATAAAATTACGTTGACTTCATTAACAATAGCTACTCGCTGATTCTAATTACCCATCACTTGATTTCAATAGTCGTCTTCAGAGACAAGTTTCTGCTGGAGTTGCCCAGCCACAGGGTGTAGGTACCCCTGCGCAGGTGCCATTGCTGAGCTACAACGTCCCAGACACTGAGGTCGCGTCGTGTAAGCTCAAAAGACACACTAGAAGACTGTCCAGGGGACAGGAAAATGCGGGTGAATCCGCGAAGTTGGTGGATGGGGGTGTCTTCACCGCCGCCAGGAATCTCGACATAGAGTTGGGGAATCTCAGCACCCTCAACATCACCGGTGTTGGTGACGGAAGCCTTGGCGACAGCGATTGTCTCCCAAAGAGATGGGTGTCCTCCCTGAACAATGGCGATCTCGGGGTCGGGGTACTCGGCCGTGTCGGCAGCGGCAGTAAGACCAGCAGTCAAATCAGCGAGTTCGAAAGTGGTGTACGAGAGGCCATAGCCGAACTCGTATCGGGGGGTGATGTTCTGGGCGTCGAAGTAGCGGTAGTCGATGTAGAGTCCCTCGGTAAAGTTGCTTTCCGGGAAGTAGTCATCCGAAGCACTCGAGTTGAGATGGTCACCGTAGTCGGACTCAAGCTTGGCAACGGTGTAAGGCAGCTTTCCAGAGGGGTTCACGTCGCCCCAGAGGACATCGACCAGGCTGTAACCACTCTCCTGACCAGGAAGTCCGGCGAAGACGACAGCGGTGACGTTCTCGTGCTCGATCCACTCATCGACAGTGCGAATGCCTGCAGAGTGAACGATTACAACAGTGTTGGAGCAGTTGGCAGCCACGTTCTTCACAAGGTTGTCGCTGAACTCATCGGTCAAGCTCAAGCGATCAAAGCTTTCCGAGGCGTAAGCGTTGATAAACACTAGGCAAGCCTCAGAGTTGACATAAGGAGGAGACGGGTTCTCAGAATAGAAGTCCCAGCGCAGGATGCCCTTGTTCTTGGCTATGCGCTCCTGGATGGCCTGGAAAGGCGAGACAACGTACGGGGGCGTGCTGCCGCCAGAACCACCTCCAGTGATGAGGGTACCGTTGAATGTTTCCCAGCCAAAGTTGACCTCATAGCCGCCGCCGTAGCGAGAAGGGTTCTCCCAGGGGATGGCCTTGACTGTCGCATCGTATCCGTAGATAGAAAGGAACTTGGGGTTCTTGAAGGGGAGAGTCTTGTTGACGTTCTTCACGAGAACAGTGCCTGCGGCACCGATCTGGCGGATCAAGTTGGAGTGATCAGCCTGAACGTCGACAGGGTACGCCTTTTGCAAGTTGGAGTGGATAGCAGGCTCGGGGAAAGCATGCTCCTGGCGCAGGTAGTGGTAACTGGCCAGAATTCTCGTGACCATGTCCGAGAGGCGGTCCTCAGTGACGGAGCCATTGTTGACTGCCTCCACCAACTTGTCGCCCCAGTATCCAGCATCCGGCATGACCAGATCCAATCCAGCGTTTGCGGAGGCCACTCCAGTCATTTGACCCTGCCAGTCACTAACGACGTAACCCTCGAAGCCCAGTTCAGTCTTCAGAACACCGTTCATAAGGTGTGAGTTCTGGCAGCCATAGGAGTGGTTGGCGCGTTGGTAAGAGCACATAACAGATGCCGCACCCTCCTTGAGAGAATCCATGAAGGGGAAAACGTAAAGCTCATGGAGCGTACGGTCATCAACGTTGGAGCTGATGGCTTCGCCGAGGTCAGAGATACGACGACGGTACTCCTGTTCGTTCAACAGCCAGTGCTTGGCTGTGGCGATAACGCCCGCATCTTGGATTCCACGGGTGATTGCGCCCATGCCGGCGCCAGCAAGGTAAGGATCATTCGAAAGTCCCTCCCAGTTACGGCCTCCGCGAGCTACTCGGCCGAGGGGGCCTGCGCAGGGGGCGAGAGCAGCATTAATTCCCTTTCCATAGTACTCGTCGCCAAGTGCTTTGCCGTATTTGTACAAAAGCGCCTTGTCGAAGGTAGACGCTACATGGATGCCGGCCGGGAAAGCAGAAACAAACTCCTGGCCACGGATACCGTCAGGAGCATCGGCAAAGCAGAGAGATGGAATGCCAAGGCGTTCGATCGCGCCCGAGTTGCCGACACAAGTACCGGTCCATCCTCGGGTGATGTTCGCCTTCTCCTCGACGGTCAAGTCTGCCACCAGAGCTCTAGCTTGACGGTATGCAGCCGCCCAGCTTGGGTTGGTGGTGCCGTTACCAGCAGCTTAGAAATGTTAGAAACTTACCACGACCTGGTTCAAGAGTGACACTTACGAGAGGGGTAGACCGGAGGACTACGACCGTAGTAAGGGACCTCCGACGGAGCAGATCCGTTGGTTTGCGCCGCAGCCAAGGCGCCGTTGAGCGCGGCCGCAAGGAGAACGCCTGTCTTCATCTTGTATCTCTGGCTGGTGTTGACTGAACTGTGAGTTCCGGGAGCCTTTGAGATCACTGTAAGATGCCGGTGAGGGCCAACGAGAAGTTAGCTCGCCCAGTGGTACGGGCATGGCCGGCTCTTAAGAGTCTTCCCGACATAGTACCCGGCGATTGAAACCGGGCTTCCGTTGTTTTCTTTCGGTGACTGTACCCGATCAACGTCATTTCCGGCGAAGTAGGGCCCGAAATGGACCTCATTCAATCGGTCCTATTCACAAAATATCATGGAGACAACATGCAGACTGTGGATTCATGACTCGACATTAACCGGCTCTGACTGGCGAGATCGGTGAATAGTCCGATGACTATCGTAATGTTAACTCGGATGGCTGGGGTGATAATTCAACAAACCAATTGGCCAATTGACAAACTAGACGACTGCCGGCGGGGTCTGTCCGACCTACCCCGCGCCCTCCGCATCGGCGACTCTCCGCCACGACGTCAACCGCGGTCGAAGCAAGGTTGGGGGTGGTTCTCGTGGTGGATATGTGGACTCATTTCGCCCGGGGAATTCCCGGACTTTGAGTCTGCTGACAGCCTGAGCATACGACTCTCCAAATGCCAAATGGCGCAACTGTTGGTCTTGATGTCGAAGGTTCCACCGGGCCCCCGCTTGGTTGATTTCGACTGGCAGGCATTCGATAAGCTTGTCCCCAGGAGTTCACCGTTTTTTTCCAGTGAGGTTGGATTTTCGTCCAAACACCGGTTAGAGTTACCAACATAGTTTGTGGGACCACTTGGTGTCTACGACGGACTTCACAGTTCTTAGCCCCCGCATTCCGGATTGCGCAGTTGCACCCGCTTATTGAATCTTCGCGGGCCCATGTCGGTAGGACTGATCCATGCTCCATGGGAGTGCGAAGTCGGATCAGTGCGACGGCAAGTTAGTAATGACGGCCGTTGAGTTGGCAGATGCATGATCTCTCAACTGGCATGCTGCCGCGCACTCTGCTGCCCGTTATCTCTGAATTTCACTCAGAGTCGCTGCAGCATGCGGGTTGAAAACTTGTTAGCAAGTCATCCCAGCTTCCAGCCTTTGGAGAGGTTTTACAAATAAGAACAACTCCCGTCGGTGAAATAGGTTAGCCCCAAGAGACTACTAATGAAGTCGATCATGAAAGACATTTTGCAATTTTGAAATCTTGTCCAGGTGAAGAAAAGTCGAAGCATGACTGTGAAGTCGTCGATAGCGTAAGTACTAATGTGCTTCAACAAGGAAGTCTCAACGCACTAACCATCGAAAATTCAATTGAGTTTCAATGTCTTGCATCTCTGCCACGTTTTTCTCGGTTAGTTCGGCTTGAATTAAGCAGCTTTCCGTCTGATCGTCGTCTTCAATCCATGCAGCCCCTGACATAAAACGAACTGGCATGTGACAAGTTTCATGTTCTGCAGGAACTCAAGGACATGTAGCCACTCGCGTGACGAGCCGAATGTGAATCTGGAGGAACCTTGCGACGATTCCTCAAGTGAACAATCTAGAATGCGGCTTTCCACACGCAAAAGCCCTTTCGGTTGCTCCCACAAATACGGGGGCTTTTCATTTGCAGGCCAGGGTCTTCATCCTGGCGAACATCCCAAAACAAGCCTTGGGTGCGAATGCCTCGTATTTAACTTGACATATTGCTGGGGCGGCACTCCCCGTATTCTCAAGGTCCATCTTGTGCGATGAAACCGTACGGAGTTCTACCAATGATTAATAGAGCAGGTCTAGGTGCGAGTGAACAGTAGCAGTTTTACCCTTGACTTCTAGGTTCCATGATTTGTCAACGAAAGGATGCAAATGATAGGAGAAGTTCGCGCTCCCGTTCGTTCTCATGCGTCTCCGGTTCCTAAGAAGCTACCTACCGCCCTTGCTGCTCGTCTGACTGGCCACATCCCAACTCGCCATCCATGACAGCCACGAAGAATCGTCCAATAGAGGGAAAGACATCTCTTCCCGTAAAACAAGCTTCTGAATCTCGGTAAACGCTCAATGTTACTGGCAATGATGGTTGCCTCGAGAAGCTGTTCCTGCAGGCAGCCCCCGGTCGTCTCAGCTGCAAGTGACCCAAACCCTCTTGCGGTGCCTGGCGATCATCTGCACCAAGCTTCCATCGTCCCGAACTACTGTCCAGTTTCTAGATCATAGTGGGGCTGAGGGATGAATGGTATTGGACTGTTACACTGCAAGGCAGAGTGAAACCGCATCCGGTTCCGTGCGAGTATCAGAGATCAGCCCAACTTAGAACAGCACGGACGCCTCAACATGGGGCTCATGCAATCAAATAAGTATTGCTGAATGTCCAAATCCAAGCCTTTGGATGATTACCAACTGTTTTTCACGTGTTGAACACCTTCATTCTGTCATTCCTTTTTCCGACCAGCTTGGCCTGGGCAGGATTCATCAACGATGCATATCTCTCTCGTTACGCTTTTGGGCGCTATCGGGGTGTTCGCAGCCCCCAACGTCCCTCGGCAGGCGCCGCCAGCTCCAGCTGTGCCGCTGCGCATCATGGCACTTGGTGCCTCTGTCACGTTTGGTACAGGCTCTACCACCGGCAACAGCTATCGCAAAGACCTGCAAGACCTTTTGGTTGCCCAGGGCATGACTGTCTCTTATGTCGGCACAAGAACAAACGGAAACTTCGCTGACAACGCTGTCGAGGCGACTGGGGGATTCAGAATCGCCCAGATTGCGGATTCAGCAGACAAGGCTGTTCCCATGCTCAAGCCAAATTTGGTTCTCGTCGATGCTGGAACAAACAACTGCAACAAAGGCGGGGAGGTTCCAGATGCTGGAGCCAACGTTACAGCGATGATCAACAAGATCTACCAACAAAGCCCCGGATCGACCGTAATCCTGACATCGATCCTCGCCAACAAGGTCCCGGAGCAAGATGCGTGTCGTGTCAAGATCAATGAACAGTACAACACCGTTGCCGCTCAATTCCAACAATCCGGTGCGAAGTTCGGGTTTGTCGATATGCGAAGCCCGGATGCACCAACACTTAATGACCTGAACGATACGAGACACCCGAATGATGGAGGATATGTTAAGATGGCCAATGTATGGGCAAAGGGAATTCAGGAGGTCCTGGCAAAGGGGTTTGTGACTGCTCCCAGTTGAGCGAGAGAAGGCGAATAGGTTCATAATCTCGGATGATATCGCGTGTCATTTGTCGTAATTACAATCAACATGAAAACAAATGCATGAAAAAGCTGAGTAACTAGCAGAAAGCATATTTTGAAGTCACTGAACCCTTCCCTCTGAGCCACTCGAAAGGTCATACTAAGCTGTCCTGTGCGTTCGGCCATAGGCAAATCTGTTGGTAAGTGGAGTACTACGATGGCCGGCTTCACTGTGTCAAGAGCAGCCACAGATCATTATAGTCTCTTTGCTTTCTGCTCGACAATACTTTTGCAAGATGTTTTAGAGCTGTCGTCTTGACAGGGGGATTTTGTAGGCTAGGATGTAACTAAAGTCAATTCGCGTTTGATCCATCTTCGGGCTACACTGATACTTCCCGTCCAAATCAGTCAAACGCTGAAGATTATCTGCTAGCCAGCACCTTTGCTTTCAATAACATCATCTAGTAATGCAGATATGTGACAATATCGCAATCTTCAGACATGTCAAACTTTTCCAACTTAGCCATGAGTTCACCACCCCTCCACGTCTGCGATCTCTGCTTCAGCACGTGGCTCTGTTCCCCATCCCAGTCTCCCAGTTGCTCCTGAGTAAGATGAAACCCTTGCGGTGCCGTTCTTGCATACAACGACTCGTTTGGTGCACCTTCTAATGCGTGTAGTTCAGCCGCTTCATTCTGTGATCCAAGGACGACATGAGCCACATATTTGTGTTTCGACTTTTCCGCAGATTTCCCCTTCCTAGAACTCTTGGTTTTGCTCTGGGTAGAATCCGCGGACTTTGGCCACTCTTCTGAAGCGAAGAAGTGAATTTCGCGAGCCAATGAGGACTTTGGTAGGAACACATCGCCTCAGTTGTGGACGACGCCCCTTGGAGCAAATGGTGTGATATCCTTCTTTTCCACATCTCGGAACAGTGGCAGGCGATGGACCAGAAGCCTCAGGTATTTTTCAGTAACAAACAAGTGATATTTGCCCCACGACAATGAGAAAGGAAGATTCATCACATCCAGTTGTTCTCCTTCTGCGAGATCGCCTAATAGATTGACGGATGTGCGGTATATGAGATGCGGCGGGCTTCTCGCCGTTTTTCTCAGCGAAAGTCGGTGGGTAGTGACGAGAAGCTTGCTGCTCACTTCCACTCGACGAGTGGTCATCTGAGCTCCTATCGACGAATGTGTCCAAGGACTTAGCTGATGACAGAGATGAGTGTTGAGATGACATGTTCTCCAATTGAATGTCATGGTCGCCGCTGTTGCTTTCGACTAGTCCTGACTCAGAGAAACCGTCCTCTTTGAAGCTCAAGCTAGAATCGTCGTCAAAAATTTCTAGCATCCGGTCTTCTCCGATTTCATCAGACTTCGCAGACGTGGACCCCTCGCTCCAAGATTCTCTGGCGGAGTTTGACGCCAAGGAAGATTTATCACTCCAGTCCAAAGCATCATATCCATGTCTATCAGAGACTTCTGACCTCACTTCTAGGGAATCTGCGTTGGAACTCGGTGTCGCGTTCCGTTCTCGAGAACCCGAGGCAGCTGGCTGGTTTTCTGACGTTTCCGTGGTGGATCTTGCGTCCTCCGAATTGCTATCGCTATCGGTGCTTTCGTCGTAGCTGCTGCTACCAGTACTGCTGCGGCTGCTGTTACTACTGCTGCTACAATTCAACAGTGTATCACTTGAGTCATTTCTGTTCTCGCCAGTGGCGGGTGCGGAGTCGACTTGAAGCTTGACGTCCTCCTCCAATATCTGATCTCGCCAAGCCACGGCAAAATACCTGGTATTGCATGATACGGCTTGAACATAGCTCGGAGCACAATGGGGAAGTTGTAAGGGTTCATAAAGCGGCGCTTCGGCTCGCGGGCTGGTTCCCGCATTGCCCGAGTAGAATTGAGACCCGACTCTCAGAACCTTTCCGTCGCTTGTAACGTCTAATAGCGACGCTTTCTCTGCGACACCCTTTTTCAGCCCGTGCTGATAAAGACGGAGGGATTTTCGTGATAAGATAATTCGCTGTGTTGCTTTCAACTTGGGACGTCTCCCGCGATTGAGGGCCCATCTCTCGACGACCAAGTGTGATTCTGGCTCTCTGACAAAAGACGATGGTCAGCACGACTGTTTTGAACACATTTCAATCCTTTTCTCTTACTGGACCGTCAATTTGAAGAGATCAATTTCAGATCCGTCCGGGCTGACGCGGTCGTAAAACTTCACTGTTCTGGCTGGGGCCTCCACGCCGACGTCCTCCAGTATGAAACTTTTGATGGTGCTGGGAACCTTGTGAAGAAAGTTCGCTTCCCCCAGGCAGCCCCATAGACATCGCTCAATCTCGCCCCTGAACTTCCCGGCATATGTTGATTGTGTAGATAGATAATGGCTCCACTCTCCAATGGCAGCATGGTATTCTTTCTGGATACGGGCGCCGCAATGATGCTTCTTGACAAACCACTTTGGGAATGCTCTCACAAGGCTTGCCAACTGGAGTTCGTCTCGCGAGTTGTACCAGAAGTTGAAATGACCTGCATCATCACAGTTAGAAATGACCACCGCGAGAAACCCATACCTCTGCTTACCTCCAACAAATAAAGATTGGACCTGGAGGCACGTCATGAAGTTTGACGACTGGACGAATTCAGAGACCGTGTTACACAAGTCGGATGTGTAAGGAACATCGTCCAGGTGTCTGTGCCAGTACTTAGCTGCGTAATTGAGAAGTGCGTGCTCCTTGATGTCGCTTCCGCATGATGTTTCGAAGGTCATATTTCCTCGTTTCAAAAGGCCTTTGTACCGTTTTTGTTGCAAGTACTTGAGACATCCTGTGCCGAGTATCTCAGGTGATATCCTGCAGTCGTCTCTGTCTGATAGAGCGTGCGGATGCTTAACCAAAAAGGTCTTCACAGCACCATGTGACAATGTACAGATTTGTCTTCCCCTGGCCTCTGTTCCCTCATCCACGCGCACTAGCGGCCCGCAGGCATCTACAAGCCGATCGCGCATCAACAGGCATGCGGGCTGGATATTGTCTCCTGGCCAGCCTCTGTGAACTTCGATAGCCTCACAGAGTTCATCCAGGAACAGAGGCCTTTTTGCGTAAACGAGACAGGACAGTGAGTCGCTATGTTACAAGAAGTCAGCGTGATGAATTTTGGAACGAATAGTTTGCGAACCTGATGAATTTGTGTTGTGTGAGTGGGAATCTCCGGACCATTCTTTCCAAATAGGTCTCAAAGTCGTGCGGTATGCCCTGAGACACCATTTCCTCTACATCCGCGAGGCTCAGTGCATCCTTGATGACATCTAGCATCAGGGTGGCCCAGAGAAAGCTTCCGTTCACCTGCTTCCTCAGATCTGCCAAAATTTGTTCCGTGTTTGACTCTGCAACGGTGTCCAGGTAGTCTCTCCCATTCAAGGCCAACTGGAAAAGCTTTTCGATGTCCCCTGTATTCTTCGCGGCACTCAGTTGTATCTTCTCTGCTTTTGTAAATAATTGGCGGATCTCTCTGTGATCCTGAGAGCTGCACCAGAGTTTCAGGCCAGAATCAGGCGCAGAGGCGAGCGTGATGAAAAGGGTCAGCAATGCCCTTGCATTTTGCCATCTTTCTTTCTTGGAATTCTCGAGCTCTTCATCCAGGCCATCCAGAAGAATGAAGCAGCTTTTGGCCTCTGCGACCAAAGCGGCAATCATCATCTGCAGCGCGCCGATGGACATGGAGTCCGATCGCAAAAGTTCAAGAACCTCCTCCGAAATTCCGTCTCTTTCGTTGCTGTAGACCGAAAAGAATAGCCGACGCGCTACGTTTCGGTAGACGTGTCTTGGAGACTGCTCCTCGTCAAAGCTGAAGAAGTGGAAAGCCACCGTAGCTTCCGGGCGTGAGGCCTCAAGCCTGTCGATAGTCTGACTGCAAATCGTGGACTTCCCTACACCAGCACCTCCACGAAGCCAAAGGATATTTGCCTCGGACCCGGACTCTAACCAGCGATTGTATTGAACATCCTCTAGCAACCAATCTCCCGTCCCAGCCAGCCGGGTTTGAACACGCTGTTCGTAAGGACGATCGACGCGCTCGCTGACTTTGCATCCGTCTCTGCCCATGATCCACTCACAGACCCTGCTCCATGTCTCAACTACACACTTGTTAGAAGCCATTTTTGGTAGATCAGCAGATTGAACTCATCTTACCTTGATCTTTTGTTGATGCTCTCCGAAGCAATTCATCCAACTTATCGTGTGTGTCTTGTCTTTCCTCCACTGTTTCATCTCTCTCCTTTCGACGTCGTTGCTCCTGGAGCACTGGAACAAGGCGTTCAATTATTTTGCTGGTGTCTGCAATATCTGTGATGATCTCATTGATCTTGGTAACGCTGATTGAGGTTACCGTCTTGAGCGCGCGCACAAACCCAGGCGTCGTGCAATGCTCCTCAACCTTGATCCAGAATCGAATGATGCCTTTGTAGGATGCAACCAGGAGATCTTTCATGTGTTCAGACTCGCAGAACAACTCTTCGTACTGCTTGAGAAGCTTCAAATGATGTGTAAGGGACTTGAGCTGCCCCTCGAGCTGCTCAAAGACCTGGTAGTATCGTCGGAAGCATTCGACAACTGCCTTGAGACCGCCCCAGATCAATGCTGATGGGTAAGGGTCTGCACTACAAAGGATTCCAATGATTCCATCGTAGTCGTTGATTGCTTGAAAGACGGGCTTCAGCTTCTGCGCGCGCTGGGAATCGCGTTTTTGCCATTCCCTCAGTTCCACGTGAACATCGTCGGAACTGGTCAATTTTCCGTCAACGATCTTTTGTATAAACTGGGGGGCCTTCTTCTTGGTGTGCTCGGGAATCAGCTCAATTAAAGCTTCCGAAAAGGCGGAGCCTGTTTGCCACGGCCGGTTCATTCTCAATCAGTGTCGCCCGAGATGGACTGTTATCGATTCATATAGCTGTCGCTCCGGGGCGGTTAGGATTGAGATCAAATAACAACAATACTCAAGTCATGAGCAGCTAAGAATGAGATGCCATCAATCGTCACACTATGTGAATTCGTTACGGAACGGTGCACAGAGAGCTCCAAAGGGCTGTGGCATACCACCCCTCATGTATTACCTAGGATGCCCAAATACCACCGCTGATGCACAGTGCCCATCTATAATGAAAGTGTTCTAGTGCCAAGTGATGATGGCCCTTTTGTTCCAGTCCTTTCCTGTTTCGGAGCTCGTACCCGCAGCCTGATCTTACGGTCGACCCTGGTTCGACCTCGCAGCCTGCCTGATGTTACAACGGCTGACCACCGTAGCGTCAGCGATGCTGCAGATGGTTGTCCCTCCACTGTTTCCACGACTTCATCCGCCTTGTGACTGGCCACCAAGGTCTTCATTTGCAAGGCAAGCATGATGATTGTCAATTTTGGGCTGTCGACCCTTGCATGGCGAGCCACTTGGACTATGACGATAAGCGCGTGCAGAATTAGCCGGCCAATAACATCATATCTGCGCTGCTATTGCTTGTGGTGTCAGCACACGCGGCAATCTAGATCCTGTATGGCCAAGTAGCGATGCCTGACACTGTTTGAGAGGCACCTCCTGGCTGCACCTTGACCTTTTAGCTAATTGAAAAGGGGTCAATTTACCTAAAAGCCCACATACGTGTAATCTTACATAACCATATTCACATCTTAGGATCCATTTCCCGTAGCCGTTCCTCCTTCACTCTATTTCTAACTTCAGTAGACGATTGAGTTCCCTCTCCGGCCATCTTTCTATCTACTTTGCAGCTATCTCTCTTCGGACTTGTCACTCTACAGTTATGGATGAGAACGAGAAGACCGAGGCCCTTCCCGGAGGTGATTTCAATTCCCAGGGCAAGAAGCTGCTTCGTGTCGATCAGTTCTTCAGTCGGTAAGAGGAGCTCATTCTGTAAGCAAAGCAGTGTTAATGCTCAGATTGATCACGTTTGCAGAAAGGACCGCCAATGGCGCTATGTCAAGACTGCTAAAGTCAGAACTGAAGAGACAAAGTTCAGGAAATACTCAATCGTAGTGCGACGCATCATCAGCTCAAAGGGATTTGTTGCGGAAGAACGCGTCGATATCAAGAGCCCCAAGCTAGCGGACCTATTGAGAGAGCTCCTGAAAGGTTTGGGGGAGTTAGAGCTTTCCAAAAGCCCTCCCGAGGCAAGTTATTATTTGGTCACTCTAACGACACCGATTCCTAACTTCCACAGCTTTCCCCTCAACAGTTATATCACGCTTGGCCAGGACTGCAACAGCGTCTATCCGAAGAGTTAGACAATCCAGACCGTGACGATGCATTTGTCAAGGATCTCACGACAGCCTTGGAATTTTTGGAAGCCGACTTTGCGAAGACGAAATTGAACATGCAGTCACTCTCGGAATTTGGTGACATAACCTACGAGCTCCTCTGGGCACTGTTCACACCTCGATCAGTTGTTTACACCAAGGGCAACACGATGAAAGAGCCGCAGGCCTACCTCTTCTTCAGCGGAGACTATGTGGAGACACCTATGCGTGAAAGATGGTACCAAATTGAGGGCAAGATGCTTCACCACGATAGTGATGCGCTCGGCTGGGGATTTCCGACATTTAAAATTCCACATTTCACGAGGACAAAGAAAATTACCAGCATCGCCTCCTTCCCGCTTAGCTACCATCCCGAGAAGCAGAGGCTTCGAGAAAAGCTCATTGAACGGGGGAGAAAGTATGTCGACATCGTTAGCCAGCCCGTTTGCCTCGAGTACAATGGCCTTGCTGTCAGGCAAGAGACCGGCTTTGACGGGAAGCCTGTTGAAATCCATTTTGCTTCAACTGGCCGTATCATGGCGGACCCAGCGACATTCCACAATCAAAGACCAAACGAAACGCTGATAACCACCCCATGGATTTATGGGGACTGGGAAGTCAGTAGCAAGATCCTCACTGACGAGGATTTCATGCTCAGTAACCATCGAGTCCAAGGTTTCGGGTTTACGCCGAAGACTTGGGGTGGGTTTGCGGTGTCTAGAATGGAAAAGGTGGTGTGGAACATGAAAGCGTTCGACAAGCTGATCATGAACGAGCAGAAGAAGAAAATGATTCGACTACTCGTTCAAAGCCATCGAACCAACGAGACAGCCTTTGACGACATCGTCATCGGCAAAGGTAAAGGGCTTGTCGGCCTTCTTTCCGGGCCACCTGGCGTGGGGAAGACTTTGACGGCTGAAGTGGTCGCGGAGCTGTCGTGGCGACCGTTGTATGTCATCTCCGCAGGTGAACTTGGGACGACAGTCGACAAAGTGGACAGACAGTTGGGCGTGGTGCTTGACATCACACGGCGATGGGGCTGCGTGCTCTTGATTGACGAGGCCGATGTCTTTCTCTTCAAGAGAGGAGATGCGCAACTTGAGAGAAACGCTCTCGTCAGTGTATTCCTGCGCAGACTTGAGTAAGTCATCAGTATTTTTGCACGTTTTTCTCGTTGCTGACAGGCATTTCAGATATTTTCAAGGCATTGTCATCTTGACAACAAACAGAAGAAAGGATATTGATAGGGCATTCAAAAGTCAGTCAACGCCTACTCTGTTGATGTTGCTCTCTGAGCTCGTTCGTGGTCAATGCCACAACAGGCTACTCATTCATGACTAACTTTCATTGAAATGTAGGCCGTATTCACTTTCGATTCCACTACCCTGCATTGAATGAAGCAGACCGGCTCAGAATCTGGCAAGAGATGTTGGGCAACGTCACGGCCCTCGTCGAGAATTTGGAATTCACCGATGCTGATCTGAGCAGCTTGGCCAAGCGAACCATGAATGGTCGCGAGGTAAGCGCTCGTTCCAGTGGTCACCTCTCTATGCTGACGTTTTATACTTTTAGATCAAAAACGCGGTCTCGTCTGCCGCATCAATTGTGAGGGCAAACAAAGAGACGTTGACCGTAGAAGTAGTCAAGGACATGTTGGAGTCACTAGTTGATGACGTTGACTCAGAAGATGAAGATTGAGCGCTACGATATGAATGACTGTTAGGTTGCATTTTACATCTAACTTGACATTCTATGACTTGAGCTAATGATGGGATGTTTCCGAGATAATCGATCGCATTGATGTTGTCCGTCTCTATGGCTGCCTACGATGAGGCTACGTTCGTTCATCGCCAAAATCTCAAAAGGCTTTGTGCTGTAAATTGCCGCACACCTGTCCACAAGCGTCTACGGGGCGCTGTCAGATTTGAGGCTCTTCCGCCAAGAAACCATTCTTAGGAATGTAAAGTCAGTGACGGACGGTGCGGTTCCTGAGGCTCCGGGTTGCATTGAGGATTTGAACAACGGCCCTGGGAAGTGGATGGAGTTTGGAGCTTTGTTTCATTTTCCCCATCTGATCTGTCAACTCTACGAAGGCGGGCCGCTCGGGTGTGACCGGGTTTCCGAAGTTGGTCGGCCGAACACCCCACATCCCGACACCACTCTGATCACCTCACTTTAGCCCAAGGGGTCATGTTTTCGTCCGTGTCGCTGCCGGATCTTGACCCCGAAGTAACCGTGATTTGAGTTGTGCGGGTGACCTGCACACCAAGCTTTCCATCTCGCGTGGAATCCTGCCCAGAAGGGCCCCCATGGAGCTGTTCTTGCGACTCCGATCTATCAAAGTTAGTCATGGACACCCCGTCATCCCGCATCTTGTAATAGCTGTCCGCGTGGAGTCCAGACTTCGATCGCTGATTCGGCGTGGACCCAGTCGCGTAGCCTGATGACTTCTGGTCCGACGGGTCCGTTGTTTTCACGCTGATACCAAGCGCGCTCTTCACCTTGCGAGGAAGGCCAGATTCTCTGATTATCTTTGGCAAGCAGGGGACGCTGAGGATGAAGAAGCCGCAGGTCATCTCGGCGCATGCCCAGAATAACAAAGGGCCGATGAAGTACATCGTGTCCGCTGCTTTGGCAAATGCGATCGTGTGGTCGAGGCGGAAACAAGCGGCGATCGACGCCCTAACAATGGTTAGCGAGTTGCCCGACCCAATGTTGAGAACACTCACAAGATCCCAACTCCGAAGATGATCGAGATTCCAAGCTTTCTTTGCAAATTCATTTGCAGCCCCCAAATGATCCGTTGCGGTAGCAGGACCATCACAATATCCGTGGCAACTTGAACGCTCGCCGACGTAAGCATTACCTTTGGCAGTTCAAAGCACTTGCTAGGGACGTAGAACTCCCAGATTGCGTTATGAGGGGTGCACTGCATATTCAGAAGAATGATGCAGAGGATTCCCCAGAGACACTGGAAGCCAACAACGCCCATACAGCACCACCAGAACGCACTTTTTCGCTTATCGCCGGCGGTGAAAATTCGGCACCAGTCGAGGAGGATGGCGGTTTTGATAAGGGGCAGGACGGCTGAGTAGCAGCATCCATAGACAAGAATCAACTTTCGCGAATCAGTGGTGCAATGCAAACAACGCTTACAGACAACTCACATATAGAGGTTGAATGAGATCTTTGTTCCGAAGATTCCACGTGTGTACATAATAGCCTGGTGTCCAAATCATACCGTAAGCGGCGTACGCGGTGCCCCAATACGCTCCCTGTTAAATATTGACCGTCAGCGCATGTATTCATAGTGCTCGTGATGGTTCTTTCCCAGGAAAGGTTATTTCCAATACTCACATATGCCAGAATCATCAAAACTACTCGTCGTACCGTATTAGCTAAAATCCAAGTTTTCACTGCGTAGAAACTTGAAAGGGGCACGATACCTTCTTCGATGCGTACTTTCTTCTCAATCCACAGACGTGCATAGCAGCGCACAAATAAACACAGTGTGGCGATCACCATGCATGCTGTTGTCACGGCCCAAGCAAGGCCATTCTGGTTGGGCGGGTTGTCAAAGTTCGGCGTAACGCCTTCTGGGGGTGCCAGCGCTGGTAAGGCTAGAAGGGCTTCCAGCTTGTCTGATGACAACGACATGACCAGAGTAGAGAGTTGATGGAATGAACGGCAAGGTCTGTCTCCGCACCGGAGCGAGTGCCGTTGACGAAAAGACAACCGGTCATATACCTACATGCTACGCGTAAGGAGTCATTGGACAGGCAAAGCCCTGGGTAAGGGTGAGACAACCGCGTGGAGCCATCCGGTGGGAGGAGTATGTGAAAGTTCAGACGATGGTCGGGCAGACAAAACGTCAATAGCCAACGAGAAGATCAGGATCTACACACAGACTTGCCAGTACCGGTTTTTAAGCCAAACTCAGGCTTCCTTGTGTGCGATGCCTGACTAGTGGCATTTACTTCTGTGCTATCAGCGAAAGATTCAACGGCCACCCCTCTGGATCCCACGCACGCGACAGTATGACATGTCACTGATTACACAAGAATTTGAATTGGACAAAGATTGTCGAGGGGAAATTACCGTTTCCCTCGCATAGGTCACCCACAAATTCGCAGCGTGCCTGGTTAATGACGCAGAATGCCTGGTTAACGACGCAGAATGCCTGGTTAACGACGCAGAATGCCTGGTTACGACGCAGAATGCCGGCACAAACACCTGCGGGAAAGCATCATTTCCTGTACATGAGATTGACCCGGTTATCCCAAGAGAATAATCACCGTTGGGGCATCTCGGGATTCGCGAGCCCGATTTGGAAATCATCCTGTCCAAAACGGCGAGTTGCGGAACATCGTCAATGTCAACAGGCGTTGCGGGTGGATGGCCGACCCCAAGTGTTCAAAAGTTGTATGCATCTCGTGCCATAGACCCTTAGCATACTCCACCGACGACGACGACAGCTTCATGTTGACGCCGGGGATGCGACTCAGGTCCCAGGCAGAATCAGCAGTTCGGAAGCGGGTTCTGGTCCGCGACCCTTGCACGCTAATGGAGGATACCCTGAAAGAGAGAACTAGCAAGGGGTCCAAAGAGGGGCTCTTCAAAGGCAACGCATCTCAGAGTGGCAGAAGGATTCTCGTCCCCGCTTGCTGTTGTGCTTGCCGATTGCAACGGTCAGAATCGGTCGCAGATATTACATATGTACATTATGTCCAAATCCCTCATCGCGGGTGGCTGATGGCCCAAGATCCGCCTGCTGTATGCAATATTAGCTTCTCTTCACTCCCTACCGACACACAATTATGACTACAGGTAGGTGGTTTCAAGCTTCAATGCTATGCTGGTAGCCTTACTGACACATGAACCAAAGCCATGGAACCTGTCAAGGCTCCCGTTGAATACCCCCCACTCGGGGATCTGCGGAAGATGATGGCCCAAAATCCTCTCCCTGTGATCGCTCCTGGAACCGTGCAAGAGGGTTCCATGGGTGGCGAGGAACCGACAAACCAAGCCCAGTTCGTGTTGAATGCATTCAACGCTGCTTTGAAAGCTCAAGATGCCGCGCGTCTCAAGGAATGCTTCTTTCCTAGCCAGGCGTTCTGGAAGGACCAGCTTGCTCTGACATACCATCTCCGAAGCTTCTCCACGCCATCCGGCATTGCTGCCGGGCTTTTGGAGACTGCGCGACTGAGGGTCATCGTTGGCGGTCTCAGCATCAGTGGCTCGGCTCAGTTCATCCCGGCCACTCCAGTGCTTGTAGGTTGCAGACACGACATCGGACGATTGATGAAATCGACAAGTAATAGAAGAGCTGACCTCACTCCAGCAATTCATCGATTGCTCGGCAACCTTCAGAACCGCCTCACCGGCCGCCACCTGCAGTTGTAGACTCATCCTTCTACCCGTAAAGCGTCAGCCCGACGTTTCAGAGGAAAGCATCGAGTGGAAAATTTGGATTCTGAGTACCAAGCTAGAGAATCTCGAGGTCCATCCCGAAGATGAAAATCTTCTCAAGGCACCCAAGAGACAGTTAGTGGGAGTGGATACCATTGAGTCTGATGTTTTCATCATTGGCGGCGGCAACGCGTAGGTCAACCAAAAATCGTGACGAAGAAACCCAAGCTAAGTCCTCTTGCTGCAGCGCATTTGCTCTTGCCGCTCGTCTCAAAGCCTTTGCGTCGACAGCGTTATGGCCGAGAGGAACGCCAGAGTGGGTGATAACTGGCTCCGATACGATTGTCTGAAATTCCATGTGCCGACCACTTTCTGCCAGCTACCTTACTTGGGTAAGTCAAGACACCCAACGCTTATATAACCTCCATATTCCAGAAGAGTTTGCTAATCTTGTCATTTCTGTGCAGACTACCCCGAGGAGCTTTGTGGGGAGCACTTGCTCACCAAAGACGAGTTAGCTGAGCAGGCTCGACAATATGTGGAAGCCCTCAGCCTCAATGTCATCACATCAGCCAAGATCAAGACGACCTCGTATGATCAGTCGACGAAGTCCTGGACTGTCAAGTTCCAGACTCCTGATGGAGAGCGCACTGCCAATTTCGAAGCACCTCGTGCAAGCAACTGGGGTTTCATCCCAGAAGCCGTACACCCCCCCGGAGATTGCAGAGAAGCATCTTTACAAGGTGTCAGCCTTCATTCGGCGGACTTCAAGAACGCGACTCTTCTGAAGGAAAGGGGTGTGAAGGTGAGCCTTTTTCCCTTTGAGGCTTTTCTTCCTGGTTGCTGACGCGCTCGCCCCTAGTCTGCTATTATCGTCGGCTCTGCAAACACAGGATTCGACGTGCTGCAAGATTGTTATGATTCTGGTCTGGAGACAACTATGGTCGTCCGCTCACCGACCTACATTGTGCCGGTTGAATATGTTTGCAACCCCCGCAGTCTCGGAGCTTACAACTTTGGTGTCGAGGCCAGCGATAGGATGTTCCTGACACTGCCTGCATGCATCGACGGTCAACTCGGTCGCGGCCTCTTCGCTCAATTTGCCTTACAAGAGCCGGACCGTTACGCATCCCTCGCCGCTGCAGGCTTCCCTGTTCTTGACAGCCGCGACCCCGATTGTGCATTGATGCACAACCTCCTCGAGCGCGCCGGCGGGCACTATATGGACGTCGGTGCTACAAGCCTTATTGCCGAAGGGAAGGCCGGCCTCAAAGCGGGAGCAGAGCCGGTGGCGTACACGGAGACGGGTCTCCGCTTCTCGGACGGCAGCACCGCTGAGGCGGATGCCATCCTGTGGTGCACTGGCTTTGCCGACAAGAACGCCCGGAAGACTGCTGCCGAAGTCCTTGGCGGTGGAAGCGCGGATGGCGAGGTCAACGGGAATAAGAACATTCTCGGCCCTGAGGACGTTGCGGCCCGTCTCGATGCTACGTGGAACCTTGATGAGGAGGGCGAGATCCGCGGGATGTGGAAGCGCCACCTGAACATGGAGAACTACTGGATCATGGGCGGATACACCCAGCAGCATCGATGGCATTCACGGACCCTTGCGCTGCAGATCAAGGCTGCCCTTGAGGACGTACTCCCCCCGGCCTATCGCGATACCCCTACTCTGTAGGCCTCAGATTATGTGTGTCGCAATCGTGTAGAGAGGCATCTCTGCGACCAATTCAAAATGATTTTCATCATCGATGACTCGGTGCTCAATCGTTTCTCGAGGCGAGCAAGTCGATCGGTCCCAGACAGCCATGTGGCAGGGCTGCTCGGTTTTTGATGTCCGCTGGTGGGGGCCACAACACATGTCTTTTTGACAAAAGGGGGCATGATTCCGAGCGCAGATTTCTCCAAGTACGTATCTAGAATAGACTGTTAAACCTTGCCCTTCTGCTATGGAAGGAATCAATTGATATTGCCGCGAGAATAACCCCTGATTACAGCCCCCCGGGACCCTGGTTCGTCCAGTATTTTGCGGAGCTATGCATCCGGGTACTGATCTCACGCCGCACATGTCCCTCGGAGACGTCTCTTCATCAATGGGAGAGATAGCTTAAGAAATGAAAGACCCAAAACCGTAAAAGGCAGTGTTCGGTACTAGTCCCCAGATTACGGTTGCCGAATATGGTTTCATTTCGGTTTGGCTGGACAGATTAGATTGATTTCATCTATGTTCAGCCGCTGGAGAGTCATTCCGTACGACGTGCCACACGCTTGTTGCTGTCCTGTCCATTCAAGCTATTTGGTTCAAGTGTAGGGCATCCCAGTAACTGTCTCATTTATTGCTGTAATGTACAGTAAAGTTTCTCGTGCAGACAATTCCCTGCGCCGGCTCCGTCTTCTGCAAAATCAACTCCTCACTGTTTGTATCTGAGGGTGCGCCTGAGGGGTAAACAGAGGCTATTGAATCCCAAAAGTTCCCCATTGAGCGCCCGGAATGGATTTCGGTTGTGGTCGGTGACATCTGTTGCTCTCTCACCCGCATTGCATCCTTCTTTTGCAGCTCGTATTCGTCCGGCAGGTTTCCTTCGTTAATCATAGTCCGCCTTTTGCTGTTCACTTGAGCCTTGCTCCCACCTGTCCCGACGCCAAGTGGTGTTCGACCGCTGTGGTTGTATCTCTCGTAGCTGGGGTAGTACCCAGCAGAGCTGTTGATCTTCAGGTAGCGACCGACGAGGGGCTTGAGGAAAGAAGCGCACGCTGCTATGATGCCGATGTTGAGCTGGAGACTGCGTAGGCACTTCGCGTTAGCCGTAGACAACTTGAGACTCGATTTCATTGCCCGACGACTTACTTTTGCCAAAAGTGAACCCAATAGTCAAAGATAGCGTCAGGGGCGCCGCCAGTTGTAAGCATGAACACGGCTTTGAGGATTCCCATCAACACAGCGCTTCCGATTGATGAACGTCAGCACAAGCGGCATTCTATGATTGCGGAACCTTACAAGTATCCCAAATTAAGGATTGCTATCACGTAAATCCTGACTCGAAGTTTCATCTTCAGGCTCCAGATGATTGGAATGGGCAGGGCTCCCAAGCACACGTCCGTGAAAATGTTGCACGCTGAGGATACGAAAGTCAGTTTATCTAAACTACCCTTCCAATGGAAGGATTTCAACTTACATATGTTCCAGTATGTGAGGTTGAGGAAGACATTGAAGTCGTGGCATCTTGGATCAAATGGATTCTTCCATTGGAACTCCCACCATCCCGAGTAAGGGGTGCAGTAAACAAACAGCCACACAATAGCTTGGATTGAATACGCAACAACGAAACCTGTCAAAACAAGCAAAACCACGTCAGCTGTTGTCAAAGCGGTCAACGTTGGCATAAAACCATACCCATTACGGCGTACAAAGACCACCGGTACCAGTTGAGGTCTCTCTTTAGTCGGAGCAAGGTGTATGCCATGGAAATTCTCAACAATCCCATGGCCACTCCATCCGAAATCACTGTCTTCCAGAAGGTGATTTGCTCGAATTTTATCCGCTCATCAACCGCTATCGTTGTCGCATGACGGCCGAGGCCGTGTGGTATCTGAAGGACTAGGCAAATCCACGACGCCAATGCTAGAAGCTTGGCCGGAATCTAGTCAGCTGGGGCGTCTCAGAAGTACTTATGCGAATATGTGAGGGTGAACCTACAGCAGCGACTACAATGAGAGCATCATCTAGACCAAAAGCCCTAAGGACGACAACTCGAGCGTAGATACGCAAGGAGACAAAGGAGAAAGCTAGAAAGTGAAAGGCGCCAACAACGCCGACGATTCTAGCCGCATTGCTCTCGTTTGTGTACTCGAGGGACTGATCGTCCATTGCAGGAGTTGATCGGCGAGGGAGACAGGTTGAGGTTGATGGCCGGGCTTTCGATGAACATGTCCCAAAACCATGACTATCCTGTTCACAGTGGGTCTTCGACGGTTTAAAAGACAAGGGCAACTTTCTTCTCCCTTTGCACTCGCCGATTCTCTTGATCGCAAGACCACCCCGATGAAGAACCGAGAGACTTGACCCGGAGGTTGGTTCTTTGCGGACTCGAAACCGTCTCGGTCACCACCCACTTACCAGGATTGAGAAGAACAAGCTCTTGTCCTGCCGAAGGATCCAATCAGGATTCCGACTGTTCGTTCGGAACCTTGAAAGGGGCTCCACTGTATGCAGTGTGGTGAGTGAAGAACGCCACCGACCTGCAGATTTGTATCGGGCTTGACCTTACAGGTTGCATGATACATCATGAGTTTGACCATGCCACGAAAAGATCTCACTCGTAGGAGATGAGGACTACGTAAGTGACAAGCCGCAAGGGGCGAAAATATCTGGGCGTCACACATGTTTATCCCTCAATCCAGGCGATTCGACGGGGGATATTTCCCAGATTGGCCTGCCCAGATTGATGGTTCAGACTATGCCACAGGGGGTTGGGACGAAGAAGGAAAAAGGAGGGTTACCACGTGGTAACCGTCGGTGAACAAGAGCATCGCATCCTTCATGCAAAGATTTTCCCTCGGGAGAATCCGCTTTTCAGAATCTTGCCCCTTTGCTCGGAAGCTGGAGGGACGACTTCTCGCCAATTCTGCGGATGTCAGCTTGGCCTTGCAGCTTCTAAGTGGTAAGTCATACCTCTGGCATGATGTTTCTGACGAGAACCCCAGGCTTTTGGGGGCGGTTTTCGCAGCTCAAAACTTAAACAGCGAGACTTGGTCCGGAACCGCAACCGGATATCCCGGGAAGAACCACGGAGATCGGAAGGCACACGTTGCCACCAGGGAGGTGGACCAATGCGGCATCTTGACCCCTGCATTCAGTTCCAACACAGCCCCATAGAAGGATGCGATTGAATGCGACCATGCGTGCAAATGTGGTGGTGGTTCGATCGTTGGAAATTCTTCCTGTTGGTCACCGTCCAACACCAACGTGTGATATATGCGGTACCTCAATCGCAATTTCCGGCCTGCAGCGGCGATGGTCCCAAAAGGCAGGATCCAAGAGGCACAGGAATGGCCAAGACTCTTCGGCGTGGGATCCGAACCGAAATGCATTCGCTACTACTTGGAATATTGTGCCGCGGTAAATGAATTCCACGCCATTGTTCATGTCGGCATACTGCCGGCAGGTGTGGGATAGCGAAAGAGGCGAGCTGGTGGTGTAAGTCGACTACCGGCTTCACCTTTAAAATCTCCGTGGTCCTCAAAACAGCCACACTGCAGCAGTCACAAGCACAACCAGCAGCGTGCAGGACAAACGTGGCGTTTCTTGGTCGACGTGCATACCAACAAGATGCGTTCAGGTTTGACCCTCGTGGCCACACTCCTCCTCCAGGGGGCTCTTGGTGCACCAGCATGCAGTAACCAGACCATCTCTCGGGACGTTGTTGTCGTTGGTGGCGGTGCGGCTGGTGCTCATGCTGCCGTGTGGCTGCGCGATCACAACCAGAGTGTGGTTGTTGTCGAGAAAGCCTCACAGCTTGTGAGTTTCTCGAACCTTTCTGCTGCTGTTTGCGTTCTAACGTTTGGTTGCAGGGCGGTCACACAGCTTCTTACTATGACCCAATCTCAAACAAGTCGATCAACGTGGGAGTTCAGGCTTGGATGGAGTACAAGGACACCTTCGACTTCGTCCACCGCATGAACGTATCAACAAGCGGGTCGATGCAGTTTACGACACTCGACTACAAGTATGTCGACTTCAGGACGGGCGAGCCGACGGACTTTGCTGCACCTGCATCCGACGACATGTATCCCGCCTTGCAGAGATACCTCGACGTCATCCTTCAGTATGAGGATATGGTTATGCCCGGCTTCGAAAACTTCCCTGAGCCAGACGATATTCCTGAGGACTTGTTGATGCCTTTCGCCGACTTCGTCGAAAAGTACAACCTCGAGGCTGCCGTTCCCCAGATCTGGGACTCCACGGCCCAGGGCATCGGCAACACCATGGACGTGCCCACCTTGTTCGTTGTGCAAGCATCTGGCATTCCAATGGTTCGCGCTTTGTTGGGAACTGGCGCCGCCGCTGTTCCGGCCTCGGGACGTTTGTACGATTTATACGAGGCTGTCGAGGAGTTCTTGGGCGACGATGTATTGTACTCAAGCACCGTCTCGTCATCAATTCGAACTGAGGATGGCGTGTCCTTGGAGGTTACTGGAGAGGATGGCAAGTTGACTTGCATAGAAGCCAAGCACCTCCTCATCGCCTTTGAGCCTACAGCAGAGAGCATGGCACCTTTCGATCTCGACGAGACCGAGTCCGAGGTCTTCGACAAATTTGGCTTCGCAACAGTCTATGCAGGGATCCTTCAGCATCCCTCACTGCAACTCAGCACGGCCTACTCAAACAGGTTGCCCGAGACCGGCTCCAGCAACAACACAGTCTTCCCGACTCCCTCTCAGGTCGGCCGCATCGACTACCTTGGCGGTACCCAGAATCTCTTCCAATTTACGGCAGTCGGCACTGAGAGTGATACCTCTGAGAGCATGAAGACACTCATCGGTCAGTCCATTAATACGATGATCGAGGCCGGTACTGTTCCCGCGTCCAATGGCACACTCAGCTTCGCTGCATTCGCAAATCACGGCAAGATGCATCCCCGCGTGACGGCTGATGATCTTCGTGCCGGCTTCATCCAAAAACAGGTCGCTCTTCAGGGTCACCTTTCCACTTGGTACACTGGAGCTGCCTTTTCCGCGGGTTTTTCGACTGTTGTGTGGGAATACAACAATGTCCTTCTGCCCAGCTTGATCGCAAACCTCTGATCATTCCGGTGAGATGTATGGTATCGACAAGGGAACTTTTCCCGTGCCACCTCTCAAGAAGACTGGCTCAAACTATTAAAACTGGTTGTCCCTTCATGTACATATTTCAAACATTTAAGATTCTATTTCAACACGATGATTAGGTACTTGATTACAGGAGCGATTGTAGTCAAGGGAGCAATCGCATCATTGCATTTGATGATAGGTGCCGTCTGAGTGGCCACAAAAGTGGTGGCACCCGCCAATCGCGGTTGTGTACGTCGATGATCTGCCAGCTTGTCGAGTGGGAAGGATATGAAGAGATTGGACCTTGTGCCGCGGTGTCTGAAGATCTGTCAACATTGTCACCGACCCGGGTCCATACTCCGTCCTTCCACGAGCCGCTTTCCTGCAAGCGAAGGAAATGATACTAGATGTAGTATTCATATCTCATCGGTGAAGTCCCACAGCGTGTGCGCCACATGCACAGGCGGCCGCGCGCCGTTGCGCTGCAGAAATCAGGACATGTGGAAAGAGACTCCGCAGTGGAAACTGCCGCAACTTTCCACTCAGAGACGCACTCGCCGCGTTCCCCGGTTTCCGATCCTCTTTTTCTCCCCTAAATAGGATGTGACTCCGATCTTACCTTGTTGCATTCGTGTTGGTGGTGTCGATACTCATCAACCCCTGCTAATGTGAACAACGGTTAACAGGGATAATATGGCCCAGCCGTGTTGGCGCAGGGGTTTTCGGGAACAACCACGGAGGTCTTTCAGGTCAAATTCACTTTGCAGGCCAACGCTCATTGGTTTCCCGAAGATATACGATCCGTCACTCGGGAATCGAGTGAACAAGTAAACATGCCGATAAGCATGACGAGAAGAACAGGCACAAAATTAGAACACTGCGGTGTATCCGCCATAGATTTCCCCCTACCTTAGATACAGCGACTTGAGAATTATTAACTGTCAAATTGAGCACGCGCTTTATGCGGACTAGCTTTTCGTTGAGGTCTCCCCTGCTGTCTCGCAACATGGAAGCAGTCATTTTGACGAGACGGTTGATTTTTGAAACTATTTGACGATGTGACGGGACCTTGACACAACAGAACAGGTCAGTATTAAATTCTGTTCCAGCTATGCTAGCAGGGTCTTCTAAGGTATTAGATGAAAGAACGAGTCAATGTTTTGTGTTCAATTTTCATCTTTGAACCTCTCCCATGAACACTTAGCAGCCACCAACTTGTTCCTTGGGGGCCTTGCATTTTGCATTATTTACCCAGCCACGTTAACTCGACTGCATACTGCATGCTACAAGCGCCCAAGTCAAAATTCTCAGAACTCACATCAACTCAGACTGATAGCCGTCGATGCGGGGTTCTCATTATGCCCAGCCGCGTCATTCCACTTGGGGCCCAGGTCCGCTCTTCATGCAGGTTGGCGACGATCTTATGTGGGAGCTGCTGTAGAACTAAGAAAATCGCCGAATTCCTTGCATTGGTGCAATATATTTAATACTTCTGGTTCTCTGACTGAACCCGTGGACCACGGACAGTCACGCTTTAACCACACGACAGATTTACTTCTTCAGTATGTCTACTTATGATGTCAAGGGCAAGTTCGCCATCGTCACTGGTGGTGGCTCAGGTACGTAGGCCTCTTAAATCCTGGGGAAAACTTGGGATTGACTCTAATTCTGCGTCTTTCGCGGACAAGGCATCAACCATGCCTTCGTTCAATTGCTGTTAGAAGCCGGTTGCTCGGTTGTCATCGCCGACCTCAAGCTCACAGCCAATGCCGAAGCCACGGTACAAAAGTACCCGAAGGAGAACGTCAGCTCAAATGGTGCCTACGCTATTTTCCACAAGACGGACCTCGTCGACTGGAGCCAAATCACCTCTTTGTGGGAGACGGCACTCAAGACGTTTCCCCAGGTCGATATCGTCTGTAACGGCGCAGGTCTCTATGAGCCTCCTTCCAGTTCCTTCTGGACTCTGCCCGGCGTCTCTCCGTTGGCGGAAGATGACGCCAACGCCAAGATCGGGCAGTACCAGACTTTCAGCGTCAACACCATTGCCCCGATCCGCTTGGCCCAGATCGCGGTTGATTACTGGCTCCCGAACCGCCACATTAAAGGCAACATGATCTGGGTAGCCAGTATAGGCGCATACGTCCACTCGGTCCACACACCAATGTACTTTGCCAGTAAGGCCGCTGCCATCAGTATGGTAAAGAGTCTTGGCCAGCTCCACAAAGAAGTCGGAATCAGAGTCGCGGCCGTCTGCCCCGGAGCGACCTACGTACGTTCCTCCTTGCCTCACTTCAAAATGTTGGCTATGCACTGACTTCATGCCAGACCGAGATCTTCCAACCCGAGTACTGTCGTGACCGAATTCGTCCTGACGATCTCACTATGACGCCGCAGCAACTTGCTGGTGTCATGATGCGCGTGCTCACGGAGCCGGAGTTCGGTGATGGCAACATCATCGAGGCCATGATGCTTGGGAACAAGAAGAATTCGTCATTGGGAGTACGAGAGGTGCCCATGCATCTGCTCTACCCGTCTTGTGGGGCTGGTGAGGACCATCATCTGGTGGAGGAGGAAGAGAAGATGGTGGTGAACCTCAAGGAGCATGGAATGCGCGGCTAGTTGCTTGCCGACTCCGAAAAGCGCATGGCATGTCTGGTCGTCGCTGGCTTTGTTTAGAGCACCAAACCTGGGGATCAAGACTCAAGAGAAACATGGTCACTGTTGCAGAACTGGCTTGACTTTCGACCACCCCTGCAAGGGCCTGGCGGGTCGACGCCATCTTCAAGAAGCTTGAAAGCCCGCGTCTCCACCGCACTAGACTCCAATTCAACGATGCAAATTTGACTTGCTTTCCATAACTCCACATCGTTTTAACCATCGTGGGCATATGGAATTCTTTCCGGCACTCCTCCAGCATCCACCAGCGATCCAAGGGTTTCCGAAGATCGCATCTGGGAGGGTGGCCGAGTTGGTTATGGCGCCAGGTTAAGGTCAGCTTAACATCTGTTTCCTGGTGGGGCAACCCGCGCGAGTTCGAGTCTCGTCCCTCTCAAGATTTCCTTTTTGCCTTGTCTCACAGTTATTCGAAACAAAGATGACGGGGTGCCGCGGTTGTCTCTGATGCTTATTATTTATGAACAGTGCGTGTAGACTACCCACATGTGAAATTGGCAACTCTCTTTTGTGGTGATGGTTTTAAAAGTCCGCGTCTCTCGTTCTCAGGCGACGTTGGAGTTTTCGGTATTTTTATATGTGCGAGTTGTTCGCATGGCATCTCTGTGCAGGGAAGATGCCTTGACTTCCAAGTAGCGGTGTGCTTTGACTCGAGATGAATCGTGGTCGATATTGTCGGCATGCAACCCAAGCGGTGTGGGCGACTATCCTTGTTCTCGGCATTGCGAAAGCGACGTTGACAACTCTCCAATGACACCCTCGGGACTTCTGAATCTAGAAATCTTCCGGAGTGATGCAATTATGGCCTGCCTGAATAGGTATCCGTCATTTTCTAGCCCACAAAGAATGGGCTGAACTTTGGAAGAAATATAAGATGAACAAAAGCACTGTAGGCAGATCTCAGTAGACTTCGCAGCGAGTAGTCTCTCGAAAGCGTCAGACAACTCGTAGCACCATTGATAGAGAGGTAGATAACAGGGAATAGGGAACACAAGAACAACTCGTAATACTTCCTAAAATAGAGTAGATCTGCAGCCAGGGCCAAGATTAGCGAATGTATCCCTCCGGGCCTCCTCATCCGATCGCACAAGTAGTCAAAAATAAACTTTCGGGAGTTGTATCAGCACAGACAAGCCCGACGGCTGAGTCCAACGGCGGCGGCCACGGCGATGTTACACCCCCCGTCGACCGAAATGACTAAGGTCGCATCCACAGCGACTGCGATACTTTCCACGGGGTTGCCAACGTCTAAACTCTGAATGGTTCCACGGAATCGTCCGGATTCAGAACCGTCTGTAGTGGTATAAGGCAACGGTCGGTCCCCCGCACTGGTGGCGCAATGGCTTGCCTCGTTTAGACGACTACCAATAGTCCCGGAGACTTGATTTACACAGTTTACTTTCGGAGGGAATTCCGTTGCTTTTCTCGGTCTCGGAAACTTCATTGCAACGCCCTCGGATTGCAATCCGAACGCTTCTCTGGGTTGATAATATTAACCAACATGCTCACCGTGGACTATCTCGCTAGATTGGCGGGATATAACTCAGGATTATTACCAACGGTTGCATTTTTAGCAGTATGTGTCGGTGTTCTTGGCTGGTATTGGAGGGAAGACAGGCCGTATCGCGGATTCAAACTCATCGGCCAAGAAAGCGGCGACTGGTCCTACCAGAAAGCTCGGCTGCGATGGAACTCGGATGCGCTTGACCTGTTGAGAGATGGCTTTGAGCAGGTGGGACATGCTTGGCACTCAATGAAGAAACATTTCTGATCGATGGTAGACAAACGGCAAACCATTTCAGGTCCTCTCTCCTTTCGGCCCGTTGGTCATGTTGCACCCGCGCATGTCCGAAGAGATCAGGAATGACAAGCGATTCACCTTCACTGGCTTCATTGAGAGAGTATGTGCCTGTCTTCACTCTCTTCCTTATCGTTCTCTTCCGGCCAATCGCAGTCCAGTCAACGCTCGGCGGCTTTACAAGAAGACATGCTGACCTACTTTGAGGCACTGGCTCACTCGCTACCCTGGTCTAAACGTCCTCCAAGACGGTCTAAAAGACGAGATAATCCAAGAAGCCATCCGCCGGAATCTTAACCAGGAACTCTGTACTACCCCCTCTCCGTCTCGCCTCCGTCAAGCACCTGGCTAACATCACCCGCCAGTGCACATAACCGAACGTCTCTGCGAAGAAACTAACCTGATCCTCAAAGAACAACTCCCGACATCGAAAGGTGGCTTACCTATCTCTATCTCAGATTCTCCATACCAAACTGACAAACTCCCCCAGAATGGCAAGAAGTGAAATTCTTCCCTGTCGCCTTGCAGCTCTCCTCCCGCCTCTCCGCCAAAATCCTCCTCGGCGACCGCCTTGCCCGTTCGAAGCAGTGGGCAGCCCTCTCCATCTCCTTCGCCTCCCTGATCCTCTCCGCCGGCCGCGACCTCCGCCCGTGGCCCGTCCTTCTCCGGCCCCTCGTCCATCGCTTCCTCCCCTCCCTCAACCTCCTCCGCTCCCAAATCGCGCTAGCCCAGGAAACTGATGGAGCCCGAGCTCGCGGCAGCACGCAGCCAAACTCGAAAAGACGCCGACGAGAAGTCCAAGGACTCGCTTTCCTGGATCGAAGAGGTCCGGCGCGGGCGGGAGTTCGACGTCGTCGCCCGGCAGCTGTTTTTGACCTTTGCAGCGATCCACACGACTTCTCCATATTGACTGCTTGATGTATGATTGCTAGAGAACCCGGAGTACTTTGGGCAGCTGAGGGAAGAGATCGTGAGGGTATTCGGGGAGGAAAACGGGTGGAGCAAGAATAGCTTGTACAAGCTCAAGTTGCTAGACAGCTGTTTGAGGAGACCGCGCGGCTCCATGTTCTCGGACCTCGTAAGCCACGCTCAAACTCTGATTCTGATCCGTTTCTAAATAACGGGGCGCGGTAGACATGTTCACAATCGCAAGGTAGAGGCCCCAGTAACCCTCTCCGACGGCACGCACCTCCCCAAAGGGCGTACACGTCAGCATTTCGATGTGGCAGAACCGCGACCCGGCCATCTGGGGGCCCGACGCAGACAATTTCGACGGGGCACAGGTTCCTCCGGATGCGCGAGCAGCCCGGGCAGGAGAACAGGTGGCAGTTCGTCTCGAGAGCCCCGAGTGGCTTGCTTCGGGCACGGCATGCATGCGTGCCCGGGTAGGTTCTTTGCGAGCAACGAGATGAAGATTGTGATGGTTCATCTCATCATGAACTACGACTGGAAGATCATTGGGGAGAAACTGCCCGGCAGTATGTTCAAGAGCAGGTTCGTGCCGGCGTTAAGCTGTTGTGGGATGTAAGGGAGGGAACCCGAGATTCAGCTATGAAGGGGCGTGACATAGAACAGGTAGACAAAAGAAAGGTTCAACACAGGACAGCCAGGGCATATGCAAACAGGAGGCAAAAAAGAGAAATACAAACGAGGACACCGAAACAGACAAAAAAAGAACTGAAAGCTTCAATCGCTGACGGGAATTGAGCCCGACGTGGGGGTCGAACCCACAACCTTGAGATTAAGAGTCTCACGCTCTACCGATTGAGCTAGCCGGGCGATTGGAACCCAGTGCTGGCTGGAAATTGTTGCAAGTCGGGTCTCGCAGAGCAGCTTATGGAGCGCGGGCAGAAGAGGTGTGGAAATCAAGGTGAAAACTTTTTTCTTCTGTCCGGGGCGGGGCCGGAGCTGGGTCCGGAAATGGGGCCGAACCACCACGCGCGGACTTGTACTAAGAGACACCAAGAACCCTGAGTCGTGGGGCCCTGTTCGTCTAGTCTCTGCGGCACTATCCGCTGCAAATGTGCAATTTAAAGTTGCGGGATGTTTGGCCATGTTTCAAGGCCCCTGGGGACGGTCCGTTTGTCTATCCCATGTCCAAAGGGGAGGACGTACGTCACCGTCACCGAACCCGCGCGGAAGAGGTTGCTGCTTTGGCCAAGACATGACTTACGTGTCCGACACCATGAGAGGCTCACGAGTCGTCAACCATGCAGGTGTGCAACGTCTGGTTACCAAGGTAGTGTTGGAACCTAATGTCGGGGGCACCAAGAAAGACAATAACGTTTGAAGACATAAGAAAATCCATTTTCAAGTATGTTGTAGCTATACACACCGGCAAACCACCTGGTCTGCCCCTTTTTCATCCTAGTGTCATCAGACCTCTGCCACCAAAGCCATATCAATACATGCAGTATGATGAACATCAGGTACCGCTTCCATTACCACATGCTCCACGTGATCGCCTCTAGTGACCACCTCCTCTCGCCCTCTTGGCGCCGCCTGCTCCCCCGGCTTCTGAATCTCCTCTCGGCCTCTTGTTTCCAGGCTGGAAGTCATTAGCACCAGGGTTCATCGCGGCATGTCCTCTAGCACCGCCACGTCCACCACGTCCCGCAACCTCCGCCTCTCTCGGCTCCTCCACTCGACATCTATTGCCGGCAGCGTAAGCACCACCTCGGCCACGGCCGGTTGCGCCTCCACGTTGTCCAGGCATGGGAATGCCGCTGCGCGTGGCCGGCGGATTCTGCGTCGCAGGCGGCTGGGCTTGGCCTTGCTGTCCTTGTGCTTGGGCGGCTTGGGCAAAGGGGTTAGCCGGGCCCTGGGCTGACTGAGTAAAAGGATTCGGCTGAGCGGCGTTGGTGGAGCCAGTGAACGGATTGCCACCAGCATTTGCGGCTTGTTTGTTATCCGAAGGGGCGGGGATCGTCGCTTGACTTGGGGAATGCCACTCGATGGCTGAGGAATGGGCGCTGGGTGGTTTGCGGCAGGCTGTGCCTGGTGGTTGCGGCCGGCGGTGCTTGACTGTGTTAGACCATGACCATGTTGAAACTGACAGTAGAGAACTTACCACTTGCGTTTGCAGCGCCTTGTGCCGGCGCTGCGGCAGCGGACGGTGCGGAAGCGAGGGACGAGGCTGCGTGTTCGCGGCAGCCTTCGCGGGGCTGGGTTGCGCAGGAGCTGGTTTGGCAACCTTGGCCTCCTCCCAGACTTCGCCGACGGGTCTCTGAGGAGTCTGAGTAGCAGCGGTAGAGACAACTTCGATCTTGGCGTTCGCGCCGCGAAGTTGGTTGTCCTTCATATTGATTTGCAATGCTGACTTCTTTTGCGCCAGCATCTGGCCCTCCTCGCGAGCGTCCTTGATCCGTTGCTCGAACTCGGCCTTCAATGTCGTCTCCGTCTCACTCTTAACCTTGGCAGTCTGCTCCTCAAGCTTCTTACGCAGATGGAAGACATGATACTCCGCAAGTCGTGTGGTGGACAGGAACTCGGCGTTTGTGATCTCGGCGTCACCAGAGGCTCTAATTGCCACCAGTTGTAATTGGTGTTGTCGGGACAGCATCGGGATCGTGCTGCTGCTTGATAGGAGTGGCAGCAACAGCGGGTTGCTCTTCTGAAGGCTTGCTCGGGGGGGCGTTGATGTTCTCGGCCTTCCAGATAATCTTCTCCTGCTCCAATTTGGTCTTGAACTCCGCATCCAGCTTCTCGCGTGACTGGCGCAGCTTCTCGTTCAAAGTATTGCGCATCTTGTCCGACCGCTCCTTAATGGTCTGTTGGATATTTTCCTCCAGCTCCTGTGCCTTGCGCTCGGCTTCTGCGGCCTTGGCCTCCGCCGCAGCGATCTGCTCCTCCAAGACCTTGCGCTGCTCATCAGCCAGGCCACCTGCACCGTTAGTGGTAGCCGTTTCAGCAGGGGCGGCTTGCACAGCGTCAGCCGACGCTGGGGGTTGTGACTGGGCGGCTTGCTGTGCAGCCTGGACGGCCTGGTCCCTCTCCGCGACAACAGTCTGGAGTTGCGAGCGAAGGCTTTCAAGCTCCTGCTCGGCGGTTGCCTTCTGGGCAGAGACCGCATCGAGCTGGCTGCGGATCTCCGTAAGCTGTTGCTCAAGCTGGGCGACAATTTCAGTAGACACCGATGCGGACGGATCAACCGTAGGCTGTGGGGTAGCAGCGGGTGGCTGAGCGGTCTGGCCATTCGCTTGAGCGTCTTGTTGCAACTTCTGCACCTGCTGCTGGAAGTTCTGAATCTGTTGCTCAAACTCGGTGCGCTGCTGGGTCGTGACTTGCAGGTTCTGCCTGGTAGTCTCGAGCTCGGTGTTTGCAGAGGACAATTGCTGCAAGAGCTGCTCCTTCTCCGCGATGGCGGCATCCTTCTCAGCAATGGCCTCGTTCTTGGCGGTAAGTGCCTCGTTCCTTTCGCCGGTGATCTTTCTTGAGCGTTCCTTGAATTGTTCCGTCATCCGCTGGCGAGTGTTCTGCCAGCCCGCCTTCTCCGTCTCGAGCAGCTGCTTCGCCTCCTCAAGCTCAGTTCGTAGAGGGCCCTCGCCTTCCTTGAGAGCATCGCGCTCAGCCTGGAGATCAGCGATGGTTTGCTTGAGCTGCTCCATTTCAGCAGGGTCGACGCGGCCGTACTTCGTAAGAATGCCCTCGGTGCGCTTCTGCCATCTGTCGCGGTCCTCCTGAACTTGCTTAATCTCCTCCTCGAGGAAGCCCTTTTGTGTCTGAAGCTCCTCGATCCGGGCCTCGAGGGGCTGGACCTTGGCCTCAAGCTCCTCGATCTTGGTATTTTTCTCCGCGATTTGAGATCGTGCCTGGGCGAGCTCGTTACGCAGAGTGGGCGCTGCTCTCACGGTAAAGGTTGAGCTCGTTCAACTTCTCCATGAGGTCTTTGTGGGCAATGGACGCCTGTCCGCTCTCGGCCTGGGAACGACGCTCTTGGTCAAGCTTCAAGCGAGCTTCGTCCAGCTGAGACTGAGAATACTCGAGCTGTTGCTGCAGGCGCTTGGCCTCCTGCACCTTCAGATCGTACTGTACTTCAAGAATCTCCTTTTCGCGTCTGAGGTAGTTGTTGAGCTCGCGAAGGCCGTCGGCAGCACTATCGTTGCCACCCTCGGTGTCCCCATTTGTGTCGTCTGAGGCGGTCCTGCTCTGCTTCAAGTCCGAGAATTGTTTGGTGATGCTCTCAAGCTGCTCGTGTAGAAGCTTATTCTGAGCGTTCACATCATCGCGGCGGGCCTTGATCTCGGTCATCTCCTGCTCCAGTCGCTGGCGACGCTCCTCCCAAGATCCTTCGCTCTGGGTGAGGGTAACCTTGGCAGATTCAGCCTCGGCCTTGAGGGTAGCAGTCTGGCTCTTCAACTCGTTGTACTCGGTCCGAAGCTGAACCAGCTTGGCAGCCTCTGCGTGCTTAACCAATTCCTGTTCGTAGTCCTGCTGGGCCTTGGCGGTGATCTCGGACTGAGCACGAAGATCCTGTTGGTGGAATTTGGCTGCCTCCGAGTGGCGCTCGGATTCCTCCTTCAAACGCTTGATCTCGTCATCCAGGATGGCCTTCTCATCTTCGTACTTGCGGGCCACCTCAGCCTGGGAGTCGCGGAGGTGAGAGAGCTCCTTGTTGGAATTAGCCAGCTCGGAAGAAAGATCTTCAACGCGCTGCTCCAACTCCTTAATCTTGACGTCCTTGCCAGACAGGGTCGACTCCATCTCCTCTCTGAACTGGTCATGCGAGGCAGTGAATTCGGACAAGGCCTCCTCGTTCTGCTCACTGAGCTGCTTATACGACTCAGCCTGTTCCTTGGCGGTCTCAAGGTGGGCCTTGGCCATGTCAAGCTCCCTCTTGAGGTCAGAGACCTCATTGATGAGCTCGCGAACCTCGGCTTCATTCTCCTCGTTTGTCTGCGCAGGCGGCGCCATAGTGCCGGGTCGAGGCGTGGGTCGTGGTGCAAGTCTGCCAGCGCGCTCCTCAGCACTGCGAAGCTCGATGGTGAGCTCATCGACACGAGCTTGGAGATGATCCCGGCTGGTCTTGATGGCGACGTGCTCCTCGCGAATCTGGCTGAGGCTGGTAGACAACTCGTCGATTCGCTTCTGCGCCTCGCGAGCGTCAAACTCCTTTCGTAGCTGCAGTTTCTTACCCTCCTCCATCTCGTCCGACAACTTCCTCTTGGTGTCGTTGAGCTCCTGCTCAAGGCTGTCGATCTTGGTCTGGGTCTTCCGTCTATGCTCGGATTCGGTAATGTCGCGTTCATTCTGCATCGACTGTTGAGTAGCCAGCAGGTTATTGAGGCGTGTCTTTTCTTGAACAAGGTTCTCGTTGTCCTGGTTGAGGCGATCCTGAATATCCTTCCACAACTTCTTCTCTGCCTTGAGATTAGCGGCCTCGTTGCGAATACTCTCCAGCAAGCCCTTGGCGTCGACCAGCTCTTCGGCGACCTGCTGCGTCCGAATCTCCTGCTTGATAGAGTCCTCGGACAGAGATTGATTGCGTTTCTGCAGCTCCTTGTTCTCGCTCTGCAGAGCAACAAAGTTGGAGTGAAGCATCTCGTACCGCTCGGAAGCCAGAGTGATTTGGCTAGAAATCTTGGCAACCTCGCCCTGCAGGCTATTCTTCTCGCTCGAGAGTCTATCAATCTGTTCTCTGAGAGATCGTCGAACAGACTCCTCGTCGTTACGATAAGTATCGAATTCCACTTGCAGAGCGCGGAGAGCAGCAGATGGGGACACGCCGTCGCCATCTTCTGTCTCGATGCTAGCGAGCGGCAGGCGTTGACCGTCCTCAGAGCCACCCAAGATAGAGGCGAGCTCCCCGGCGGATGCCTTTTGTTGAAGCAGACGGCGGAACATGTCACGCTCGGCCTTGAAGCTTTCCATTGTCGTTCTCAGTGACTTCGTCTCGTTAATCATGCTGGCGAGTTCCTGTTGCAGACTCTCAACAGCCTGGTGGTCCTCGACCGCCTGGTTCTTGGCGGCCACAGCTTCCTCGCTCTCCATCTGTTCGGCAAGCTCGCGAGTAACGCGAAGAAGTTCCTGGTTCTTGGCTTGAAGCTCTTGGATGTCCTTGAAGACGACGAACTTTTGCGTGATGAACTGGTGGGTGTCGGACATGTCAGAGAGCGCGCCCTCGGTAGTTTCGCCTCGGGAAAGCTGCTCGAGGCGAACAGTCTCCTCGCGCGTCAGCTGGTTAAGACCCTTCTCGCGTGCATGCATGTTGAAGAGCAGCATCTGGATCTGGGTGCTGAGGTCGCGAAGTTGAGTGCGGAGGATCTTGGACTCAGCTTGGGCGTTTGCCAGCGCACTCTCTGCCTTTCTGGCGCTCTTCTTAGCGGCATCGCGCTCCTCGAAGCTGGTCTGAGATAGCTCAGACATGTGGGTGATCTCGGCTCTCAGCGAGTCGGCCTCATTCTGCAGTTCCTCGATTTCGGGGGACTTGGCCTCCAACAGGGCAATCATGTTATCGAGCTCTTCGGCAAGTTGCTGGTTCCGACGCTTCTCTCCGGCCAGCTGCCCCTTGACCTTGTATAAATCTTCGATGGCTTGGGTCGCGGTGATTGCAGACCTGGCACGGGCAGAACCAGGTGTTGCGAAGGGCGAGGCAGGCGGCCGAGCAGCGAACCGTTCATGCGAGGAGTCTGAGGAGCGGAACCGGGTGGAGGGCCTTGTTCCATTCGGGCATGAGCCTGATCAAGCTCGCCTTCGAGCTGCGTAATCCTTTCTTCAAGCTCGCGGCACGTCTCCTTCTCCCTCTCAAGTTCCTGCTGAATCCGTCGAATCTCGTTGGAATGTTTCTCCTTCAAAGACTCCTTCTCACCCTCGAGGGTCTGCACGCGCTTCTTGTGGCTGTCGGCAAGCTGGTTCGTCATCTCGACGACACGCTGTTTGTTCTCCAGCTCGTGCTTGTAGCTTTCTTCGCTGCGTGCAAAGGCCTCCTGCTGCTGTTGAACCTTGGTCAGAGCCTGCTCCGCCTTGGCCTGGGCGGCATCGAGACGGTCTCGGAGTTGCTGCTCGCTTCGCTTGAGGGCCTCAATGTTCGACTTGGCGTCCTCGTTCTGACGCTGCAGCTCGGCGATACGTGCTCCCTTTTCGCGGCGGTACTTCAAGGCCTCGTCGCTCTTGGTCTTGAGCTCGGTCTCGAACCATTCGCTGTTGCGTCGCGCAAGATCAAGCTGTTGCTGGAGAGACTCTTCGCGGTACTTTGCGCTGCTTACCGCAGCCTGCGCGCTCTGGACTTGTTGTTGGAGAGATGTGATTTCCTTGTTCAGTTGTACGTTCTTTTGGTGCTGCTTCGCAAGCTCTTCGGAGAGCTCAGAGTCGCGGGCGTTGCGCGACTCCAGCAAAGCCATGTTTGCACGGTTGGAAGATTGAAGGGACTCGATGCGGTCGCGGAGGGTCGTGATTTCGGAATCGTAGTCGGAACCACGGGACTTGAGGGATTGGAGCTCATTCTCGACCGTTTGCCGTTTCGTCTCTGTGGATCGGAAGTAAGCAAGATGTGAAGATACCAACGAGTGGGCTCGGAAAGCAGGCACAAACCTTCCTCCTTGAGCTTCTGGCGAACTTCCTCTACATCCTTCAAAGCCTTGTCGGCGGTCGCCTTGAAACTCTGACATTTCGACTCAGCACTGTGATTCGCGCTCTCGAGCTCGATGTCGACCTGCAGCTTTTGCGCATACAGCTCATCGTACTCGCGAGCCTTGGAGATGACGGCCTCGAGAAGGCTTGCGACAAGCTCTGGGGTAGGTTCGGTGGTGACGGTCGACACAGTCGATTCAGGCAAGCCAAGGTGGCCAGCTACGTAGCCGACGTCCACCGCCGCTGCCATTGTGATTTTGTCTCAGATTGTGCTTCTCGACATCGAACGGAAATCGTGGCGAAGGGGGAATAGAATCGAAAAGTCGAGGGGCGGTGATGGCGTCGCGTGTCGGCACCCCGCCTGTCGAAAGGTGTCTTGCACAGGGGAAGGCTCGAGATAGTACAATAACAAAGGAAATAAAGAGTCGAAGCCTTGTCTTCAGACGGCAATCACCCAAACGCCGCGTTTGGTGATCGAGGCGTCGTTGAAGGGGTGATAGGCGACGAAAAGTTGGGTGATTGTAAGCGACGACAGGAGACGGAAGTCGCAAGATTTTGGCCAGGCGCGACCGATGTTTTCTTGGGTTGGGCGGCCTGAGCACCTGGACGGGATGCAAGGCTGCTCTGTCCACCTGGAGAAGCTGCATCCAGCAACAGGGTGACAGCGAACTCACTTTTTGGACCAATCAGAGCGCCCAGAGCTTGGAGCTGCCAGCCTCACCGATAATCACCCGGATGACTCAGCCACAGCTCTGGTCGTCTGTGGGTCCAATGAAGTCAGAGCTGTTGACCGAGGACCTTGTCGGTAAGCCCGGTGAGACCTTGTCGGTGAGGTGGCGTTGATCAGCTGGGAGGAGGACACGACGAATTGTTCGTGAAAGTCCCCTTCTGACCAATCGAACCTGATTAAAATGTTCTCACGGCTTTAATTTGACTCTAGAATAAGATTTTGATAGTATAAGTCTTTATCGGCACAAGTGTGGTGGTGGTATCAATTGTTCGTTGATTAATTGCATCATTTGAATTTACATCTGATGCAACAAACTTGGCATCAAGTCAACCCTTACAACAACATCCCCAAGTTTGAATGGACGCCCATGTATCTTGGTGTCATACCTAGGTTTCTCATTATCCATTATCTACCAATATTTGTAGCCTAATATCTATTTCATCGTGATATCTCAGTAAATTTGTCTCCAACCCTCTTGTGTTAGCTATCGTCTCTGATGACCAGAATCCAGCTCAGAGTACCCCGGCGTCGGCCCCGAGTGCCACCCCATCCCCTGAAGTTCTGCCCTCTGATGCCCCGGTACCTGGTAGCTCGCCTGCTGTGCCCCGACCGCCTGATGAATCGGTTGGCCATGCGCCTCCGCCGGCATAGTCTGCCCCTGAGGCAGCGAGTAACCGCCACCCTGCAGCTCAGGCGGCAACGGCAAACTCTGTCCATACTGGTTCCCGTAGACTCCATGAGACTGCGCTCAGGGGCATGTGCTGCCCGCCAGGCTGCAGCTGCCCATTAGTATTCGATGGCATCTCAGGCACAGGGGGCGTGTATCCTTGACCAGGCAGCTCCGCTCCCACCGGCGACTGTCCAAACCCACCGCCACCGTATGCCGACGCCGGAGAAATGGTATCTGGTCGCGGGGAGCTCATTTGAGAAACGGTCATCGAGGGGCTCTTGGGTGGTAGCTCGGTAAGCATGGTACCGCCCAGCTCAGGCTTCCCAGACACGTCCGGTGGCCCGATGGTCGACGCCAGAGGCAGCTTGGTCTTCTTCCTGCGGCGGTAGATGAGGAATGCCACAAGACCGGCAATGCTGATCGCGCCGACAAGCGCGATAACGCCGCCAATGATAATCCCGATCCCCGGGCGGCTCGAGCTGTTTCCTGTGCCGCCAGATGTGCCGTCAGAGGTGGCGGTGCCCGTGGGCTGGGCACCCGAAGTTCCTGATCCAGTGCCCGTCTTCGCGGTGGGGTAAGTTTGAGCAACTGCATTCGTTAGTCTACCAAGATCTCAAAAACATTGTGCAGAGGTTCCTACTTGACTCGGCAACCGTTGCGACCACCGCCCCTTTGGCCGCGCTACAGTAGAAATCCAGCACACCCAGCGCCGATGAGATATCCGCCGACGCGGTCGAGGTACAATACCACTTGACATCCGACGTCAACGTGTTGCTGACCATGGCCGTCACGCCGTCCTTCAGACACATACACGACGCCAGCGCCTTCGGGCCGCTCGGGCAGAGGTCCCTCGAGATGGAGTACATCGCGTCCGACATGCCCGACTGCGCGCACGGGACTAGCGAGCTATACTGCGAGAGCGCGGTGATGTAGTACGTTATGTCGCCGGGCGGGGGCGTCGGGGTCGGGAAGGCGGTGGTTCCCTTGTTCATGGCGCAGTATGCGTCGTAGAAGTCGCCGGCGGACGTGACGTCGGCCGCGTTGGAGCACGAGTACCGCACGAGCGACGCGATGGAGCGGCTCACGCGCGCCGAGTTGTCGTTCTTTGCGCAGATGCAGGGCGCCATCAAGCTGGCTGGCTCGGGACACAGGGACGACTGAAGATGGATGTCAGGTCTTCGTCTACGATAACCCTCTCCGAGACGGGGCTTACCATCGAGCTGATGGCGTACGATACACCAGACTGGGCGCACGGCGCCATGTTGGAGAAGGCAGGGACGTCAGTCGCATATTGCGTGACGATGTTCGTTGTCGGCGTCGCGAAGGTGATCAACGAATCGGGATTGCAGTACTGGCTGATGACGGCGGCGACACTGGTCTGGTCGTCTGAGGCTGACGAGCCGCAGCTGTAGCTGACGGTCTTGGAGACGGACGAGGTGATGGCGGCCAGGTTGTTGTTCTTTGTGCAGATGCATGATTGCAGATCTGTTGGAGCTTCGCCGCAGGCCGAGTATGTCTGAGAGAAGATGTTGTATGAGATGGCCGTCTGGGCGCATGGTGCCTAGTACTGTCAGCTTCTGGAGATTGAGGGCATCTACACGTAGAATGAGGGAACTGATGCGAACCAAAACCTACCAGTAACGTGTAGATGGACAGGTCCGTCACATAGACAATGTTGGCAGCTGATGCCACACCGCTGATGTACAGAGACAACAAAGACGGCATCAATATCCGAGCCATTTTCAATATCAAAGAACCATGCAAAAGGGCCGAAAGAAGGGAACGACGAAGACGCCGGGATAATAGTGAAAGAGAGGGCCCTCAAAGAGGATGTCTAAGAGAAGAGAAAGCAGCAACCCCCTCCTGAGGAGGAGGAAGATGAGCGCGGGGAAGGCATACAGCTCGAATTCGCATCAAGCCACATCCTATTCCGCACCCCCTGGACGAGTTAGTTCCGGATTACATAGTGGCAGATTTGGTGGTTTGACGGGCGATCACTCCATGAGGCACACTTGACCCCTGTCACGATAGCGCCAAAGCAGCCCGCGCCCCCCTGCCAGCTGAAAAGCAGCCAAGGGCGACCTCAAAGTGATCTGATCCCGCGAATGACGGAGTCAGTTTAACGATTCTGCCTGGGATGAACTCCACTCGCGGCAACAGAGCGACTTTACTCATCTGGGGATGAACAACCGAGGTGGTTCGGCAACACGGAGCATAATGGAGCATCTGGGGACTGGCACCCAGCATCCAGGCGAACGTCTCGCAATCACACCGTCGACCGTTGGGGATAGGAGACACGATAACGGCGTCTCCACGCGAACTTTCAGCTGAAGCGGCATGGCGTCGCGCAATCAAAGACGAGCCTTGCTACCCAGAGAGCGGCTAGCGTTGGCACACAAGGCTATGCGATTCGGAGAGGCTGCTTGGCTACGTCAGGCAGATGCGCTTGATGATTCCGATACCGCAGTTGACAATATCCTTTCGGCACGACCCCGACAACTCCTCCAAGTTGACTCAAAACCAAGGTAAGTATACGCTTCTTGCGGTTGCTGTGGGGTTCTTGTTCAAGTTGAAAGTTGACGATAATGGGTCGCGCGAAATTGAGTCGGGCGCCAGCGAACGCCACAAACAGGGACCTGCAGCAGTTCAAACGTGAGCGCCCAAGGCCATTGGTCAAGCCAGGACGAAGTGCCCGATAAAAATGTGTCCGGTTGTCTTTGGCGTGCAGCGTCAAATTGCTGGCAGGGCGACTTAGCGTGAGGTTGAAAGAAGCAGTGCTCCATCTGCCATGCGGCCTGCCTCCGTGCCTGAGACGGACTTTGAGTGCTGACAGGGGGAGCCAAGGAAACATGGATTGGAGGAGGGATTCAGAGACATGGAGCCGGCAGTAGAAGGGGATTGCTGGAAGGTGAGGGATGACATAAGCCGGGCAGCTCGGCCGAACGGAGCGGATCATCAGCGCATACCTCAATTCAAGCATGGTGGCATGGCACCTCTTGGGCCAGCACTTTCGATGTTACCCAATACCAATGTCGCCAAGGGGATCTTCCAAAGTTTATCTTGTGGTGTCTACGCCCTGTGGTATCATTCAATCTTGCCAACTACTTGTTGAGCTGACTTTTCGCCGCCATCACAAGCCTCACCGACTCTCGTTTTGTCACTCATCTCGCCTGATGATGCCTCCAAAAATGCCTGGTATCCTCAGGCATTATATCTAGTGTTTCCATAAGCACCCGCCACCTCTCCAGCAAGATTCGCCCACAACCGCAAAGATAACTGCCTCGAGATTCCCCTCGAGATGCTGTTCCTTTTTGGAGCTTCCCCGTCAACTACAGGGCTACCCTCACGAACTTGATCCGGCCCGGCGGGGGGTATAGATACGTCGCTGTCGCTCCTGTCCTTCTCGAACATCGAGATGTCTGCTGGGGCTGACTCGATCCGGTCGCTTTTCGTCGCCAACTTCGGCACTGACCTCCGGCCATCGTCCTCCAGTTGGACGGAGGGTTCTCTCTTCCTCTTGTGGGGATCAGTTCCCTTGACGAGATCACCCGGTGGCTTCTCTAAGACGGCAATCTCAGTCTGTGGTTCTAGGGCGTCTTTCTCAGCTGTCTCCATGATCACGCGCGTTGGCTTCTTCATCACAGCCGTCTTAGTCTCAAGTTTCAGGGCGTCGTTCTCAAGTACCTGCTTGGCCAGCTCCTGCCAGAGGCCCAGGCCGATTGCGTCGTGAATTACGGGTGCCTTGATCAGCTTGAGACACTCCCGCCACCCCTCTTTCTGCTCCAGACGACCAATCTCCTCCATTTCGTCCATTGTGATTTCGCAGGTGATCTTGACATGGCCGTTCTCGCAGTAGGTCTCCCAGTTTTCCACTACGAATTTTTGGATGAAATCCACGGCCACTTGTACGGACTCGAGTCGTGCCTGTTCAGCTTCGATTGCTTTCCTTCTTTCTTCTTCGAGCTTCTGGGCATTGTGTTTGCGAATTTTAGCTTTCAGAATCAAGCTGATCCAGGACTTCTTGCTAGATGCATCTCCTGAGGAATCTTTTGTTACAGGAGAGGCGTCTTGCGATGCCTTCTTGGAGGTATTTGTGTCTGTCACCCCGGCGTTGTCGACCTCGCTGAGCGCTTCGAGGATGGATCCGATGATTGCTTCGTTGTTGGATTCACTGATGGTGGATTCACTGATGGTGGATTTGCTGCTTATGGAGGATTTGCTGCTTATGGAGGATTTGCTGCTTATGGAGGATTTGCTGCTTATGGAGGATTTGCTGCTTATGGAGGATTTGCTGCTTATGGAGGATTTGCTGCTTATGGAGGATTTGCTGCTTATGGAGGATTTGCTGTGGATGGGCCAGCCGCTGCTGGTGGATCCGACGATGGTCGACCCGTCGGACTCTTCGTCGGTGATGAATCCTCGGGAGTCATCGTTGGCTGAGGCATAGAGGACCAGCCCAGTTTTCCGAATCTTGTCAGGGGAGAAACAGTCCCCGGCTACGTTTTGACGGTTGGCTGCCGTGCTCGCCGCACCGGCTGGCTCAGCAAAGGGTGCCTGGAAATTGGCCATTGTTGAGATGGGAACAAAGATGCTGGTAGGAATGCTTGGTGTGGAGGCGAGGGCTGTTGTTGAAGACACCGCTGTCTGATCAAACAATCGAGAATCCAATGGTTGAGGGAGGACTGGCGGCCTTAAGAAGTCCAGCTGTCCAGATCGTGACGGGCGATGTTGTCAATTCTGGATCAACAAAAAAGAAGGAGGAAAACCTTGAAACAGTGCAGTCCGTACATCATGTGTGCAATGACGCAAGCGGGGGGCCTCGAACAAGTCCACCGCAGCGGCAAGGCTTTCCGCATTCGTCCAGTGTGAACCCAAACCACACATATGCGAACCGGTCCGCGGCTACCACTGGTAATTCCAACTGCTCGTTTTCAGGGTCTTCGGCCCCAGGGAAGATGAATGATGTTTGTCCGTGCGTATCACAAGTTCTACTCGAAAACTCCGGTGCTGAGGAAAATATTGCTGTTATTTTTGAGCATCACAGCAACCACTGTCGCCTTATCAGCCCCGATTTTGAGGAAGGCCGTAAAATCGATAAAACTGCACATGACAAGTTAACACCTGATTATCTGGCGCCTCAAAAACTCATAACCTCGTCTAAGAACATCATCGTACATTTGACCAATCGCCGTCAGATACCTCAAACGTTAAAGGTTGGCGGGCACCGTCAGGGTGTAATTACTACTGGCGTCCCATCCCGTGCCATTCTTCCACCGGCGCTGCGGCTCATGGGATCGATTGGAGTGTGGCGCCGGGGCCCAGGCTCTCGGTCGGTCAGCACAGTAATCTCGGTGGGGGCCGGTCAACGCTCGGTCAAGGTTCGGTCAGCTGCGACTTCACCTCATTATCACCAGATGGCGATCTGTCGCCGGGACAACACAGGGCACACCGCATGCGCAACGACCACCGCTTTCATTTAGGATGAAAGAAGTGGGTCTCATGCAGTTCTCTCAAGTACCTCAGTGTAAGGTAGTCAGCCTTTGATGTGAGCTTGCAAGTGTTCTTTGATCGCTTTGAAGTTTGAAGTGGGGTTGCCTCTGCCTTCCGCTTGCCAGCTCTTGACTTTTCATTGACGTCAAGTTCCAAGGCCCTGCCTAGCGCATATATTGTGCAGATATAACAGCCCAAAGCTGCTTGAAAGCCTCTTAGAGAGGCCCTGGGGCTGGCAATCTTGAAGCCCAGAGGGTGCTACTTGCAGGTCGCACCCGCTATGGGGAACAATCCCATTGTTGAAGTTTGCAGGCGGAAGAAAGAGACGCCGCATCTTTCTTTCTATTCCACGCGTTTTGAGATCAACAATGACCCGCTTTGAAAGGCGTTGATTCACGATGCTGGCTGCCTTTGGTTTTGTTACATGCCATTGTTGGCTTTCGTCATCCTCCATATAACTACGTAGATCCCCAGGAAAAAATGAAAATGCCACTGGGGAGCGATGTAATCTTCGATCAAAGCTTGAAATTACTACATATTTGTGCATCTCAAGATCTGGAGTCCGGACTCAGCCTCACTTTTTCGAGACGACAACGAAGCCCCCCTTCTTCACCCGAATCAGAAACATCTCGCGAATCAAACCACTTTTCAAACTCCAATACCACTGTATCTCAAGTAAAGCAAGCTTGTATAATACCGGCAAATATCTCTTGTTGCACTCTTCCACCCGTCGCCTTCGCACCTTCCCCCAACGTGGCAGGCGCGCCCTCTGGATCCTAGGCACACACACGCGCCTTCCCACCCGACCTCGACCTGCCTTGACCTGCCTCGCCTCACTCCCACCACCCACCTGCCTTTGCCATCCGCCCCAGGAAAAAAAAAACAGTCTCAACTTCTCCCATTCTCTAGAATTCCCAACTCTTCACGAATTCTTCCCATTTTCACTATTAACACTTCACATACGCTTTTCACAACTCCCATCATCAACTACCTCACTTTATCAATTCTCCATTGCCCATACACACTCAGATAAACCAGAGAGACGTCCAAAGATGGACGAGGGAAAGATTCCCGACCCATGGCCCCTGGTCACCAAGGGCTTCTTCGGCCTCTACATGCTCATTTGCGTCCTCACAGCTGTCCCCTACATCTACGAATTCTTCTCGCCCCTCGTCGTCAAGTACTTCTGGCAGATCCTCATGGTCCTTCTGCTTTTGCACGTCATCCCTTCCCTCGCTTTTCTCTTCGTTCAAGTTTTGAACCCGGTCTCCCGTCGCCTCATCCCGTCCCTGTCCTGTTCGCCCGAGACAGCTGCCAGTATCCAAGAGGCAGCCTACGTACAGCATGCTCGCCATCTTCCCTCTTTTCAAGCGCATTACCAATGACTTGGTTAAGGCCCAGGAGGCTTTGGCCACGGGTCTCGCCACCATCACGGATTACCACACGGTTTTGGGCAAACTTCGCGCCTTCTCCATCGTCATCCAGGACATCTTTCGTGCCCTTTGCGGCAAGAAGCCCGTCGATATTCTGGATGAAAGCGACCGTACCAAGTACAAAATCCAGATCAACGACTTGACAGAACAACTCAGAGATACAAAGTCCGCAAAAACCCGATGCGAAAACACAAACAAGAAGTGGGAATCCAAGTGTAACGACTTGACAGCAAGATTGGACAAGGAGCGCGAGAACAACGGCGTGCTGGAGGCGCGTCAAAACAACGAGAGGAACGAACGGGACACGTATGAACATGAGCTGCTCGCAGAAATCAACACACTTGAGGAGAGGGTCAAAGACACGGTCTATCTTTGGCAGGTTGAGCATGCCACTCGGAATTTGAAGAAGACGATCGCCCAACAAAAGAAACAACTCGAACAATACAGGCCCGAGTCGACCGCCATCCAGACGATCAAAGACCAACTTCAGGACAAAGACAAAGAGATCAAGGATTTGAAGAATGAAGTCAAGCAACGACTGCAAGTCCACAACGGTGACAACTTGGTAAACAACGACCTTCAAAGTCAGGTGTACAGATTGCAGGAGAAGGTAAGAGACAACGCCGCGGAGTATGATTTCAAGATCCGCGAGTCTCGGGGAGAAGCTGGCATGTGGAAGAAAAATCACGACCAACAAGAAAAGAAGGTCGAGGTCTTGAAGAAGAAGGTTGAAAAGCTGGAAGGAAGGGTGGGCAAGGACCAAAACCGAAAACGACAACTTGGCGACAAGCAACAGAATCCTGAGAGAAACAAACCAAGACCTGCGGAAAGTTCTCAAATCTCTGAACATCGCCCCGGAGCTTATCGATGCCATCCACAAGCCCGAACCCCGAAGTTAGTCGAGGCAGCACTGGCACAGCGCAACGAGGAAGAGTACGAAAGGAGGATGAAGATCGAGAAAAATCGCCTACAAGACCAGCTTCAAGCCGAAAAGGAGGACTTTGAGAAGCAGAAGGCCGGTGCGGTCGCGGATTATGAAGGCTGGCTGCAAAGAAGGGCGATCACCGAGCAGGAGTTACGTGCCAAGACCAATGAGCTCGATGAGCGACTGAACACGCTTGCGGCTCGCGAGAACAACGCACAGGAAACACTTGCCGCCAAGGACGCAAGGATACGGGATCTTGAAGAAAAGATGGCATATTGTGAGAAGAAGATCGCACAAGTCCAAGGCGTCCACAGCAAGGAGCACCGGGAGCTTGAGGAGCTGAGGAAGACCCGCACCAACGTCGGTACCGGCATTAACCAACAAGTTCAACAGTTGTCGACGGCTTTGGAGCAGGAAAAGCAGAAGAACGCGAAGCTTGGAAACGATCTCGCTCAAGGCCGGGAAGCGTTTGAGAATGAGAAGCGCCAGGTCCAACAAGACCGCGAGAACCTCGACAAAGCCACGGCAGCTGCGGAGCAAGACTTCGACACCACGAAGAAAGCCCTCACCCAGCGTGAGCAAGAAATTGCCCAGCGGGAGCAAGAACTTCTCCGAGTACAGGAAGAAGTCAAGGCTCGTGCGGACCAGCTGGACAAGTCGGGCACTCAGAACCAGTCACTCGCAGATGTGGAGGGCCGCGAACAGCAGCTCGCGCAGTGGGCTCAAACATTGAACCAGCAGGAAGCCCAGAACGCTGCCGACCACCAACAAATTACCCAAAACCAGCAAGAGATTGCCCAACATCAGCAAGAGATTACCCAACAGCAACAGGCGATTGTCCAGGGAGGCAGGCCATGGCACAACAAGTACAGCAGCAGGTGCAGCAAGTGGTACAGCAGCAGATGCAGCAGCTTGAGGAACAACTTGAGGAGCGGCAACAGGCCCTCGCCAACGAGAGAGAGGAGTTTGGTAACGAGAAAGACAGATTGCGAAAGGTTTACCAAGCCGCCACTGACAAGCTCAACGAGGAGAAGAAACAACTGCAGAACGGCGGACATGACTCATCGGAAGCGAACAAGAAGATGGCCGAGATGGTCAAGAACCACACCAAGCAGTACGATGAGATGGAGCGTCTCTTGCATGCCAAGACCATGAAAGAGGCGAACTTCATCAAGGAGCGCAAGAAGCTGGAGGGGGATATGGCGAGAACCCAACGGGATTGTGACAGACTCCGAGCTGAGAACCGGCATCTGAGAGGCAAGCAAGCTGGCGATGCGGCCTCTAAGACGGGCTCAAGCAGCAGCAACGCTGCCCAGAAGCCGTCGCAACCATCTAACAACTGGGCTGTTCCCGCGACGATTGCTCTACCAGGACCTGCCACTCCCAACGCTTCAAGCAGCAACACTGTTTCCCAGAAGCCTTCGGAGCCGCCCAAGAACTGGATCGTTCCCGCAAACAACGCTCGCCCAGTCCCAGTCCCTGCGCTCCATGGTGGTGAGACCGCGACAGCTCAAGAGTCATCGGCCAGAAAGTCATCTTTCGGTTCTCTGTTTGGATCATCTCCCGCCCAAGAACCTGCACCCACCCCCGCGCCGGACGCCACTGGGGATGTTTCGATGGAGAATGCCGAGCCGCAGAATGACACAATGGAAGACCTCTTCGGCGAAGAATTCGAAAAGGAGGTGGACCGCGAGCTTGAAGCCATGAAGGGAGAGGAGGATCAGGAGGCGTGGAAGAAGATGATCGCGGCGGAAACACTGAGGAGAGAGGAGGCGGGCAAGAAGATGTTCCAAAGTGCCACGTTCACCCTCGATGTCCCGACCTCAACCCTCCCTCGCATCAACACAACCGCAGAGCAGGAGACCGCAGAGACGCAGCACGCTCCTCTTCCAGAACCTTCCACCTCCTCCCGACAGAAAGATTGCGCAGCCTCGGCGCCAAACACCCGCAGAGCAAGAGACCCAAGAGACGCAGCCCACTCCAATCTTCCAGAACATTACAGCTTTTCCGGAAAGAAAGTATGCGAAGCCTATTCGCCGAATCACTCGGAATCCTGCCCCGCCACCGCCAAGTACTCCGAAATTCGGTAGCAAGAAGGTCCGCCACCCTCGTACTGCGCAAAAGGCTCCGAAGAAGCTCCCCAACGGCGAAGCCCCGAAGGGCCCCAGCTAGGATCAGGGGCCCCCGTCCACCGAGACGGATCAGCTTATGGAAGGGGCGGAAGAGCCTGGAGAGCCGAAGACTGCTGCCGCCGAGTCCGCGCACCCGAAGACTGCTCGCAAGCAGCCGGTCACCAGCAATTCGGATCGACCAAAGACAGCGCGAAAGCAGCCGGTCAAGAAACCAACGCAGTGGAACCTAGAAGTCGAACTCGAAGGTGAACCGTCCATTGAGCTGGTCTACCGTGCCGACGAGACTCCCGAAGAATGTGCGAGGAAGTTCCTGGACGACAACGACCTGCCCATCGCGTTTCTTGGACAGATAATGGAATTCATTAGGAAAAATGTCAACCACGAAGAGCCCGAGCCCGAGCCGGTCCCCCAGGACAGGAAGATCAAAACCCCCCGCCGCCGCATGGCTGAGCGCAACTTCATGAACAAAGAGTCCCTTACCCCCGAGCGCGGCCCTTGGGTTCGATCAGACCCCGTCGCGCAGGCTTCAAACCAAGCGCCTGCGACTCCCCTCCACCCCCCGCCCAAGAGAGCCGTAACGACGGAAGCGGCTGCGGCGCATCTCCACCGACTGCGAGAGCTAGCCGCCGGAGGAGCATACACCGTTCGTCCAACCTTTCTTTCACGCTCCCCGAAGCCCTTCACCGACCCATTCCCCAAGGAGGGCGACCCGGAGTTTGGAAAGCACCCCGACGCGGATTACCTGCCCCCGGGCAACAACGACACGGAAGAAGACACCGACCAGGAGATGCAAGATGAAGACTCGCACGCAGAGTCAGAGTTCAACATGAACTGGTACAGCGAGATCAACGGCCCAGGCGGAAACAGCGAAGATGCCCATAGCCCAGATGTCTATGGCCCAGATGGAGTAGATCTCGACCCGAAATAGGACTTCGAGGTTGACGATAATGGAATGTTCCATTACTGCTAGGGCACACGAGCGACGGGATGATGTTGGATTATGACACCGAGATTGGTTTGCGACGTCTGCACAGTTTTGATTCTTTTTTTTTCTTGCTTTCGCCGATGGTAGGCACAGGTTTTGTTTGCAATGTTCCAGCCCAACGGAAGGGCTCGGTCTAGGTCAGAGATGGTCAACTAAAATTGGTGTGGAAGGTTAGGAAGGATATGGACCCAGACCGAATGAATACAAAGATGCTTCGATAAAGTCGTCCCTGTGATCGTGAGTCATGACATGCGTGTGAAGCTGCCGGCGTTGACAGCGTCGGGGTCCGAGTAGTGGATTCTCGAGAGATGATTAGCCAAGTGACCATCGAAGTAAGTGACGATCAAAGTAGACGAAAAGTGTGCATCGAATGCTCCAGAGTTCCATTCACATCCATTACCTAAAAGTCCTCGATATCAAGCCCATCAACCTTGCCCAGGAAATCCCCGCCTCCACCTCTCAACAACTCATCCACATCCACACCGCCCGACGTCAGATACTTCTCGCTCACGCCCGCATTCACCCTCCTGGCCAAGAGCTCCCTCAGCTGCGCCCTCATGACCCCCATCTCCGCCTTGGTCACCCCCTGGTTCTCCTTCAGCTTCTTCTTCCGCTGGCTGCCGCGCCCGCCCCAGCTGCCCGCCTTCTCGAGCTCCTCCGAGTCGTACTCGACGCCCAGCTCCTCCGCAGCCGCGCGCGCCCAGTCGTCCTCCTTGTTGCCCTTCTCCTTGGCCAGCGTCGCGTCCGCCAGCTTCTTGGCCAGGTCCACGCGCGGCTTGAGCCTGCTCGCGACACGCCGGTCGATGTCGATCGTGCGCATGAGGTACTTCTTCTTGCTCGCCTGCTCGGCGTGCACCTTGGCGGCTAAGCGCCGCGTCGGCACAACTTCCTCCGGCCCGCAGAGGATGATGCTCAGACCGGTTCGCTCTGCGCGTGCCGTACGTCCGGAGCGGTGACGTACATGTCTGCTGCGCGAGGTACGTGGTAGTGCACGACTTGGTCGATGCCGGGGATGTCGAGACCGCGCGCGGCGACGTCGGTGGCGATGAGGACGGACGTCGTGCCCTCCTTCGTGGCTGTGAAGCGCTCCACGGAGCGGAGGCGTGCCTTCTGCGGCATTTGCGAGTGCAAAGCTAGCGCGTTGAGGTTGAGGTTCTGGAGGAAAGGCGTGAGGCGGCGGACGGCGGAGATGGAGTTTGTGAAGACGAGGCTGCGGCGGTTTGGGTTGAGAGGAGGACGGTGTAGAGGTAGAGGTCCTTCTCCATGGCACCGCACTCGATGATGCCTTCCTTGAGGCCAGCGGCCATTTGCGCGACGGGGTTGACGTCGATGAGCTTGGGCTTTTCTTCGCGGAAGTTGAGGCGCTTGAGGAGGTACTCCATGGATTCCTCCTCGGACATCAGACCCCATTTGCCCTTGCCTGCGAGCTTTTGTTGCAGGCCCTTGTGGAAGGTAGCGGAGAAGACGAGGGTCTGACGCGGGGTGAGGTTCTGGTCTTCTTCGTCCTCGTCGAGAGCCTCGCGGTCGAGGGCGTCGAGGATCTCGCCTGCCTCCTTGAAGTGGCCCTCGCTGAGCAGCCTGTCGGCCTCGTCGACCACGAGGTAGCGGATCTTCTTGAAGCCGGACAAGAGTTCGGTGCTGGAGCTGATGACCTCCCAGAGACGGCCGGGTGTACCAATGACGATGTCGGCCTTGGCGAGCTGGCGCTGCTGCTTGAAGACGGACAGACCACCAGTAACGGAGCAGACGAAGGGGGCGTTGGTGAGGCCTGCGCAGAGGTTCTTGATGTGGTTCGTGATTTGGTGCGCGAGTTCCCGTGTCGGGGAGAGAATCAGGGCAGTAGGAGCGTGCTCGGCGTCCTTCTCACCGTCCTTGGCGTCAAACTTCTCGATCCAGTCCTCGACGATGGGGATCGAGAATGCGAGCGTCTTTCCGGATCCAGTGGACGCCTTTCCGATGACGTCGTGGCCGGCGAGGATCTCGGGTATGGAGGATTTTTGGATCTTTGACGGCTTTGTGAACTTGAGCTTCGCGATGGCGGACACGATGGCCGGGGAGAGACCAAGGTCGATCCATTGGCTCATGTCGAGGTCTTCTTCGGCTTCCTCTGCGGCCTCGAGGGCAGTGAAGACGTTGCTCTCAAGCTTGGCGTCCTCGGGCTTGGGCTGCATCTTCTTCTGCTTCTGCTTCTTCTCCTTCTTCTTGGCGCCTTCGGGGGCATCGGCTTTCGGTTCGGCAGCGGGCTCGTCTGTTGCGTCGGCAGGTTTCTTGCTCTCCTTTGCTTTTTGCTCCTTCTTGGCCTTCTCTTTCTTGGCTTTCTTTGTCTCCATTTGTCCTTCTTCCTTCTTCTCGGTCGGCGCAGGGGCAGGCTCGGAGTCGCTGAAGCCTTCGAACTCGTCTTGGTCCATCTCGTCGGTGGTGGGAAGAGCAGTAACCTTTGGGGTGGTCAGCCACGGTTGGGGTCGCTTTAGGAGGGGCGAATACTCACAAACTCGACTTGGTCACCCTTCTTGACGATATCAACGCCCTCAATCACCTCCAAACCGTAGAAACCCTCCGCATCGTCGAACATCTCGGGGACGTCGACCGTCTTCCATGGCAGCTTGCTGACGGCGACACTGCGCTTCTTGGGAGCGGTCTTGACGATGCCGGACTTTTGGCGCTTCTGGGGTGCCTGGCTAGCATTGGAAGGCTGCTGCTTTCTCTTCTGCTTCTTGAGTTGGTCCATGGCGGCGGCGGTTGTGGTGGTGGTTGTCCTCGTCGATGGATGTTCGGACGGAAAATGCCCCGCGGAAATTCTGCAGCAAATTTCCAGCAGCATTCGCGCCCAGCAATCGCCGCCAGAGCTCAGTGCTGCCGCCAGAAAATTTTAGCGGACCCGGAACATACTTCGCCCGGGAAAGTCCCCTGTATGGAGCCACACGACGCACCGACCACAGCTTAATTCAGCCCTACGGCCGCCGTCACCGCTGCAGCAAATTTTTTGCCGCTGGGACTGGACCCCTCCAAGAACCCCTCCATCTCGCCGATTGAAGCATCCCCCACCAGATCGTCTATCAGCCACATCAACGCCGACACCTCGTCACCATGGGCAAATCTTCCAAGGACAAGCGTGATGCTTACTACCGCCTCGCCAAGGAGCAAGGCTGGCGTGCACGCAGTGCATTCAAGCTGCTGCAGCTGGATGAAGGTGAGTCACTTTACCCCGCCATGCATGAAGTTCGCGTGCTGATGCCCTCGTAGAGTTTGACCTGTTCGCCAACGTGACGAGAGTCGTTGACCTGTGTGCCGCCCCTGGTAGTTGGTCCCAGGTGCTGTCTCGTGTTCTCATCAAGGGCGAGAAGTTTGGCCGTTCGGCATGGCAGGATCGCGAGGCCAAGTTCCGCCAGGAGATGCTCGGTGTCTTCCCTTCTACCCCTGACTCTGAGGCATCTAAGCAGGCCGAGACCGAAGCTCAAGATCCTCAGCCCAGGAAGGACGTCAAGATTGTGTCCATCGATCTCCAGCCCATTAGCCCGCTGCCTGGCATCATCACCCTGCGCGCAGACATCACCCACCCCGCCACCGTCCCCCTGCTTCTGAAGGCTCTGGACTCCGAGTACGACGCCACGACCAAGAGCAAGCAGGCCTCCAGCCCCGTCGACCTCGTCATCAGTGACGGTGCACCGGACGTCACCGGCCTTCACGACCTCGACTCTATGTCCAATCCCAGCTCCTCTTCGCCGCGCTCAACCTCGCCCTCTGCGTCCTGAAGTCCGGCGGCAAGTTCGTTGCCAAGATCTTCCGCGGCCGCAACGTCGACCTCCTCTACGCGCAGCTCAAGATCTTCTTCGAGACAGTCATTGTGGCGAAGCCCAGGTCCTCCCGCGCGAGCAGTGTCGAAGCCTTCATCGTGTGCATCAACTTCCAGCCCCCGGCCGGCTTCCAAGCTAGTCTGGAGAACCCGCTGGGCGTGGGTCACAAGCTGCCTGAGATGGTCGAGGAGAGAAGGGCACCAAACCCGTTGTTCGCTGATGCGCCATGCAGAACCCTCTCACTGGCACCGGCGACTGCTTCCTGCACCCCGACCAGGGCGAGGCGATTGTCGAGGTCGAAGCCTACGACGAGACGGACGAGACCACCGACCATGAGAAGCACATCAGATGGATTGCACCCTTCATCGCATGCGGCGACCTTTCGCATTCGACTCTGATGCCTCCTACCAACTGCCCGAAGACCACGTTTCTCTCGACCCTGTCCAGCCTCCTACTGCACCCCCTTACAAGCGCGCCATCGAACTGAGAAAGGCCGCCGGCGGAGCCTATGGCAAGACGTCCATCAAGGTGTAAGACACAAAACCACGACAAGACCACCCCGCCGGCTCAATAGTCGTCCTCATCCGACGGCCCGTCCGGCATTGCGGGCCCGCGCTTCTCCAGCAGATACAGCTTCCCGTCATGCGACGCCCCCCATTCCGTCGTCCCCAGCGTCTTCTCATACAACTTGCTCGCCTGCGGCGACGACGTCAGAAGGAGGAACCGCCGCAGGTCGGGCCACTCGTTCAGGACCTCGTTCAAGCACTCCATCAACCACGGCGCGAGGCCCTTGCCCTGGTGGGCCTGCAGCACGTATACGTCGGACAGATACGCCAAGCTCACGTAATCCGTGACGACCCTTGCAAGGCCAACCAGCTCCGGCCCTTTCTTCCCTGCGCGACGTTAGCATTCATTCAGAAGACAGCGGCAGAGCACACGAACCTGCAATTTCGGAGGTGGACTGAGGAAGCTTGTACACGCCCAGACACAGCGAATTATCAATCATCCGCCGCAGCACGCTCTCATCCACACGCTTGGCCCACCACAGCAACTCCGAGTCGAAGGCCTCATTGATCGCATCCAGCTGAAGGAGCGAACGATCGGTGGAGATGAGGTAGTCGTCCTTGTACCACTGCTTCGTGGACATCTGGTTCGGCATCGTGTCTGATATTGTGGAGTTTCTCCTTTGCTGCCCAGGGCGGTATTCAATGGCGCAAGGGAGGACAGAGATGTAGTTGGAAAATACCTGAAACCTTGTCGGCGCAGCGCCCGGTCCGTAGACGTACGCAAAACTCTAGACGAGGCTTAAATAAACGCCAAAAAGACAACGGGAGGATCGAGCGTTGTGTCCGAAAACGTCATTTCTCGCCGCCCGGGTTGGGGTCTGTGAGACTGTCTTCTGCCGGGGTGAACTCTATGTTTGTGTCTCCTCTTTTGGGCATTCTTGCTATACCGCTCTTGGTAAGGTTGGGCCGGATGGGGAGATTCGGTCCTGTGCCGATCGTCGCCACGCGGGGGAATGTGGGGTTGAGCTCCGGGCGGCAAACGTGGTCCTGTTCTGGAGGATTCTCACGATACTTCCTGATCACGACAATTTGACTACATGAATTGAGAACAGTTATTTGGTCCATGGCTGTCCGACTTGCATATCACAGATGACACAAAAAATGAGGTGGTGCTTAGACAGGCAGACGATAATCGAAAGTTGACGATGATGGAGACGGTGGACGAAGATACTAGAAGCAGCAACACTCCCAGAGAAGAAGAGTAGGACATCATACCTCGGAGGTCTCAACTTGTTTGAGTATTTCAATTCAAGACCGAATTGAACGCGCGACATGACCTTTTCCTCCTCATTCTTCGCGTTGTTGTGCCATGTGGTGTGAGCTGTCCGACTGTCCTCCGTTGAGTTTGACTGACACGCAGGACAACACGCTTTATCTTCAAACCAAGGAAGTAACCTGAAACCTGCAACTTCCTTCATAATTCCATTCGCACCTTTTTGCTCAAGTTTCTCCCAGGTTGAACCTCCACCCCTCCTCCATACTTGCCCACACAATTCTCCCACCAGAACAAAGACATCTCTGGCAATAGAGACAACACTTGGCAACCTTGCTTCCAGTTCTGAAAGAGCCAGAGAATGTGAGTATATCTCTTTGCTTCCAATCAATTCTCACTGTATATTTACTGACTTAACCTAGAGCTGATATTTACCCTCGAGTCGCCGCCATGGAACAGGTCCAGCGCATTCTCGCCGAACTCTCCGGCGAAAGCCGCGATATCGCCTTGCGTCGGGCCCTCGAAGAGACGGCACGCGACCACCTCATCGGTCTCCTTATGCATGAAGATTACGAGCGCGCTACCCAGTGGTACACCCACGACGTTACCATGGTGTTGGGCCTGGACACCACCCTTGATGGTGAGATACTCAAGGGCCATGAGGAGATTATTCAGCACTTCGTCAACATCCAGCTGCAGACCGAGATTGTCCATGTCCCTGTTCTCACCATCGCCGACCGCGGCCGGATTACCGCATACACCGAGACTTGTTACAAGTGGCTGGGCAAGAACGGGAAGGCAGACTACGACTTTTCCGGAGCCCTCAATAAGGAGCCTGTCGAAGCGCCCTTTGTGGGCTGGCCGGAGGTGGTCTACGGCGACGTTCTCAAGGTACGGGAGGTGGTCGTCTTTGACCTCAATGAGCAAATGAAGGTCAAGCGCGTTGAATGGCGCCAGTTGGGAATGGAGCACCTTGGGGACGCCAGTCTCGACGCTATGGCATTGCAGAGTGAGAAGCTCAAGGTTCGCATTGAAGGGGATGTCTGATGGGTGTCGGACGCGGGATCGCCAGGGTATTGTGGTGGAACTAAAGAGGTCATGTGAGAAGGTGCATCGGAGGATTGGGGTACATGCTTACTGCCTCGAAATTACCCAACTCACAGATATTGCACAAGGAGAGTGGCTGGTTCATACGGAGATACCTTGAAGACTTCTGCCCATTATGCTTCACGATCTGTCACCTGGGTGGATTCGAAGTCGGAGAAAGGTCACAACCGTCGAGGACATCTTTGACCTTGATAACAAATTCCACGACCCTTAAATTTCAGCTTTGAACCTCGAAACGGAGGCACTCGTACTTTGCTCTCATTATATCGTAACAAAACCAACCGGAGTCTCATACCTTCGTTTCAAACACACCAATCAACCGCAGACGTAGAATCATCGCTTTCACCTTGCCTTCAAGCGTAGGTAATCATGGGCTCGAGAAACCAACATGAACTATTCCAAGTCTTCGCGGACGAATTGACTGGCGACTCGCGCGACCGCCCTCTGCGCTACGAGCTCGAAAACAAAATCAGCACCTTCTTCGACGACATCAACGAGAAACGCTGGGCGATCGTCAAGAGCTACTTTAGCGAAGACGCTCGGGTAATCTTCGGTTTCAGCAACCCAAACCTGATCGTCGACAAAGATGTTGACAAGGTAATGACGCGCATCAGAGAGAAGGGCTACGGCATGCGACGCGTCACAGTGCCTACTTTGGTGCTCGTGGACCGAGGGCGGATAACCTGCTTCCTGACGAACGTGTGGATCGAGACCGACGAAAAAGATGACGACGAAAAAGATGACGACGAGGCTCTGGATATCGCTGAGGAAGACGCGCGGTTTGGAGAACATCACGAGGTGGCTATCATCGACCTGGACGACGAGTACGAATTCAAGCGTGTGGAGTTCCGGTCTACGACTCGACAGGAGACAAGACAAAGAGGGACTATGGAGGATTTCAATTACTTGGTGCAGAAAACGAGAAGGAGCGAGTATTATGGTGGAGTCCGACGAATAAATAGAACACGCTTGAAAGTTCTTTGTTTTCGCGGATGGGCAAACTTCAACAAACCCACACCTCGCTTGCGATCCATTTACCTCGCCTCCGCAAAAGCATCTCACCTCACGTCTGGTATTTGCACCCGCAGCTCCTGCCTTCGACGCAGACTTCCGCCGATCGTCGCCAGACAACTCAATCTCCATATCAAGACTCATCTTGTTCCCGTCGTCGTAGTCGATTTCGCCATCTTGCATCCTTCACCATCACCCCAACTTTCACTTTCTGCAACAAACGTCCACAGAATATTCCGAAGCACCGCAGCGCATTATGTCCGCCGATTACGACCGAAGCCATTTCGATGAATACGCCGCAGAGCTCGCTGGTCAGTCTCGAGACCGTGTCCTGCGTCCGGCTATCGAGCAAATGGTACGCCAGTTCTTTCGCGCGATCGAGAATGACGAACCGGATGAGGACACCATCATGGAATTCTTCACCGACAGACCTACCGTGATCCTTGGTCTCAAAGGACCTGGATGGATCTGGAATGGACAGAAGGAGGTGAAGCAGTGGGCTGGTACCGTGGACGATGGATTTCGAGTTGTTCCCAAGATTATCGTTGTTGACAGAGGCCACGTCACTTGTCATGTGGTCTATTTCTTGCTTGGCAATGGTGACTTCGATTCGTTTCAAGAGACCCAAAGAATCGCTATCTTTGATCTCGACAAGAACAATCGCATTCAACGTTTCGAGTACCGCGATGTCGCCGACACCACCAAGGAGCGCAAGGGAGGTAGAGAGGTCCTCGATGCTCTTATCGCAGAGATCGAGAAGGGCGCCATGGCCGTTGACTACTTGTCTTGATTGGGAAGGCTGAGGAACCAGACCAAGGTATGTGCTACTGTTGACGCATATCGCTTCTTGCTGGGAGAGCACTTCTAATATGTTGCCAGGTTTTAGCAGAAGACTGTCGCTGTCTCTGTCACCTTCCGTTCTCGTCGCTTTTCGTTCTCGTCGCCTTTCATTATCGTCACCTTCCGCTCACGTCGCTCCGCCGTCATCTCGGTCGCCGTTGCTGTTGACCGCGTCTTTGCCACCGCCAGTACTGCTCCTGAAGATTGCCGACTACATGGAAAACAAAGCTGGGCAGGCACAGATCATATCTCGAGGACATTACCGGTGGGGCTACTAGGCAGTTGTTTGAGCTAGATAGCCATCATTAATTCAGAGATACCTTGTCCTTGAGCAAGTGCGGGTGAACAGCCTCAGCCATCTGTCTCCTAACCTCCTCAATCCTAGTACCAGATGTTGTAAATGTGAGGTATGCCCACGGAAGTTTGAAAAGCTTGCTTTGCCGCCCGAGACAGAATTCTAGGCATGCCTTCCAGGTGCGCATTTGGACCAACTCCACGTAAGATACTTCGACCTCTTTGGCCACATTTGGCTTCTATCTGCTTTGATTGGTAGAAAACCGTCGCCCGTCAAAGTTTTCAGGCACCCAAAGTGGTGGATTCGCATGCCGCCCTCTCCCCGCGCTCCCCCCCAAGAAATCTGTCCCAAACCTCTGCCTACTCTCTGTTTCCAAAACTGCAAGATCAATTCTGTAATGATAGCAAGAATCGAAAAGGACGGCATCCCGCTCCCAAGACTTGAAATATCCATACCGCGCCATAAATATACGGATAAGGATATGGACTCCTCCACTTCGTCAGGTGAGACACCCTCCCCTCTGAACAATCCACGATCCAAAGCATAACCCGCCATAGCAACCATGAACATACCCGGAATCTCCTCGACCGAATGTCCTGGAATCGCGGCGAAGTACATCCCCGTCAATCTGCCCCGCCCGAGCGCAGTAATCAACAGAAATCCCGACCCTTCCTCCCGCGAGAACTTCGATCGCCTCGAAAAGGAAGTTTCCAGTCGCTCCTACCACATTGCCATGGAAAAGATACACGAGAACGCCATGCGAGAGTTCATTAGCGCCATCAGCCGCAGCCAGTGGGCTACTGTCAAGGCCTGGCTTGCGGACGATGTCGAGTTCGTCGAAGTCCCGCTTCGTCTGGGCGGCATCTTTCACGGGCCCGTAGAAGTCGTTGCCTATTTTATGAAGATGCGAGCTAGCGCATACGTTTCATTTTCCGTCGAATACATGGTTGTAGATCAGGGCTACATCACGTCCATCGTTAAGATGTGCCACGGCATCCCCACCAGCAATTACCATGCCGTGCAAACTCTTGCCTGGATTTTCAGCCTCAACGACGACAACAAGATCAGCCGTATGGAGCACAGAGAGATTGGAGAGAAGAAATCTAGTGTGACGGCGATGGCCCCTCTGGCTAGTCGTTCCGGTTCCGGGTTGGCAGACGGCAAGTAGAAGCACGAAGAGAAGTAGCTTGAAAGCTCTTCGTGGGAAGTTAGTATTGCAGACCTCTTCGTTTCGTTTTCAATTAATAACAGTGAATGTACTTGTTGGATGATATCTTTGTACATGAACGATTGTCTTGCTCGAGTCTCAAACTTCCTGTCTTACCAAAGTGGTATTTGCTCGCCCCGCCTGATATCAAACACTCCTGTCCTTGTCCTAGCATTGTGTGCGTAATCCTCCACTCCAGTTGCTTCTGAACGCATGATTCTGCCCCAGTTGGCTCGCGCTCAGAAGGATTGGTAGATGCGCCTGCTCTTCGAGTCCTCCAACATCTTGTCAAGCTCGTCGATGTGAAACTTCGTCTCTTGAATGATGCGTTGCTCAACGCGCCGGAACCTGCAGGTGCTGTCGAGATCGAGAATGAAGACATACGTGGTCTTTGTGAATCCGAAGTCATCTCTGGAGCGCATGAAAACTTCGACATGACAGGTGATACGGCCTCGGTCGATGAGGATGATGATCGGTACCGCCGATCGATGTAGACGATCCAAATTCTGAAAAGCCACCGCAATGCCCTTGTGGCCGGTGAGGTTGCCCTCGGGGCGAGAGTAACCCTCCGTGTGGCGCAGCATGGTGACGTTCTCTATGTACCAATCTTTGAAGCCATTGGGGTGGTAGTCGGCCCAGTCGGAGAGGTAGTTGAGCGTGTGCTTGTAAGCCTCCTGTCGGAACTTGGAAGCTTGGGTTGCAGTTGAGATATCCGCGCTGCCCTTGACAGTGAGCAAGCCTTGGACTGATTTCCGAATGTCGGCGGTTGACATCTGGCGCTGTTGCTGTGACATCCTTGATGATGGGTTCGTTCGGGCAAGTATTTTGTGTCAGACGAATGGATTGTGTGCGTCGTAAGATGCGGTCTGTACGAGAAAGTTGTTCCAAGTTGAGATGTTTGGTGAGAGATCTCGGAGGATTGAAGGGGAAGACTTCAGACTTTATAGAAGCCAGGCGAGGGCAATCCGACGGCCCCCTGGAGTATAGTGAATCTGAGTAGATGGGATGAAGAGACACATGCGGAGTTGAAGCCTATCGTAGGTCCAATGGGCAAAGCATCACAGGCGAATTTGCGTATCTCCTCCTTGAGGGGCGTCGCTTATTGCCATTCACCCTGCCAGAATTTTATTCACCTCGAGCTCACCTTAGCCCATGAGCCCCACAATCGCTCCTGCCTCCCCGGATCTGCTAAGCTGGTGGTGTCGCTCCTTCTTCCACCCTCCCAATTTCAGGGAAATTCACTGCAGTCGTTTTGCCAACCACAACCACCACACCGCAGCCAAATCAGAGACCTACGCCAAGATGGCTGCTCCTGACGACGAAGAGAACTTTCGCCGCTTCCTGGAAGAAATGTCAGGCGACTCCCGAGATTACGGTATTCGGAAGACATTGGATCAAAGAGTCCGCGCCTACTTCCAGAGCCATGCCGCCGGACGCATTGACGAGATGGGACGTTGGTACGCCGACGACGTCATCCGAATCACGAGTATTCAGGTGCCCGGAAAGATATGGAAGGGCAAGGAAGAGGTCATCGACAGCCACAAGAACGCTTTGGCAGACCGAAAGAGAGCAGGATGGGCTGTTATCACAGTACCAACCTGGGTCATTGTTGACCGAGGAAGGATCACCTGCCGCATCGAGCGATTCTTGTCCAGACAGATGTGCAAAGAGATCATAAAGTGCACGTTTGTCACGGTATTTGATTTAGACTCAACTGGACACGTCAAGAGGCTTGAGTACAGAAAGATCGACGATTCTACCGAGGACAGGCCCCTTGGGGAGCTCGTTCGCGAGTCGAAAGCGAAGCAGGAAGACATGCAGACTTGTCTTGATGCCTGAGTCGTCGTCTCTACAATCGGTATGCTCCAATTCTCCCCTCAGATAGTACCGAGGTCGACCCCATTCCGAGACGCGTGCTGACTTCATGGGGATAGCCTCAGCACGGAAAGGAAACAACGCCGAGTGAAACGACGAAGACGCACGCCAGCGGACGACGACGGATGGAGTCATCGAAGCCACAAACGAGGACAAAAGATAAGACGGAGACAAGCGCCGGAAATGGCTGGGTGTTTCTTTGGTGGTTTCTGCAGGGAGGAAACAAACATCTGGCGGATGGGAAATAAGGGAGATCCGTTTGTGCGAGCAGACAGAATCGTGGCACGAAGTGCTGCAAACATCGAAGAAAGAATTGAAAGCCTTGAGGCTACACTCGCCACGCTCCTTGCTTGTGTTCCATGTTCTATTTGTGGTGCTTCGACTCGAACTCTCCAGAGCCAAGGACGTAGTATAAGTACGATTGGAGAGAAGTTGACAGACGGAAGATACAAAAGGACCGGTGACTATCGGGTTTTCTCACTGAAATACAAATTCAGCCTCGACAATCACGATTGGCCAATAGTCTTCGTCATTTCTACTCTTCCCCAACGATCAAGGCTGTACCCACCGACATATCGCCATGAGTCTCTCGCTTCACCCGAGGGCGTTTGCGAGCAAACCTCAATTCTTGGCACGCATCCTCGCCGAGCTGTCAACCGAATCTAGCGATATCAGCATCCGTCCAATTCTCGAGAAGATGGCGAAAGAGCTGCTGCAAGTCCTTGAAGTGGATCCTGTGTCATTCGTCGAACGTCACTCATTTTGGTTGGACGCGGACGCGACTTTGATATGTGACAGCGGCAAACCTGGCTGCCCGATCGAGGAAAGTTGGGATATTCATGTTGGAAAGAAGGAAATTCGGGAATTCTTCCTGCGGCATTCTGAGGTTATCAATGGTCAGCGCGAAATCATTCAGCTTGATTTCACTTTAGTCGTCGCAGACCGAGGTCGCATCACCTCTCTTTACAAGCGCCACAGGAAGGAGAAGGACGACGGATCGGGAAACCCCAAAGTTGACCTTATCCTTGTGATCATGGATCTCAACGCGTCCAACGATATTGAACGCCTGCATTATCGTTACCTGGAGAACAGCGACCATGTCGTCAAGGAGGATAAGTGGAAAAGGGTCATCAGAATCGATGAAGAAGCATGGGAGCATGGTTTGATTATTCCGAAGCGGACAGCATGAATGGGTCAAGGAACCTGGCAGTTTGGGCAGGCATGATTTGGAGATTAGTTGACAGGATTTCCTTGGTGGAAGATGGTACAGATCTAGGTAGGCACCTGGTTTGAAAATTGAAAGAAGTTGGCCAGAGAACTTGCATTTGTTTCCTTCCGCAAGTGACAATATGACTTGAATCTTAGGATAGATGATAGAAACGGCAAGAGTGACGAAGACGTGGAACGAAGATAAGAATGAGAGTAGGGAGAATGTGAACGGTGAGGAGGATGCAAACGATAAATAAGAGTCCGGCTCGAGGTAGATGAGACCCAGGACATAAACACTTCAAAAACGGAAGGCGCAAACAGCCTGCACGCAGCTCACGCCTGCCTGCGCCGACCTTCTCAGCCAAACGTGTACCTTACCTTCTCTGCCAGTTTCACTCAGACATCCCACACCTCCACTAAACATCACCAGCCCGCATATTGTGAAGCAACAGCAGAGCTGCAAGCTCAACCAAAGGTACGATGCATTGTTCCAAGCCCAGAAAACGCAATGCCATACTGACTCATCGAAGCTTCCGCGATGGACATCCCTGACCACGTGATGTTCGCTCGCCGCCTCGCTGAGCTTGCTGGCGAATCCCGCGATCATGGCCTTCGCCCTTTCCTAGAGAAGAAAGCAACAGAACTCATTGACGAGCTGGACTGCGGTTGTTCGAATCTCGCAGACGGATGGTTTGATCCCAACATCAGCTTGGTGATCAACCTCGAACAAAACCCGGGCAAAATTTTCCTTGGCAAGGATGAGGCGATGGAGTACTTCAAGAAATACTACCACGAAAGAGACAAGGAGGACAAGTGGCATCAGTTGAACTTCGTTCTCGTTACCGCGGACCGTGGCCGTGTTACTTCCTACGTCGAAGATTTCTCCGTGGCATTCGACGACGAGAACAGCCCGATCGGCCCGACAAAGAAAGAAGTCATTCTCATTACAATGGACCTCAACAATTCCAACAAGATCCAGCGCATGGAGTACCGCCTTCTTTGTGAAGATGATGACGTCGACATGGATCCGAATCATTACTGGGATAGAAATGTCGATAAAATCAAAAACGAGCCCGTTGACATCAACTACGCCATCTGAACTGCGAACACAGTAAGGGCCGGGAAGAGCGAGAACGACGAGGAAGAGCAAGAACGACGAGGAAGACAAAAGAAAACAGTCAGCATGGAATTGGCAGGTGGAAATCGCATGGAAGAGAGAAGATAGCACCGAAATGGACTCAACGGATTCATCTCTTGTCGCGACAACCGAAATAGCCACCCGAACGTGTCCACTTCCCGAATGCAAACTTGAAAACATTCCCCGGGTCCACCTTCTCCTTCAACCCCTTGACAGTCTCCCAGTGATCCCCATAAACCACCTCCATCGCAAACTGCCCCTTCGGCAGCAACGAGTAGTACCCTCCCACGATCACCCCATCCAACTTGACCAGCGCATCGTTGTATCCATCCGCCCACTCCTTGGCCTCATGGCTCTTCTCTTTCGTAACGGTAAGCCCGACGATCTCCAACAAGTTATGCTCCTCACGCCACCTGAAAACACCAGGCAGATGGTCATCCCGAGATGCCTTGCCACGCAGCTGGTGCATACTCAGCAACGCACCGTCTCCAGGGAGCTTCGTCGCAAACTCCGCATACAAATCCGCCATGTCCTCCGAGAGGGCAAGGGTCTTGGTGCTCACGCCGTAGGAGCTGCCGGGAATAGTCGTAGGCGCCGTCAATGCTGTGACTTGCGCAATCATCGCGGAGGGACTTGTCGGCGCGACCATCTTCATTGCCACGGGAGCAAGCTTGCAGATCTCTTCGAGCCAGGCATCTGACTCATCTAACGCAGGACCGTTCCAGATGAAGGTGGAAACGAACGTCTTTCCCATTCCTGGTACCTCGACGACCGCAGGCTGAATGCAGAGCTCGTCGGGCAGGGTCTTTGTCTTGAGTAATTCGGCCCAGTTGGCCCAGAAAGTCTTGATTGTGCCTCCGAAGTCGGTTCCATCGAACATGATGATGCCGCCTTGAATCTGCACACCCGTTAGTACCCTCTCCATCCTTACTTTTGGGAGGCTCTTACCTCAGTCTTTGGGTAAACCTTGATCTCAATCTCAACAATAACCCCCAAAGCCGGCCCGGCACCTCGAATCCCAACCAACAGCTCCTCGTCGGCATCAATCAGCTCTCCGCTCGCGAGCACAACCTTCGCTCCGAGAATTTGATCAACTCCCATACCCATGCTGGCGGTGAAAAACGAGTAGCCACCAAGCGTAGCCCATCCGACGTACCCAACAGTTCCCACCGTGCCGGTCGGCGCCATCAAATCTTCCTTCTCCAGCGCAGCCTGCAGATCACCATTCAACACGCCACCTCCAAGTCGTGCGGACTTCTTATCGGGAGAGACGTTGACGTAGCTAATGTCGCGCATGTCAATCTGCAGAATGCCGTCGACGGTTGAGCGAGCGGACATGTCATGCCCACCAGAGCGGATGACGAAGGGCGTCGAAGTCTGGCTGCAGTGGGACACCAGAGCCGCGACATCCTCGGCGGATTGAGGGCGGGCAATGATCCGCGGAATGGCAGGGGTAGAAACAAAGGTCTGGCGGAGGGAGTGGAAAGCTTCGTTGGAAGGAGAGTAGGTTTTGATCGAGGGGTGCTTCTCGAGGAAGTCTTCCAGTGTGGTAAGGGAGCCCATGATGTCCGAGAATTATCGCGCTGTTTGTTGATTGTTCATCAGCAAAGATCTCGGAAACAATGGGAAGTATGCGGGAGTCGTTGAAATAAATCTGACAACCAGGCTTATGGCTGGAAGGTCTGCCGTCGGCTCCGAAGTCATCCTTTGCCATCCACAAACGCCCATCAGCGTGTCTTGCTATGTCAGACTCTTGCTGCGGCTCGTTGGAGCTGCTGATTGGTGCCCAAAGGATCTTTCGCTTCTGTCGGGAGCTAGACACAGGGGTCCTGAGACAATTGTTTCCCCCATCGGGAGAAGAGTCTTATCTTGCAGCCTGGACTTGTAAGCACTAGCAGAAAGGGGGTGAGGCTGGATGCGGGACCGACAACTTGCGGAGATGGCGCCGGCACCCGAACTTGTGGTTCCCTTCTTCGGCATTGATGGCGGCAACGGAACATATGAGACGAGCAGGACAGTAAGTATGAATCATCAGTAATTCTCTGAGGATGGCTATCGTGCTAAGAGGAGCTCTGTAGGTCAAATAGTACAGCGAAACAAACAAATCCCAAGTTTGCAAACCTCCCATGCGTCCATCGCTCGTTGTTCTCCATCTTCGTTCAAGCAATTCCATCGTCCAGTTCCAGAAGGTTGAAGTTCGGCCGGCGGTCTTGATTAGCGGATCATGCGTTCGATCCAGCGGGTGACGGGAACCTCTATGGAAAGCTCATGCTCCTGGGGCATCACGGCGCAATAGTCGCGGAGCCCGAAGGTGAGCTCGCTGATGGAGCACATGTCGCGGCCGGAGGGAGACTGAACCCAGATCTCCATGTACCACTGTTCGTTCTCGAAGGTACGCTCCTCGGTGCAGGTGCAGCCCGTCAAGGAGTGTGGCATCTTGTCTTGACGATCGAAGTCCTTGACGAAGTTGCTCCAGCGGCCGTGGAGCTCTTCCTGGACACCGCTGAAGTCCTCAGGAAGACTCATCATGACGCTGCCGAGAACATCAGCTATGACAAGTTGGTCCTGAAGCGCGTCGGTGGTAGAAGTCTGGTGCGGCATAGGTGGACAGCTGTGGAGGCCGTGCATCTCGCAGACCATATCGCCGAGCAGCCAGAACCGGTCTCTTGGGAGAAACATGCTGGCACTCAAAGAGTGGACAGGCACGTTGCTGACGGTGTTGTAGTAGAAGTCACCGGCGTTGTCGAGATGCTCGAAGTACGACTTGTGCTCCGGGCCGCGGAAGTACTTGAGGTTGCCAATCTCGATGGGGGCGTCGACGGTGCACTGGTTGTAGTCGGCAGCAAGGCGGGTGGTGTAGGCGTCGGCAACCGTGTTCGGTTCGCACTGCTGAGGGTCAGCCTCTTGGGGAACACCGGGGTGAACGCCGCCCTTGATCATCTGGCTGGTGTTGCAGCCTCGGTATTCGAAGAAGCTATCGTCAAGTTCATCATAGCGGGCGTTGATGGTCGGAGTTCCGAGCGTGCCGTCGTGGCCGAGGATCCAGCTGATGTCGGCCTGGGGCTGGACCATCTCGGGGTGTTCGTCCATGAAGGACTTGGTGCTCTGGAAGAGGGACTCAGGCTCCGAGATGTCTTCGAACATGACTTCGTTGACTCCGTAGGCAATGTCGCGGTCTCTCATCAAGCGGAAGACGTCGACATTGATGTCGCACATGAACTGGGTCTGGAAAGCAGTCCTGTAAGCCCAACCAACACCAGGAAGGGGAAGGGGCTTGACTTACTCCTGGTTCAACCATCCAGAACCAGTCATAGGCATCAAGGCGCTTCTCGCGAGCGAAGAGCCCAGCAGACCATCGTCGCTTGTGATGGGCGGTCCAGACGTCAGCTTTGTTGGCGCCCACTGCCTAAGCGTGCGCCAAGCCAGCCTCGAAACGACCAGAGTCGACCCAGGCAGGGATGGACCAGTGCTTCTTGGGGATGACATTGTAGGTGACAGTGCCGCCGGTTGCATTGGAAGTAGCCTCCTTGAACTTCTCGCTAAGCTCCTCGTGGCTGAAGAAGACCCAGTCGTAGCGGTACTTGCCGTTGAAACGATACTCCAGCTGCCCAACAGAGGCAACCATCTGCTCAAGCTGGTTCTCTGAGACAAGGGCTACAAAGGCAGCGCGTGGAGAAGCATCCCAAAGTTGAAGGCCTGCCGAGAGTGCAAGAGGGATTGAAGAGGGTTATGACAGCGAGTAGGAGGAAGGAGGTAGGGAAGGAAACTAGTGATTTGGTCCGGAGCGCCATCTCGCCTGATTAACAAGAGATCAGTCGAGAAGGCGCGCGTGGTGACTTGGGTGGAAGAAAGAAATCAGATGGATGCTTGTCGTTGATCTGAGACAGTTCTTTGATGGATTTGGTCAAGGTAGAGGGTTGTTGTTGTGGTGAAGTTTTGATCTGAGGTGGTGTGGAGGAGAAGAGATGGCTGACTTGGGAAATCACGAACGAAGAACAACAAGCCGCCCTCAAACGACGCTAGCGGCTCGCTTAACTCTCGAACAGCGCGAAAGAGGAAGCAACGACCTGTTCTCAGGCAGCTCACACGTGACTTGGTGATCCAGGACGTTCACCGAGATCCTTTGGCGCCTTAGGCGCCCAACCGCCTGGAACAAAGCCTGGGAAAGAACGTGACCATACTGACAATTACGTCATCTCTGACGGTTAAGCGAAAGTCAATGACACTTCAGAAAAGCATCACTCAGAACTTGATCCCATGACGTCAGGGGTTTGGCTACCTTCCAGTCCAAGGAGCTCAGCAAAGGTGAAGAACCTTTTTCCGACACATAACCAGAGCTTCAGAACAATATGAGAAGCAATTTATGAAACTGAGGAGTATGAGAAGATGACAATATTCTATTTTGGTGGCTTCCTTCTACCTTTAGGAGTGTTTTGGTGACACCCTTGTGTAGGAGTGCAGGCCTCTTTGGTAATTCTAGGCGACATGGAATACTTCAAAGTCCCTCATAAAGAACTTCATTGTTGCTATTCATAATGAAAGCATTTGAGCAAGAATATCTAAAGCTGACCCTTCTTCAGAATGAAATATCCTAGTGCCTACCCAATTGCCAAGCCCATGCCATGATTCCATTTCTGTCCTCCAATTGCTACAACTCCATTTCCCAATTCTCCCCGGTACTCTGGATCTGCTCACCCCAGGTCCGATGCTCTTCTGTTCCCAGTATCTTGAAGCCCGTCTTGGCATACATCCTCCTCGCTCCCACCATATTGCTGTCTGTCCTCAACCCCACGCGCTTATATCCGACCTCTCTCGCAAAGTCTATGCAGAGCTTCATCAATTGCGTTCCCAGACCTAGACCTCGAGCGCTCTTCTCGACGAGAAAGCATCTCAATTTCGCTCGACCCGACGTCTCACGGTCTTTCATGAGGATGATGCAGCCAAGAAACTGGCCGTCCCTTTCCGCAATCCAGCACCGCTCTGCTGAGGGATCAAAGGTCGTAATGAAGTCAGACGTGATTCTGCCGACCAAGGCTTCGAAAGGTGGCCCGTAACCGAACTCGTTGGCGTAGATTGTTCCATGGCGGTACGTGATGAAGCCCATGTCACCTGGACGGTGGTTTCGTATGGTGACCCCATTCTGGGCAGAGCCGTTGACAGGTTCGCTTTCCGACTTCATTGTTCTTGACTGGCGATTACAGTTGGAGATGTTGCCTGTGACTTCTGGTTGAAATGCTCGGTTTTGTCTTGTCAATTGAACTAAATCTTTCGCAGGAAATTAGGAACATGAAGTCTTATCAACGAGACAGTGTCGTTGTCTCAACCACTGCAACCTTGAAGGACTATCAGTGCGGGGAATGTCATCCGCGTCTTCCAAGGGCGCAGACCGCCACTAAATCGGCAGCTAGGCATGCTGCATGTCAATCTAGGTTCCAGGGGACTTCTGCAGGAATTGATCTAGATGGCGCTAGAAACACGAAGATGACTGGCCGAAATACACTGCCTTTGTCACTAAAGTCTGACATCTCATCACACAGTCGCGTAGAGTGTTGATGCAACGCGCTGCAGGTGGATTGGACTTGTTACGGCGTCGATCGCACGGATGTCCTTGGTAGTTGGAGAACTTCAATTATTGCTTCATTTAATTCATACTGCTTCGCTAGAGTTCTTTTCGTCTTTTCGCGACTCAATCATGACGACGCAAAACACCGCTGCCGTGGACCCAAACACGAACAGGGCCGTGATGGTGTTAAACCAGCCCACGCCAATACTGTTGATGGCCGGAAGACACACGGCCGTGCCAACAGCCGCGATTGCATAGCGGAAGAAGTAATTCCCAGCTTGTTCCCAAGTCAATCACTTTGGCCTTCGAATGCGAAAGGAAGGGGTACTTACCTATCACCTCTGCGCTTCGTCCCTTGAACACATCAAGACAGTAAGTGTTGATGCTAGGGAAGCAAATGGTCTGCGCGAAACCTTGAACGAACATGCAAATCACCGGCAACGGGATGCCACCCTTCTCCTTCTCAATTGCCCATCCGTAAATAAGAATCGCACACGGGATGACGATTCCCATGGCTACGAACGAGCTGCGCAGACGATCTTCGGGAAGACGGTGGCCTCGACGCCTAATCCAGAGCTTCACAGTATGGTCTGCATAACGGCCACCGAAGTATGTACCTGTGAAGAAGCCAATTCCTGGGGCAAGAAAAAAGAGACCGGACTGCAGAGGAGTGGTCAGGTGGAAGCGTGGGTTGATGACGTATCGGATGGGTGTCAAGAGTGACTGCATGTTCCACACCAGGGATGATGCGGCAATTCCCTACGAGATCGTGATCAGAGTCCGACACCTAGCCAACGAACAATCATGGCATTGGAGACTTACCGCCACAAGAAGTTTCGGAATCCGGAACAATGCGATAACGCGGAACGGGTTGGTCCAGTCCCAAACCTTCCCAGCCTTGGTCTTGAAGTCGAGCCCTTCCAACTCCTTCGATCTCATCTTATGGCTTGTCTCCGGCAGCGCAAGCACGGCAAGAATGGTTGTGAGTCCTCCCAACCCCGATTGAAACCAGAACAAGACTCGCCAACTATGATATGTGACGATTACACCGCCTATGAAGGGACCGAACGATTGGCCAATTAGGGTACCGTTCAGGAACCATGCTAGGGCAGTCCCTCTCTCCGTTGGCTTGTAAATGTCACTGATGCAACTTGAGCCCAGCACGAGGTAAGCTGTCCCCGTGAAGGCTGACAACAACCGGAAAACGAAGAAGGAGGCAAGGTTAGGAGCCAACGCTGTCCCCACGGAGAACCCAAAAAACCCAGCTGCAGACAGAATGCATGGCTAGTCAAGTTAGCCAATGCTCCTCGACAACTCTCCAGCGCCCGGATACCTACCCATTTTCGTCCATACACCTGGCTCACAGGTCCCCAAAACAGGGTGCTTATACCCATAAACACCGTGTATATGGCGTTGCTGACGTTGATGATGCTTCCGCTGGTGTTAAACTCCCCAGCAATTTCAGGAATCGCTGCCAAGAGCAGCAGAGTGGACACCGTCGACGAGATCCCACCACATGCCACCACAGCCGTGACAAGTCTCTTCCGGTTCGGCGAAAACTTGGCATAAATTGCTTCCGTGTCTTGGCGGCTCAATTGTGCATCCTCCTCAGTCGGTGCAGGCACAATGGTTGCGCTCTTCTCGGCGTTGGATGTCGTCAGTCGCAAGTCGTGGCGGTCAGGCTCCACATCCACCGACTCCGACTTTGAGTCGTCTTCGTGTTGGTTTTGCGACATGTTCCGGGCTTGTCTTCGCGGGACAAGCAGTTAGGTTTCTCTACGTCATCCACGTGGGATTTGTGGAAAGATGGTACGATTTAGCTGTTTCGCGACGAGTTGGCGAGTTGTCAAGATGCACGTTCAAGTTTTTCAAACACCTGCGCCGGCACTTGTCACCGGGCACACGAACATCGGGCAGAAAGATCTTCGGCAGCGTTATCCGGCAGTAGTTTGCCTTGGTTAAGCAGGTCAAACATCGGATATCCGATACGCCCCATTCTCCCCATGCTTACCATTCCGACGTCGGTGACTGGATTCAAGATCGCCATTAAAGCCCCTGCAGTCTCGCCCAGAACTCGCTGGAACAAGAAGCTCATTGTCCCCGGCTGGGCGTTTCTTCCCCGCGTGTGGGGGCTCATCCCGGTTCCAGGGCAGTTCGTCGGACATCTTCCGAGAGACTGGCCAGGTATTTAGCGAGTCGCGTTCTTAGTGTTGTGGCAGGCTTGGTGGGTTCAGTCTCGCTCCGGCTCCGAGATCGGCCGGTGACAAGGGAAGCCGCTCGGTCGCCGAATTTCACCAGAGATGGGTCTTTCGGAATGGAAACTTTGGCCCGACTCGGCCCCGGGACGCCGGGCAGTTAAGATGGATCAAAAGTCATTGCGATGGCTCAGAGAACATTGTCTGGGTGCCACTGGGGTGCCACTGGCGCTATTTGCGTCGTTTAGGCCGAGCAGGGACTGCCCTTGATTACTTCGATGGGAGAAACAACTTCTCAGTCTGTACTCTCGGTCTTGAGGTTATTGAAGCCGCTGTTTGCAACACAATGAATACAGCACCAACTCCTTGGCCGGTCATGCATACTTCTTTCGACAAAGGAGATTAAAATCACGACGAGCTCAAGGTAGTTCCGGGTGTGAGCCTATGACTCGGTACAATGATGCCCCGCACAACGGATATGACGCCGGCTCATGTGGGGTGAAGACCGAGCAAGATGACTCCTCTGTGAGACCATGGCTTCGGACGAACTATTTTCCTATCTAATACTAACAGATGACATTGTGCAGCACCTGCCAAATGCATCTCTCCAAGCACTTACACAACTCGGTCAGCAATGGACAAGCGCGGTCCAGCCAATGACAACAACGCACGCGACGTCGGCGACTTCACCGCCGCCCTCGAGTTTGACTTTCTTAAAGCGCAGTTGACCAATTCATCCCAAGTCAATTACCCAGAGCTCACTCGGGACGACTCTTTTCTACAAGACTTACAGAATTTGGATGCAGTTGAATTGCTCCGCAATGCAGGACTCTCATCTCAACATCATGATGAATCTCTCTTCGACCCCGCCGTAACCGGAGGGTCCGGCCTCACCAACACCCAAACAGAGATGCCAAGCACAAGTACGACTTTCGACGACGCAGAAATTTTCATGTTTTCGGAAGCAATTGGTGATGGACAGTCTACAGGGCACTTGCTCAACATAGGCACAGCACCGCTTGGTGTAGACGGGAACCCAGCTTCAGAGATGACCACGCCACCCAAAATTGGAACTCGGTTCTCTTCAAAGTCTCTCCGAATTCTGAAAGCATGGCTCACGAATAACAACCACCATCCTTACCCTTCAACCGCCGACATGGAGATGCTAGAGCGGCAGACCGGCCTCAGCAGACAACAGATCACCAATTGGCTCACCAACACTCGGAGGCGGAACAGATTCAAGGTTCCTCCCAAAAGGCCTCCATCGCCCGCCATCACCTCAGCCACCTCAAAACCCATCAACATTGGTGGAAGCAGTGTTCCTCAAGGATTCGACGAGATGAACCCTCTTCAACGATGGCAAGTCTCGCCGCCTGAGCACGAGCCCGCATTGGCATCTGCCTTGCGCGCATGCTGTGTACGACCTACCGCCAGGATCCGACACTCCAGCAGATCGATCTTTGACCGACAGCGCTCCCACAAGGTCTCTCTATAATGCTTCTTCTGCAAGCAGCGCGGGGACATCGCATTCGAGCAGGAGCTCAGTAAACTCAGCCTACTCCCACAACTCTCGAGCATCATTGCGCTCAGATCCACTGGCGAAAGCTGCGATCAAGCGAAGGAGGCGACGGGGTGCTGCGGCGCGGCCAGAACGAAAGGGTCCCAGCACTCTCTGGCAGACTATGAACATGTATCAATGCACGTTCTGCACTGAGACCTTCAAGACGAAGCACAATTGGCAACGCCACGAGAAGTCACTGCACTTGTCTCTGGAGCGGTGGGAATGTTCGCCAACAGGGCCGACCGTCGCTGATGCAAGTGGTCAGCTCGTTTGCGTCTTCTGTGGCGATGCCAACCCGGACAAAGAACACCTAGAGAAGCACAATACTCTCCGTCTGTAAAGAGAGATTACCCGAAGACCGAACGTTCTACCGAAAGGATCATCTTCAGCAGCACCTCAAGCTGGTGCACGACGCCAAGTTCCTGAGATGGCCGATGGGGGATTGGAAGCACGAGAATGAGATGATCAGATCTCGCTGCGGCTTCTGTGCTTTGGTGATGGGATCGTGGATTGACAGAATCGATCACATCGCCGAGCACTTCAAGGATGGAAAGACGATGGAGGAATGGCATGGGGATTGGGGCTTTGATGACCATATCCTCAAGATGGTTGAGAACTCAATGGCGCCTTGTTAGTGCCCCCCTTATGCATTTTGTGTGCCATAACTGACCTAATTGTTTTAGATATGATCCATATGGAGCGGTATTCGCCATGGCCCTTCACTACCAAGCAAGGCGTCCCAGAGACGCCACCCAGCGCTTTTGAGTTGATCAAGACGGAACTCAACCATTTCGCGACAGACTACCAGACCACGAATGGGCGGATGCCCACAAATGCCGAACTTTTGTACGAAAGTTGCTGCATCATCTTCGGGTCGGAACCTACCTCTCTCGCAAAGAAGCCCGTAACTCCAGCAAGTTCCTGGCTGCGAGACTTGCTCATGTCGTCGGATGTCATCGTCAAGCAAGCCCGGGTTCGACCGCTGAAGACAGCCAGGAAGTCTCGCATCACATATCTCTGCATCATGGAAAAGCCGACATCTTTGACCAATGTACCTTGGAAGAGCAACTCCAAAGCTACGTGGAGATATCGAAGCTCATCGAGCCCGAAGTCTCTGACTCAGATCTCCAACGCGAGGCGTGCAGCATTGTCCAGCAACTTGATGCAGCATCAAGTTGCTGGACAATGCCATCGTCGCCACAGCCGTCTGAGACATTTTCCACATTCTTATACGGCCTGATCAATGAGTCAACGCACTGGCTGGCACCTTTCCGCCAACGGGTCCAGCTTCCTCCTCCTCAGAGTCTGCCGACGCCCCTACCTTGGACATCGGAAACCAGCATTTCCTGAGCACTGCCCTTACAGAGCCTACTTGCCAGCCCAGCGCCATGGACACAGGAAGCTCAAGCCCTGAAACTGACGTCGTCGGTAGCACGCTACTGGCAATCCTGCGTCGGGTGCTGATACCGAACTACCGGGAATGAACACGCGCACCACATTCTTCGTGAACGAAGAGAACTGCTATCGGCGTCTTGCCCTAAGCCTAGTCCGGTTCGTCAAGATCACGACGTCGCCGCGCAACCCGAACAGACATATTCCTTCAGACGCCGAACTCCACACAGCGCGGTGGATCTCGTTTGAAGAGTAAGTGAACTCGACGACTTAACTACAGCTAAATGGAACAATATGCTAACGGTCCTAGCGACGATCCTTGGAATCAGACTCCTGCCGATAACCCAGACTGGCTCCGCGAGTTCAAGCGCGAAATGGGTATTCTGCAAGAAGATGGCAATCCGCCAACTGCATGACAGGATTAAATCAATTTTTCAACGCGAATTGTTTCATGAGCTTCGATAGGGAGGATGAGTTATGAGTCGATGAAGAACAGATGTTGTCTCTGCTGCCGTTTGGCTTTCCACTCAGCGATCGCTGAATCGTGAGTTACCAAAGTTGCGACATCGGAGAAGATTTAGTCAGCCAAGTCCCATAATCGTTAGGGAGCTATTAATATGACGTTCCATTCAATTCGCATCAATTTCTTTATCTGAACTTCGTGTTGTGTGCGCCCTTCTTGTTGGACCCAATCGCGTCAGCCGTAAGGCGTAGGGAGAAATCGACATGATTATTATGGGTCCGGCGTTCGTGCGCCTTCACCGTCATGCAACGATCCACCACGATGGCTCGCCCTAGGGCGTGAAACTAACAGCATATACACGCCGCTGTGCCTTTGCAGGCTTGCGGCGGATCATCACGGCAGAGACGAATATGGTGTGTTTGTTCCAAGTGTCATTCAAACCTTGATGAGCCTTGTACCTCATCCGACACCCTGACTGCGCGGATACCCTCGGCTTTCACCACGGCGGTTCTATTTGAGCAGATGCCATCTCAAAATCTTCAAGAGCGAAAACAATCTTTTGGTATTCCTACTCGCGACCTCACAACATGCGGGTTGGTTTCCTTGGCCTCGGGGTCATGGGCACCCCTATGGCCCTGAACCTCGCCCGCAAATTCGCCGTCACAGTATGGAATCGAACGCCTTCCAAATATCTACCACTCACACAAGCCGGTGCTAAAATTGGCGAGACACCTGCGAAAGTGGCTGAACAATCCGACGTCATCTTCGCCATGCTTTTCGACGACGCGGCCTTGACATCAATATTTAACGACGACTTCCGCGGCGCGCTTCGTGGAAAAACACTCATCAACACGGCCTCCATACCAATCGATATCAGCAAGCATGTTGCGGCGCAAGTTCAAAAGGCGGGCGGCAACTTCATCGAGATGCCGGTGAGCGGGCAAAATCCCGGCGGAGCAGGGCCGGCTTGTGGGGCTTTTAGCCGGGGATCCGAAAATCGCGGAGCAGATGCGGCCTTATGTGGAGCCCCTCACAGCCGCCGCGATCTACTGTTGGCCCGATCGGCTTCGGCCTGAAGACCAAGTACGCAGTCAATCTGTATCTCAACAATATGATCGCCGCGCTTGCGGAGTCCTTCAGTCTGGCGAAGGCACAGGGACTCAACTTGGAAGCATTCGGTCAAGTCATCGACGCCGGACCGATGGCTTCAGCATACACCAAGGTCAAGATCCCCAAGATTGTGAACAATGACTGGGCTCCGCAGGCGGCGGTGAAGGACTGCTACAACAGTACCCAGATGATTGTGAAAGCAGCGGAGGATGCGAATGTTAGAACACCATACGCCGAGCTATGCCGGGAAGTGTACAAGGAGGCGACGGAAGCCGGCCTTAATGAGGAGGATATGATTGCGGTCTACAAGCTCTTTCAGAATCCTAGATAATACATATTCCGAGAAAAGTTGTTACCGAGCAGAAAGATTTTCTTTTACACCAATATGCAGCTCAGAGTGTTTATTCATATCTCGAGGAACCATACGACACGGCGAGTGCATGTTGCAAGGCATAGCAGACAGGACCGAGCAACCAGTGACTGGGGAGTTTTGAAGTGTTATTTGGTGGAGAAAGTATTCTTAGATTGTGGCTGACATTAAAAAGAGGGTCTCGCGGGAGCTGACCAGAGACAGCAATCACGAGAGGAAGCTAAGCGCTGAATCGAAGGGAGTCACCAATCGGAGGCTAGATAATTGCGAATGCTCCAGGCAACCAAAACGAGACCAATGACATTTTCAGGGATGGTCAGCTTTGCTAGCTGGTCTAGACCGCGCATGAAATTCGCTCAGCAAAAAACATCTTTTCCGGGGGTATCGGCACATCTTCACGCCAAGAAACCCAACCCTCTTCACGCATCCCTTCCGTTCAATTCTGCCATCTCTCTGACTATCAACAGATGAAAAATGGCGACAAATCCAGGCACAGTGCTTGTAAAAGCGTACAAGCATAAGCCCTTGTCAACTAAGACGTGTACTCGCATAGTCGAAGTCTTCCCAGCTACCCACAGTACCGATAATCTTAGGTGCCGACTGGTCGAGGTTGAGCTTGAAGAGGCGAAGGGATCTTACGAGGCCGTTTCTTATGTTTGGGGACAGACCGATCTTTGCTGCCAAATCGTAGTCATCGACAATGAAAATGCCGAGAATGCCGAGATCGAATACAGCCTTCCCATCACTCAAAATCTAAGCGAAGTCCTCCGTCGATTTCGGCACACGGATATCCCTCTGGGTGCCGTTAATGATCGGGTCAATTCGAATTCTACATCCGCAGGCCCAAGGCTACTATGGGCCGATGGCGTCTGTATCAATCAAGATAGTGTCGACGAAAAAAGCCATCATATCGCCATGATGACCGCTATATACACCAAGGCCAAAGGTGTACTCATCTGGCTGGGCCACGACAGGAAAGGAGAAGAAGCATTATGTTCTCTCCCCTTAGATGATCACAGATATCATGGAGAGTATCCTCCTTACATCCAAAACGCTCTGCATCTGCCATGGTTCAGTCGTCGCTGGGTAATACAAGAGGCCGTACTCAACTTGAATACAGAGGTCTATTGCGGAGAAGTCTCGAGGCACCTCGTTACTGTTGGTATGAATACACTTCCACTAATGCACTCTCGGCACGCCAAACCCCTTGGACCAAGGCTCTTAAAACGGATAGAGGGACTCGATGCTATCTGCAGACTATTCTTTCACAAGCATGCCGGCCAACAAATGCACTACGAATTGGGCTTTACTAGTCTCATGCTCGCATTCGACGAATATGAGTGCCAGGATCCTCGAGACCGGATTTTTACATTGGCAACTCTTGCCAGTGACATCACCGTCAAAAACGTCACGATAGAGTGGGTTCGCCATGCTTTGTCCCGTGAAGTGGCCGGGAACCCAACGCAAGACCTTCGAACTTGGACTTGTCATGAGGTGTACATCAACTATGAGGCGACAGCAGCTGAGATTTACATTATCTGGCCTATGTCCTAGCCATCAATGGCAAACTGGGATGGCTGTTTGCCCAAGCCTCCGCTCGTCTGTCACCTTCTGATAGAATATCTAGTTCTCATCCGGATCTGGACATGTTGCCCCAATGGGTGCCGAACTGGACTGTCAAGTACCACCGTCACCCGTTCTGGCTTGAAGGCAACAATGTCCGGCGGGGACCTTGGGTCAATCTCGGTAGCGGGATTGGACCACCTAAGGTTCACTGCGCCCTTGCTAGGTTTCCGATTTCATCTGGCGTATTTGCCTATCGAATTCGCACCCGATTAGGTCGTATTTGTCTGGACCAGAGTACAGCTATGGCGGAGGAACAGTCATGTAGGTCCGCAGAAGAAGACCGATTTTCTCCTTTTGGCGTCACTTGGAACAGCGAAACCTTCCCTCCAGATCAGAAATCCCCAGCGGACGTGGTTCAGTGGATAAAACAAACTTTCCAGTCCATTTGGGAGGTGCAACTCTCTGACTTGGATGCCGAACTCCGTGGAGATGACGTCAAAGAAGGGCTTGCCGATCGCTTTTGTTACGTCCTGGTGGCAGGCGCAGACCTGTATGGCGACAAGCGTCTCGATCGCGACTACAAGGGCGCCGCAGCAGAGCTTGCAAAATTGGCACAGGCGATACCGGCAATGGTGTTTCCCTCTAATGAGAGAAATCCACGAAGGCTGCTTGACATACTCGTTCATACAAGTCAATTTTGGGAGCGTACCGAAAGAAGCAGAGATGAACTACTAGCGCCGATCATCGTCAAACTTCTCAAGGAGATTATTTTCAATGATCCAGATATCTCCGTCCCGGGCTGGCATTACGTCATTCAAATGGTTTCTCTGACAATGGAGCAGCGTTGTGTTTTCTCCTGCGACGTGGCCAATCCACCCGCGGACGCCTCACCATTCGACATCGTTGGAATTGGGCCTGACCACCTAGCGCTGGGTGATAGAGTCTTTTCTCTTCCCCTTAGAAGAAGGCACTTCCGTGATGGAGAACAGTTCGACCACCCCATTACCAAAGAATTTTTCCAAGATGTAGCGTATGCGCCCTTAGCATTTCAAAACGTCTGGGCTGCTACATACCTCGCGCGCCCTATGGGTGGAGTCCATGTCGTCCACTCCCAACCTGTCAAAGACGGGACTGAGGCGGAGTCTCCGAAGGTTTTCCAATTTGTCGGAGATTGTTTTCTATCAACAGTGAGATGGCTCTCACCAAGTCGTGGTCTCATGCCAAAGGGCTGGCTGTCGTACGAGACGGAGGACAGCGACGAAGCGGCATGTCAAAGGGAGTTCGGGGACCGATATTCAGACTTCGATGAGAATGGTGAGATATATCTTTGCTGAGTACATAACAGATGAGTGCTGGGACATACAAGAAAGAATAAGAAAGGTCGTCGATTTTATATTGTACAATGACTTGAGTTACATCCTTCCAGACTCCGGCGCTTCTTTGAACCACACTCCAAACGCCGATGACCATTCCGATATCCTTACTTGTACTCAAGATGCCAGCACATCTTACTTCTTCACCCACAAAAGGACTATCAACAACCAGTCATGGTCTCCAGACTGGCAACTCCGCATCTTGCAGCATCGCCGTCGGCTGCTCGTCCGCTTCCATGGCAATTTGAATGGGTAGTACCAGAATTAGATCGGAACTCCCGGCTCTCAGGCTAATTTGTAAGGCGTACGTTCTTGATATCAGGCATGAGAAAGGTCGGCGGAAAAACGTATCTCTCAGTGGGCAGGCGAAACTCAACGCGCAAAGTCGTTGAATAAGACGTCGGTGGTGCGGAGTCCGAGTTTTCTTCCTTCGTCACTGCAGCATATTGACTTTCGGGAAGCGTCTTGGGTTTCCAAGACTCATATTCCAGAGTGTCCCACAATACTCGCGCCGAAAGACTGAAAGGCTCTCGAAGGGAGCCCATGTTAGGCAAGCCCTTGGTGACATTTGTTGAATACCAGGTTTCCGCAAAGATTTTGACCGACTGCAAAGCCACCTCTGGCGGAGTAGCATTTGAAACCGAAGGTTCAAAGATCAGATTTGCTTGGAAAAAGGAGCTGCCAGCGCTGCGTCCGTCATGGCTCAAGTGAATTACGGGGCGGCTGTGCCGCCGCTGCAGTGACACGGCCCAAAGACCCCGAGAACAAAGCCTTTGAGACATTCTTCGATTCAAAGAGGCGATATTGCGAGTCCCATGCGTTGACACCCAGTGGCGGTTCCTCGGGCGATGCTGCAAGTAGATTGATCTCGTACTGAGCCTCTGAGAGAACTTCGGACGGCTTGGCCTGTTGCGGACCAGACTCGCACGAGAGTTTTGCTTTGACATAATATCGAATGCCCAAAAGCTTGGGAGCCATGTCGTCCTTGTCCCAACTTGTCAAACTGGAAGGGAGCCGCAAGTGGCAATCGCGTATCGATGTTGAATCGACATCATGTTGACAAGCAGCCTCTGTCAATTGGCTGGGAATGATGAATCGAAACGGTATCTTGTGCGTTTCTCCCGCTGAGTATTCTGGACTCAGGATATGCCGATTCTGCCACCGGCATATCGACTTTCAAGAAAATTTGGGATGTCTGCCTCGAAGAATATGTGTCATCGATGCGTACAGTTGCCTTTCCCTGGAGGCTGATCTCAACTAAGCTGAATTCGGTGTCGTGGCGTGGTTTGATAGATACATGGCCTGATACCGTGGCACCGCAAGTATAGACCTTCGATGTGTAGTGATTGTCGATATTGATATTCATGATCGTCGCTTTTGAGCTTGTTGCAGCCAAAGTCGATATGCGGTTCGTAAGCTTCTTCATTGTATACCCAGCACATAGACCGCAGGTCAGTTTGGGAATCGATGAGCCCAATCTTTGGCCATACCGGCGATCCGGACGGCTGCTTAGCTGTGAGACAGCCATGCCAAGCCTTCTTCTTTCAAGCAAGACGTTCGACGGCTTCGTGGATCTGGGAATCGAATCCCGATGTATTAACAATCAACGTGATTTGTATTGAAACTCTGTCCAGCATTTGAAAGCAATTATGCTTTGGAGCAACCCGTCGTGTCCTTAATATCAAAACTTCCGCGCAGTCATCAACTCCCGAGAGGCCAAAACCGAAGACGATGCCGCTTGCAGGGGTCGGAGTGTTTCCGACTGGTGGACTTCCCGTGCGAACAACCAACTCACACTCACACCATCGGCAACTAGCGTTCTCTGGTCCGGCAGTATGTTCGACAATCCGGTATGAGTCAAAGTTAATCGTTCTGGTAAGTCTCTTACATGTGCAAGCCAGCGCCTTACGACACCCGTTGGCATTGGACGCCCTTGCCGACCACCATGTCATCCTCGCCCTACGCTAGCCGTGACATGATTTGTCGAACCCACCGAGCTCCGTAACAGCAATTGCGACATCGGTTTTGCAAGGAATCTTCGCTTGTAATGTGATCGGTTTGCTGCTGAACCCGCCGAACATGGGCCTCCGAGCCGAAGCAAACCGCATCGTGGGCCCGTTCTAATTGAAGCTTCAAATTTTTGACTCCTCAAAACTTCCATGTCGTCCAGCCCCTTTGCTAAACCTTGCGGCGCCTTTCACGCTCTCCGAGCTAATGACCTTGATCCCCGCATCAAATTCCCTGCTCAGAGCATCCTCAAAAGAAGAGGCATTGTACGCAGCGTAATAGCAACTCGCCCGGTCTGTGTTCATGCAGGCCTGCGGGAACGCCAAGAGCTGCTTTGCGATCTTCGTAGCCTCTTCCAAGGCCTTGCCCTTGGGCACAACTCGGTTCGCAAGACCCATCTGCAGTGCTTCCTGCGCGTCTACAGCTCTACCGGTGAGGATCATATCCAGAGCCCGGCCCAGCCCCACGATGGCCTGCAACCGGACCGTCCCACCGTCAATAAGCGGCACGCCGAACCGGCGGCAGAACACGCCGAACACGGCATCCTCTTCGGCAACCCGCATGTCGCCGAGGAGTGAGAGCTCTAGCCCACCAGCCACCGCATGACCCGACACAGCGCTGATGACGGGCTTTTTGATTGCATACGCGACGGACCGATGGGTCCGATATTTCGCCCATCCACGCGATGGGATTCGTCGATGATGGGGCCCTTGTAGTCCGTTCCATCGGGGTTGTGGTAAGTTGCGACCTCGTGAAGGTCGAAGCCCGCGCAAAACGAGCCGTTTGAGCCGTTGAACACGCACACCTTTTGGGTGTCATCTAGCTCGAAAGCGAGGAAGGCATCGGTGAGCTTGCGACCGGTTGCACCGTCGATTGCGTTGCGCCGATGAGGGCGATTGATCGTTATTGTTGTAATGCCCTCCGGCGTCTTGGAGACGAGCACTGAGTTAACTTCGGTGTCTGCCATACTGAACTGCGGATTTGTATCAACCTGGGGATCAATTACATCGATGACCTATGTAGAAGAAAAATGTAGAAGGCCGCGATGAGATATGATAAACTTTCAACCGAGGCACCATCCTTCAACCGATTTCCCCGCGTTTGAACCCCTCAGCGAAGATGTGAAGGGCTACAACGCCTGTCTCACCAATCCCAACATGATTGGCAGCCTGATATCCTCAGCTTTTACATCGGTCTGAATACAGTTTGACTTTATCGGTGAACGGTGAAAGTGCCCCCTGATAGCGTCAAGCATCTCGGTAGCCACACAGTGCACCGCGCGTTGGATAATTTACGTAAATTGGAGCCAAGGCGACGCAAAACGTCTAACGGGCGGAGATTTGATTCCAATTTTCGTGATAACTGCAGGCTCGGAAGTTCGTCTTCTCGGTTGTTGCAATCATCGGGAGTGAGTGGGTCTTGGGGGTGAGGCCTCGGGAATTGTGCTCGGAAGTTACTTAGCACCGCCGGGCTACTCCTTCGGGCTACTGCTTCAGCTTTACAGTCAACCTATGATACTCATGGGACTTCTCCTGAATTACAGAATTCTAAGCCATCTGTACGATGTGATCTCAGTCCAACACCATCACCGGCATGGCCAGGAAGTCATCTCATTTATAAGCAACAGTCAAGGAATCATTTCGCACCCGCCCGGTCCGCACTTACACCCGGACTTCAAGTCCCGAACTCAGTTTGTCGCCTCAAGTTGCCGGTTCGGGCTAGTATCTAGCTTACGCACAGTACTGAACCGACCAATCGACCGACAACATTAACAAGAACCCAGACATTCGACCATAGAGAGTCTGTTAGTACAACATTGTGAAACCCGGGGGCTTGCCATTCATCAACATCATCCTCGAAACTATCGAGCCGCTACTAACGCTCGCTAATGATTTGTTACACCATGACGTCTCAGAATATCCCGACTGGTCTCAGTGGTAATCACCATCCGCAATGGTTCGGCCTTCAGTAGTTCAAGAATCGAATGTTTTGGACAACACTAGTGTTGTTGCTACGGTATTAGAAGTGATAAAATGACAATAAAGCCGTGCCAGATTTGGACAAGGCTGTGGCCTCAACGTGATGTGCATACCAAGCTATGTTCAGTCCAACGGCAGAAAATTCTCCGACCGCGGAAGTGAAACTGGAACACCTCCGATACAACATGATCTCAGAATCCCATCTTAAGCCTTCAGGCTGGCCAAGATCTCCTTGCTCTTCGCGTAGTCAGAGGTGCCATGCTCGGGGTCCGCATCCACGGCGGTTGTGTTGCAAAGGGTGCCGGCGTTGTACTTTCCATTGGGTCCATCGACACCGGCAAAGTCTCTCTTGTCATTTGCCTTCAGCATATTCTCGGCGGCCTCGGGCAGCCATCCGTTGATGAAGTCACCATGGGTGCAGTACGAAGATCCGCAGGCCAGCTCTAGCGGCGCAGGGCCATCCCAGCCATCAGGCAGGGCGGTGCGAAGGTCATACCGGATGCTGAACCTGAGCTGCGGCATCCTCTTCATGCCGAGTGGGCAGCGGTTCTCGGGGCGGAAGGTCTTGGTCCAGTGTTGGACGCCAGAGTAGGTCGACTCGAGGGTGGTTTCGTTGACGCAGTCATGGAAGAGAAGGATCTTCTGGAGATGTACCGGGCAGGTTTTGGAAGGAAATTCGGCGGCATCCTTGCCGTCGGTCGTGCCCTGGCCGCCGTGGTCGCAGAACCACTGGATGCCGGCGAGGTTCTCTACGCCGTCCTGTGAGGTGGCGGACGAGTTGCCAACAACGGCTTTGTAGTTCTGGGGAATGGCGACTTCGGCCTTATCGATGCTGACGTAGTAGGCGCTGAAGCGGAAGATGGGAGCCGGAAAGGTACCGGTAGAGTTTTTGAAGAAAAGAGTTGGAACCCCTTTATAAGTTAGCTATTTGGGAACAGGATATGTGGAGGTAGAGGCTGAAGCAGCAAAGGTGGTAAGTGAACTTTAGAGACTAGCTTACAGTAAGAAGAGTAGTCGTTGGGATTCTCGGCTGTGGAACAACCAGCCTGGAGTTCCTTCGAGGTCGTGGTGTTGGCAGTTACAGCATCGGATCCGAAGAATGTGTGCATGTGGGAAGCATATTGGCCTGGGATGACGACGGGGTCGATATTCTTCAACATGAATCGGCCAACATTGGTTACCGTATAAGCGCTGACTGCGCTTGCGGAGAGAAGAACATTGAAAATGCCCATGGTAATGAAGTTCGGAACTTTTGAAAGTGATGGTCTCAGTAAATCAACGAGTGTTTGAAAGGTGCTGGATTTGAAGTCGAAGTTGAACAAAGGAGTGTAAAGGCAAACAACAGCCCGAGAAAAGAACGACGTGACACCACTGAACGAAAACAGATGTTGTCTGTGGAACTAGAAGCCTATCTGCAAACGTGGTACTTGATAACGAGTTCAAGCCATAGGCTTCTTCAACTCCTTAACAGCCAGCCTGGAGTAATCCGGTCTGTTGGGAACGGACTTGTTATCAACAAGTGCAGGGATGTCGTACCACTTTGCCGGGATAGGAAGTGCCAAGAATGAAGACACCCATTAAGGATTCCCGAAATCGATCTTAGCGTGTTTGTAGGCCATCGTAAAAACCAGGGATCTCTGGTGAAACTGAAGAGTACATGCAGACGGTAAGCGCTGCGTCTCCCTTCAATTTTAGGTGAGCGGGCGCTAACGGGGGCCCTTCCGGTGAATGCAGCATGTCATATTCACCGCGCGATCCACCCATCTGTGTTGGGGTGTTCTGCCCGCCAGACTCGGATGAATTTTCGTAATCATGTGTTACGGTCAGCTATCCGACAGTAGGGTCTGCTAACAGAAGCTGGGGATTGATACGTAGTAACAGTACACTGAGGTCGTGGTCTGGGTCGTAGGTCGTAAGCTATATCATAGATTGGTAGTCAGAGGCTAAGGTAATCAGTCTTAGACTTAATAAGTATTCGCAGTGAAGGTAAGCTAAAAATATCCTGAGGATAAATATAAAGTTAATTACTGAAGAGCTATAGAAGTCTAACTATAAGCTAAGCTCAGGCTATATTATATATAAGTCCTGAATAATACCTTCTATTTATTACTAATTCCTTACTAAGTACTAGTAAGCGCTTAGTAGTTATTAGTAAGCGCTTAGTAACTATACTATCTATTTAGTTTTATCTTATTATTATATAATTTATATTATAGTTCTTCTGTCTTTAAGTAGGTTCCTATAATCCTATAGTATAAATATCTTATTCTAGCTATCTAACGCCTAAGTAGGTTATTTAGCTATTATCTTTATTTATAGGTTATAATATTAGGTTCTCTTTCTAAAAGTTTTATCCTTAAAACCTAGTATAAATAGATTATTAGTCTTAGGTTAGAGATCTGTTAATTATACTTCCTAATTTACTTATAATATTAATATTATATTAGGTTATATTTCTGAAAATCCTGCGATTTCTACTCTTTATTATTATTATTATTCTCTTAATATTATAGAGAACAGTTTTAAAGTTATACTTTATTATTACTATTAGTCTAAGAGGTTATACTATAAAATACTGCCTAGCTTTCTAGTTTATAGAGAGTATATTACTATAAGTAGTATTTATCGTTTATATAATATTTCTAAGGATATAATCTATTAATATTTATATAGTTTTAGGTCTGTTATATCTTGTTTATACTAACCTATATATAGTAGAATATTTAATAGTTAAATTTTAGTGTTTAGATAATAAAGAAAAAGAAACTGAGGAATTATTTTAAAAGAGAATAGAAATGCTATAAAAAGTATAGGCTGAAATAAATAAGATACTTATAAAGTTAGATTATATTTATAAAGCTAAGTAAATAGTATTTAAAAAAGGTTATAAAGAGATTTTAGTAGTAGCTAAAGAAGAAGAAGTAGTAGAGCTTTCTCTTACTAAATCTTCTTTAGTTTTTAAGGCGTAGTTAATAAGTATTTTTAATATAATAGACTTAGATACTATTTTTAATAACTAGAACCTAAGTACTCTAAACTTTTTATTAAAAGAGTTTTAGTTAGTTTCTAGTATTCTTAGATAGATAAATAGTTTTCCTTATTATAATCTATTTACTTCTATTAGTAGTTAAGTAAATTAATAAGAATATCTAATTTATATATAGTAATAGACTGAGAATATTAGTAATTTTATTAATAGTAGTACTAAGTATTAATGTTTTCTTTATATTTCTAGTATTACTTCTAATATTTATTAAGTTCTTTTTTAGTGTTTTCTAGGTTTAACTAAAGTTCCTATATATTATCTTTATAACTATATCTTTTCTATTTAATAAGGAAATAGAATTCTATTCTATTTAGTTTAATATAGTTAATAATTTATTTAACTTTATACTCTAGTTTATTATCTTCTATAATAATAAGGTTATTTATTTATAATCTTTATAATACTAGTTTAAGTAGTAAAATATAGAATATTAGAAAGTATTTTATTATATTAAGTAGGTTAAGTTTATAATTAAGTAAGATGTTTTAAAGGATTTTAAGAGGTTTAAGTTTTTTAAAATCTAGTTTATTATTTAGTTGTTTTGTTTTGATGTTTTGCTATATAAGATAGGTACTATCTCTCTCTCTTAAGATTAGTCTTTTAATCTTTTATTTATTACTAAAGTATATTCTTTGTTATATAAATTTAAGTTCTTTATATATGTTTTCTTAGATATTTCTGATTTATTTGATTATAGCGACAGCTTTTAGTGTTGCTAGGCTAGGTTATAGTTCTCTATAAGTAGTTAGTTTGAATCTATAGTTAAGGTAGAAAGAGGATTCCTTAGTACTTTCCCCTGCGCTGTTATAAGTACATTAAGCTATTAGTAGTAGTACTACTTAATTATTTTAGTTATTATTAATATAGGTATAGGTAGGGTTTTAAGGATCTAATTAATTTATTCTGTTTATTTATTAGTCTGTAAGTGAAAAGTAGTAAATATTGCTTGCTTAATACTGAGTTATAATATAATTAACTTCTAGAATTTAGAAGTGAAGATCTTATTTCTATCTAATATAATTTCTTTAAATATTCTATAGTTAGTAATAATATACTTAAGGAATATATAAGTAAATTCTTTAGTATTACTTACTTCTTTATATAGGATAAAATAAATATATTTTATAAGTCTGTTAATAATAATAAGAATACTGTTATAATAAACTCTTATAAGAGGTTCTTAGGACTTTAATAGCTTAATAATAAAGTTGAGAGATATAGAGTACTAAGCAGTTTATAGTATAAGTAAAAGTTATAATAATCTATAAAGTTAGTATTAGACTAGTTTACTTTTTAAGTAAACTTTGTAATCTTTAATTACTATTATAATATATTCTCTAGTAACTTTTTCTCTATATTATTATTATAGTTATTTCTAGGTTTTTATAATTCTTTAGTATCTATATATAAGTTAAGTATAAAACTCTATAATTACTTCAGTATCTAGTTTACTAGTTAGGCTAGCTATAGATTATCTAGCTATTATTAAGAGTTAGGTTACTAGTATTAGGTCTCTGTTATTATTCTGTTTAAAAATTACTTAGGTTTCTTTAGGTACTAGAATATTATAGTCTAGTTATTAGCTAAAAGTATTAGCTTTACTGTTTTCTGATCCTTTCTAATAAATAATTTAGAAGTTAAATTCTAAGAGGAATTCTAACTATTTAATCTATTATTTATTAAGTATTTTTAATATAGTAAAGTGTATTAGGTTTTTATAGTCTATATATATAAGTATTTTATAAATAGTTCTTAAAAGTTTAGGTTACTATTCTTTAAAAGCTTTAATAATTATTATAAGCTCTTTATTATAGATTTAGTAGTTAAGCTTTAGTTTATAAAGCTTATATAAAAAGAAAGCGTAAAAGTATAGATATCTTTTTAAGTTTTTCTAGGATAGTTATACTTTAAAAGTGAAGTCTGAAGTGTTTATCTTAAGTTTAAATTACTTTTATAGGTTTAGAATTATTAGGACTAGTTTACTAGATATATAGTCCTTAATTTTCTGAAAAGCTGTGCTCTAGACTTTTTCCTACTTAAATAGTTAGTCTTTATAGCTAAGATCTATAAAAAGTATATTAATCTTACTATAATACTTAATAAACTTTCAGTAAAAGTTAACTAGTCTGAGAAAGCTTTATACATCCTTAAGATTTATTAATATTAGCTATTCTTTAATAGCTTAGACTTTCTTTTCTAATATACTAATATATCTAGAAGTAATAGTAAATGTAAAGTATTCTACTTTCTATATATAGAATATGCTTTTCTCTAGTTTAACTAGAAGCTTAGTATCCTAAAAAGCTTATAATATAAAGTATATATATTCCTTATATTATTCTATTATTATAGAGAAGATAAAGATATTATCAAAGTAGATAATTATAAGAATATCTATAACTTAGTTAATTATATTCTAGAAAGTAGCTAAGGCGTTAGTAAGACTGAAAAGTAATATAAGGTACTCAAAATATTCTTTATATATTCTAAAAGCAGTCTTCTATTCTTCTTCTTTCTTTATTTAAATAAAATTATAAATACTTTTAAGATTGAATACTATAAAATAGTTAGCTCTATAGAGTAGTTATTAAAGTTTATCGATTAAAAGTAATAAGTACTAATTTAATTATTATTTCGTTAAGTATTCAGTAGTTAATATATAGTTATAGTTTATCATTCTTTTTTAGTATAAATAGAATTAAGCTTCTTACTAGTAATATTAATTCTCTAATTTAGCCTTTCTTAAGACTTTTATTAAAATATTTATTAAAGGCTTCTATCTTTATTAGGTTAAGTCTATAGATTTTATTAAATTTAAGCTCTTTCTCCTCTTTAATAAGGATTTTATAATTAAAATTTATATATTCAGGTAGTCTAGTTTCTAATTTAGCTATAAAGAGTTTCTTATAAACTCTATACTCTTCTAAAATAGATAAAAGTAGAATATTCTTCTGTTTAAGATCTATTATCTTTAATAGTTATAATATAGCTTTTTTTACTTTAAAATAGTAGATATATTATTTTACTACTTTTTAGTAGATAGATCTATTTAAAGCTGAAGTTCTATAGAGCTACTTAAAGATTAGATTATTATTATCTTAATAGAGCTAGCCTGTTCTCTAATCTATCTATAAGTTATTTTTCTTAAGCTATAGTATTCCTAATACAATATTATATATACTAAGTTTAGTAATATCGAATTAGAGTTATTTATTTCAATCTAAGTAACTTATCTTAAGAAGTATAGTTTTATTTTTAATAGTTCTTTTTTTATACTAGACTTATTCTCTTTCTATATTACTAAGCTAGTATATATATTTCTTTCTTTACTATAGTAGTTATAATTTATTTACTACTTAGAGTAATATAAAATTTATTTTAGCTCTACTATTAATAAGTATAATAGTTATAGTATTATTAATAGTAACTATAAGCTATAAGTATACTTTCTAGTCTAGAGATACTAGATAAATAGATCTTATTATTATTACTTATTATAGTTCTTTATTAGTAAGTAAGTCTATTTTTTTAACTGCTCTAGTTATTTAAAGTAATATACTTTCTTTCTTATTATATCTTTATAAAGTAGTTCTCTTAGAATTAGAGTCTTAGAAGATTTAATCCTTCCTATAGAAGTCTGTAAGCTTTTACTTTTTATATTATATATATAAGGTATTTATCTTATTAATATTCTTTCTATTTTATTATATTATTATACTGATATCTTATAAAATATTATAGATTTAGTCTGAAAATTATAAAGTTATTTTTAAATAGAGCTATTATCTATCTAATTATTATTAAAATAGAATAGATTTCCTAGATAAGTTTATTATTATATTTTCTAGAGTAGAATTAGTGTTTATATTTATTACTTATATATTCTTTATATTTATTAAAAATATATTAAGGCTAGAAAAAGGTCTAGTAATATCTATACTAAGTATAAAAAGCTAGGTAATCTTCTATATAAAGTTAGGAAGTATAACTTTTATCTTGTTAGGCTGCTGAGATACTATAGAAATACTGCTATTATTTATCCTGAAGTATATTAACTTTTTAGTACTTTAAAAGCTGTTTAAACTTTTCTTCTTAGTTATTATATTCTTTTTTAGAACTAGACTTATTAGCTTTTAGGATTAGTCTGTTATAATGTTTTACGTTCTAATTAGTAATATTAGTAAGAAAGTTAGAGTTATAGAGAATTCTATCTAAGTTAAATCTAGATTTATTTTCACTAAATTTCTAGCTGCTAGTTAGGCTGAATAGTTATTATTCTTCTAGGAGGTTATATTAATATTTAAGTTTTTTATTAGATTTCTCTTTAACTTATTCTTTAAGTTCTTTGTTAATTTACTTAATTCTAGTAAGGTTTCTATATATATATCTATATTGTTTAAAGTAGGCTATGAAGGTATCTATCTAGTAATACTATATAGTATTATCTAGCTCCTCTTAAGCTTATTATAGCTAAAGTATTTATACTACTTTGAAGTGTAAAATCTATTATTTATTATTATTTATAACTTACTATCTTACTTTATATTAGTAGATCTAGTCTATTTCCTATTAAACTTAAGCTTCTAATTCTTAGATTATTTACTAAGTTTCCTTATTATAACTTATAAAGTTTAGAGTAACTGTTTTAAATTGTTAGATATAAAGCATCTTATTAAGTTATTTAGTAATCTTTTAAATTATCTTACTATTTGCTTATAAAGCTATTATAAAAGTTTTAGTCTTAATTTCTAGAATAGTTATATTATAATCTATTCTTCTGTAGTCTAAGTTACTAAGCTAATATCTTATAGCTTTCTTATTACTATAGTAAGTAAAATATTTATTATTATAGTATCTAGTCTAAAATAGGGATATATAGGATATCTTAGTTGCTATACTAGCTTATTTAGTTTGCTTAAGTATAAGTTTCTAACTAAGTTTTTTAGGTTATTTGCAGTCTTTAGTAATATATCTTATCTTTTTATAGTTATAATATTTAGAGTTCTATAGTTTCTTATTATTATTCTTAGTAGTAATACTGAGGTTTATAGGTCTGCTATGTTATCTATAGGAAGTGCTTTATTAGGTGTTATTCTAGTTATTATAAAGTTTATTATTATTCTACTAGTTATTAAACTTATTCTAGGGCTATTACTAGTATTTATATCCTAAGTTTAGATTCTATTACTTTTCTCCTCGTTTTTATTATTATTTATAGAAGTAGTTATTAATCTTAATAATATATTTAATATAAGCTAAGAAACTAGAAGGTGTTTTTAGTTTAGCTATTTTATTTTTAACTTCGTCCTTAAGTCTTTAATAGAAAGTAAAAACCTTATTTTTATTAGTTATATAAAGTCTAGCTACTAGTTTTCTAAATTCTACTATATAGAGTATAATAGACTTAGTTTATTATAAGTAGAATAAGTCTTATTTAGCCTGTTTTTACTTATTAGAGTTAAGGAAAAAGGATTCTAGGATTTTAATATAACTTATAAAGCTAAAGAAGATATTCTTCACTTCTTTACTATACTTTTTAACTAAGTTATTAAGCTATTCCTATTAAAGAGATTTAAACTAAGTAAAGGCTTATTCTTAAAAGAAAGTAGCTATATATACTACTTATTTAGTATTATTCTAGAACGTATTAATATAGAAAGCTTAGTAGGTTTATATCTAAACTAAGTATCTTTTAAGTTATTCTAAGGTTCTATTAAAAGTAGAAAGTATATTAAGCTTAAAATATTTATATCTTTTAACTAGGGCTGAGATAATATTAGTAATAGCTTAAAAGGTATTAACTTCTTTCTTAAGTTTTTAAGTCTTATATACTTATTTCTAGAGTTCTTTAAGGGTATTAGTATTTTAGTTGAATATATTACGTATTTCCTTAAAATCTTTATTAGTTTTATTAAGCTATTACTTAAGTGTTTTAGTATTATCCTTACTTTTTAAGTTATCTTTTATCTTCTAATCCTTAGTTTTCTAGACTAGGTTTTAGGAAACCTTCTTTCTAGAAGTAGATAAGAATCTAGAAATAGGAGATTTAATAGAGATATAAGAAGATATTCTATACTATTTAGTAGGTATTAATAGTTAATTTACTAAATAGGAGTAATTAAAATGTTATAGTTAGCTATTTAATAGTAAGATCTACTAATAAAAGCTAGGGATTAATATATAATAATAGTATACTAAGGTTATAGTTTAGGTTATAAGTTGTAAGCTATGTTATAGATTAGTAGTTAGAAGCTAAGATGATTAGTCTTAGACTTAATAAGTATTTATAGTGAAAATAAGCTGAAAATATCCTAAGGATAAATATAAAGTTAATTACTAAAGAGCTATAGAAGTCTAACTATAAGCTAGGCTTAGGCTATATTATATATAAGTTCTAAATAATACTTTCTATTTATTACTAATTCCTTATTAAGTACTAGTAAGCGTTTAGTAGTTATTAGTAAGTGCTTAGTAACTCTAACTAAATGCTTAGTAACTATACTATCTATTTAGTCTTATTTTATTATTATATGACTTGTACTATAGTTCTTTCGTCTTTGAGTGGGTTCTTGTGATCCTGTAGTATAAATATCCTATCCTAGCTGCCTGACGCCTGAGTAGGTTGTTTAGCTGTTATCCTTGTTTATAGGTTGTAATATTATGATTATACTGTTTCTATAGAGACTCTTTAACGGATCCTAGGGTTACGCATAGTGACCGTTCTTTCTAATATCTTTCTAATATCTTGAATAGTATATGTAGCCTTCAACTAGATCTTAGATGTCCCCTAGCTTGCTAGCTAACAAGCGCACAGCGCCTACCCTAAAGCAATTAATTAAGTTTAAAGCCTATAATTAACTTGATTACTATATTATAATACTATACTTAATTAATTACTAATTAATTATAAGTAATTACTAAATAAAGCTATTTAAACTTACTAAGTAGTGAGATTATATCTTTTTTATACTATTACTGTATATATTATAGTATTTCTAGCTTTTTTACTTTTATTACTAGTTTCTATAAGGTCTAGGTAAAAGAAGTAATACTAAATATCTTCTTATAATTAGATAACTATAAAGGTATTACTAAGATATTTAATACTAGCTTATTTAGATAAGAATATTCCTCTATATAAATAAACTACTAGTTAATTAGATTATAATTAGTTTATCTCTATAAGTTTAAATCTTTCTCTAATTTATCTAGTTTCTTATTATCTTCTTTTTCTTTAAGTATAATAGCTTCTACTTAAACTTACTATTTAAAATTATTTATATTATAAAGTTCTAAATATTACTTTATATTTTTTATTTTTTCTTTTTTTCTAAAAGATATTATTAGTTAAAATATCTCTTTAAAGCTAATTTAGTATTAAATACCTATTTCTATTAGTAAAAGGATTACTAGTTCTTTTTTATATATTTTATATTAAAACTAAAATAGAGAAATAATATAATAATATATAGAAGTAACTTTTCTATTAAAATATAATACTTATCTAGCGTTTTCTATTTATTATTAATAAAAATCTTTAAATATTACTAGTTATTACTATCTATCTCTTCTAAGTTAGAAATACTATTAATATATACTTAATAAATATAAATAAATAAAAACTCTTATTAAACTATCTCTAAAATACTTATAATCTTTATATATATAATAAGACTTATTAATTTACTAAGTAAGTAGTTCTTTAAGATACTTTTTATAAGAAAGCTTATAACTTTTCTAATTTAAGATCTTAAGTATCTCTATTATTTATACTATTATAAAAGGTTTTTTACTTCTTAAAATAACTTAGAAAATACTTTATTATAGTAATTACTTTTTAAAGTTTACTATAAGAGCTATCTTCTCTAAAACCTTATATTTAAATATTATTTTCTAGATAAGTTTTAAAATTATTATAATCTCTACTAACTATAGCTAGTTATTAGAAGTTAAAATATTTTAAACTAGTATAAGATTTTAATACTCTAAAGACTAGAAGCTATTTACTTTATCTTTAAAATAAATAATATATTTAATTATAAAGTATATAGAGTTCTATTTTATAATATTATTTTAGATTAATTTAACTTTTCTAAGTATTTATTAAGAGAAAAGAAAATTGTTAAATTATTTAGATCTTTTAATATCTTATAAGATAAAATCTTAAACTTCTATATATTATAATGAAGCTTTTATAACTTTATAATATTATAAAACTTACTAATAAAATTAGTCTTTTATTAATACTTAAAGTTAACCTTATTTTACTATAAAAGAATATATATCTAACTATTTCTTAAAACTTTTAAAGTTCTTACTAAATAAAAAAGCTTTTAATATAAAGTTAAGAATATCTAAAGTAATAAATCTTTCTAACTTAAGTATCTTATTTCTTCTTTATAGAGAAGTTAAGCTATAAGATTAAACTTACTATATAAATATTATTTAAGTTAGTATTATTAGAAATTAAAGTTCTTACTTAATTTATAATACTTTAGTTTTAAATAACTTCTTTAAAAGTATTTATAAAGTTAATACTATTATAAGCTTTAAATTACTTCTTTATAGTAATTAAATATACTTAAAAACCTTTCTCTTTAGTAATAAAATATATAATAACTTCTATAATAGCTTAGTAGCTGAAAAAGTTTATAAATTAAAAGCTAAATAGATTTTAAAGTTAGTATATAGAAGTTTTTATTATATAACTTCTTTTTAATACTTCTAAATACTCTTAAATATACAAATTATTAAAATAGTAAACTATAATAATATTTATAGCTTTATATTAATACTAGATTATACTTTAAAAAGTAGAGTTCTTATAAATACTAAAAAGTAAGTTAATATCTATAATAAAGTAGATAGTAGCTTTCTAAATACTCTTTATATAATATTTTATTATACTAATAAAATCTAAATACTATCTCTTATATAAAATATTATTAAATCTTTTAAAGCTTTCTAAGTTAATAGATATTATATTAATCTCTCTAGTATAGTTCTTTTTAATATACTTTATAATAAATAAAATTATTTTAATATTAAAAATAATATACTTACTTTTAAGGTTATAATAATAGTAAACTTAATAACTAGCTTCTAGTTAACTATCTAGCTAGTAGTAAATAAAAAACTATTTATAGCTTTCTATTTAACTTATTCTCTCTCTTTTACTCTTTCTCTAGAATTCTAACTTTTATATATACTTTATTATTTATTATAATTTTAAAAAAGTTTTTAAATAAAAGATAGTTAAATATGAAATAAGTTTTACTTTACTTAAACTATAATAAAATAGATTTATACTTTAAAAATTAATTAAATGTATTTAGAAGAGGAGTTAGAGTTAAATAGAGAATTACTAATATAAGAGATATCTATTATAAATAAGTAAAGTAGAAAAGAAAGTAACTTTAGTAATACTTTTACTTTTATAATATATTTAAAAGATATTAATAGATAATAGAAATAGAAAATAATAGTAATAAAATAATAAATTTAATATAAATCTCTAGAAGATCTTAAAAAGTAGATTTTATACTTCTTAAGAGGGTTACTTATTACTTAAGCTAAAAGTAAGAAGTTAGAAAATTTACTAATATACTAAGTTTATTATATTAGCTTAAAAAGAAAAAAAAAGAAGCTAAAAAAATAAAAAGGGGTAATTTGTATTCTATTAAAAAGGAGTTCTATTAGAAGTAGAGAGTAGATAAAGAAAAATAGGGGGGTAGAGATATTTAGTAGTAAAATATTTATTTAATCTATATTATAATCTCTATTAAAAGAGTTAAAGTAATTAATTAAGTTTAAGGGCTATAATTAACTTAATTAACTAGTAATAGCTTTATAATTAATTAATTAATTAATTAAACTTAATAAGTTTACTTGCCTTGAGGTAGGCGCTGCAAGTGTATGCTGCGTTTGGCCAGTGATGCTTGATTCTCAGTCACAACAGGTGTCAAAATGTTGCCGTGTTGGTCATCGCACCACTTCCACGACGATCTATAGGTCATCAGCATTTGACTTCGTCTAGTAGCCCCTTCAGACGAGGCCCCAGCAATCTCAACCTCGTCTACGACGATTACTTCGCAGGTCAACTTGCCGTATGCCCTCCAAAGGAGAAAACCCTTCGTAGAGGTCTTTATAAACGCCAAACACCGGCGCTAAATAAGATTATTCTTCTGCCGGTCCCCATGCCATGCCACGCAAACTCATAAGCCCGCTGTGGGGTAAAAAGGTCCCGCGGTTTCGGCGTGGATAGCGAGCCCGAGGGACATACCCCGGCCACCGTTAAGGTCGACGACAGCAGGCCGAAAGCGTCAAAAACGACTGCCGATCGCTGAGGCTCACCGGAACACCCACCTTGTTCATCTGAAATTGGGGGAGATCTGACGTGCCATGTGGCTAGGAGCGGAGCTGTCCGTTGGGGGTTTAATGGAACCCTAGATTGCTTCGACATGGTAACTTCGGTGCAAAGATGTGGCGAGTGAACTCCTTCGCCCGTCGCAGTCTTCTGCATTGTGTCTTATTGCATGATGTCCCGTTCTGGCAGACTTTGGCCATCGCGAAGTGCCGACATAAAGTTGCTTGATTTGAAGAATTTTCAGCTGCAGTTACAACACTCGGCCGAATGGACAAGATGCAAGTGGTGGAATACGCGGCCTCGAGGCCCGGACCAGCGTGACTGTGGACTCACGATACGAATCTGGAAGCGTTTGTTGCGTTGAACATCGTTTTGGGCTTGTCTCCCCCGAAAGACTGTGATGGACATGAGGAAGGAGGAGGTTTGAAGAAAAGAGCCCATCTCAGTGACACAGCGAAATGTCATGTTGAAGTTGATGCGTATAAGAAGCCAATGTAAGCCTGGCATATCATCTTGTGAAGCCAGACAGCTCATCCTCTCAAGTCAATAAAGCATCCATCACCACCTTCACAATGAAGTCCGCAACTCTTCTGTTCGCCCTCGCTGCCTCCCTCATCTCAGGCACACCCACCCCTCGCGCCGCGAAGGACCCATACTTCTTCCTCATCGGCGACTCCACCGTTGCTGTAGATGGAGGCTGGGGCAATGGCTTCCTCTCCTACCTCAAGTCTCCCGCCGAGGGTGAGAATAGAGGCAAGTCCGGCTCGACCACTGTCTCGTGGAAGTCCAACGGCCGCTGGGACTCGCTTCTGCAGGGTATCAACGATACCAAAGCCGACTATGAGCCGATCGTCACTGTGCAGTTCGGGCACAATGACCAGAAGGTCATGGAGCTGGATGAGTTCCGGGCGAACTTGATTGACATCGCCGCCGAGCTCAAGACTGCTGGAGCTACCCCGGTGAGTGATTCTCCCATCCTGCCTGATGTAATGCATTGGATGATCAAGGCTGACAAGGACAGATCTTCATCACTTCGCTCACTCGCCGAACCTTCGAGGACGGCGAGGTGGTGCAGAACCTGTATGACTGGCGCGGCAAGACAATTGCTGCAGCGAAGGAGAGCAAGGTCAAGTGGCTCGACCTCAACATGAAGAGCACCGACTACGTTAACGCCATTGGAGAGGCAAACTCTACCGCCTATAATCTCGGTGGCTCTGATCGCACCCATTTGAGCCCGGCGGGTGAGAAGGTGTTTGGAAGGATGGTTGTTGACTTGCTGCTCGAGAAGAGGACTGATCTTGCGGGGTACTTTGAGGCGGACGAAGAGATTACTGAAGCTATTGCCAACGGGGAGTTCACAGATGGTGGATTGTGAGGAACCCATCCTGGCAGCGAGCAAAATGCTGCTTAAATTGGGCATGTGGGTGAGGCAGTAGGTTGAGTAGTGGTGGTTTCTTTTCTTGCACATACCTCTTGAAGTTTGGTGTTCTGTAAATATATTGATCGAGGAGAGAAAATATCGAGTCGATGTCTTACAAGGGTAGCGCAAGTGACGGGCGAAGAAATTCAGCAGAGCCAACATTGTGTTCACTTAAGAAAATTCAAAGTCTGTTTTGCGGAAAAGAGCAACTATTGCCGGGATCCGAGTCCATGGTTCGGGATCGTGCGGTGTGGGACAGGATCCGAGCATCACGATATTGACGTCCCGATTGGGAAGGTCGTCAATGATCTGCGGAAGGATGTCGCGATAGAGAATCGGCGAAATGAGGAGGCTGGCGGTGTGACCCCGCAAGATGAGATGACAAAACAAACACCGTCGCCGGTTGGTTCTTCATCTGCTCGCAAGCTTAGTGTATCACTTCATCAGCCATGTTGAGCAGCTCTTTCTTGCTCAGCTTCGCGGCCCTCGCGGTCGCTTCGCCTCTGAACCCAAAGATCGGCATTTCATCGCGGCACGCCAATCTTACCTGGGAGATTCTCCCAACGGGAAGTAAGCAGCAGTTTCGAGGGCTGTCGCCAGTCTCGGACAAGATCGCTTGGGTTTCTGGCACGAATGGCACCGTCCTGCTCACCACAGATGGCGGCGCGTCATGGTCATCGGTTGGGCCTTCACTCGCTCCCGAAGATGCAGAGCTCCAGTTCCGTGACGTGCAAGCCTTCTCCGCTGAGAAAGCCGTCATCCTGTCCATCGGCGAAGGGACAGACTCACGCGTGTACATCACCGACGACGGGGGCGCGTCCTGGACTCAAACGTTTGCGAATCAAGAGGCTGCGGCATTCTTCAACTGCGTCGACTTTGAAGATGAGAAGAGGCCTTGCGGTTAGCGATCCTGTCGATGGCAAGTTCCGATTAATCGAGACGGTGGATGGCGGGAAATCCTGGGAGATTGTCGATCCCAGCGGCATGGCACCTGCGTTGGAAGGAGAATTCGGCTTTGCTGCCAGCGGGACGTGTATCTCAACGGCGGGGGGACGGTGGTATCTTGCTTCTGGTGGCGTTGACCCCGGCAGAGTCTTTCGAAGTGCTGATGGACACGATTGGGACGTCTCGGGAAGCGCCATTGCGGGTGGCGCATCTGCTGGCGACTTTTCGGTGCAGTTCAGGGACGAGCTCCATGGCATCGCGGTCGGCGGGGACTTCAATGTTGCCAACGGCTCAGCATACACCTCGTCATGGTCGGAAGACGGAGGCGCAACGTGGACGGCGTCGGAGGCGTTTCCGGGCGGATACCGGTCGGGTTCATCATGGGCTCCGGGTCTTTGCAATGTCGCGGTTGCGGTCGGACCATCCGGATCAGATGTGACAGTTGATGGCGGGCGGACGTGGAAGACGTTTGATACAGGGTCGTTTGACAGTGTTGAGTGTCTTTCTGGGCGCGTCTGCTGGGCGTCTGGATCTAGCGGAAGAGTCGGAAGGCTTTGGTTGAAATGAGAAGGGGGATTCGGGGTAGATAAGCTTTGAGAATTTGGTGTTACATATTGCCCCTGAAAATCAGTCGATTGAGATCATGAACGAGTAAACGTGAATGAATGAGGATAAGCAGCTCTCAAATATTATGTTCCCTCGTATCATGGAACATGACTGACGGAGCTGCCCACTCTGCCCCTCGATGCATAGCTAGTTCAGTGGGAAAGATTGGACACCCAAGAAGCAGATCTAGCCGAATACGGCAAGGTTCGAGACACCAAAAGCAGTAAACCTCCCCAGACTTTGAGCATCTCTAACAGTTTCTCATTTCAAACCGGTGATGACATGTTAGGAGCACCGGATCCGAGAACGATGGCGGACACGGCACGTACCTGAAACAGGTCACAGCGTGCTTCGCTTAAACCTCCAACTCCCAATCACCAGCTGTTTTCAGGACCAAAATTCCCCTCCAGGGAGGGCAGCTCGTCTTTTAGCGCGGACGGGAATGCAAGGTTGAGTCTTTGACAGCGCCAGAGCGTCATTGACCTGAAGCAAAGAAACATTACCAATTGGCGACTCCTGATCGGTAGCGGCTGCTTGCTAAACTCCGATAATGCAACTTAACCTCCACCAACCCTTTCAGATGATCATGTCCAGGACGTCTTGAGGCAACAGAAGCGACGACAACGACGACGACAACAGACCGAAGTAGAAGCTGCCGAGAGGAAGCCGACCGAACGACTGCCCACCATGGCGGGAAGCCTTCACGCCTACATCACCGACTCCCTGACGCCCGGGCGCGTCTTCGGGTCCCTCTTCTTTGTCTTCGTCACGCTGCTTATTCTCGATCACACATGGAAGCCTACGTACCCCGAAAACATTCCCGTTGTTGGCCATGGGAAGGGAACTGTCGCGCGGATCAAGAACTTCTACTACTACATCTTTCGGTACAGAGACTGGGTAATTGAGGGGTACCAGAAGGTATGTCACAGGCCATCTGACCATGCGACAAAGGAAATGCTAACAGCATGCACAGTACAACAAGCAGAACCGCGCATTCATCGTACCCGCCGCCGCGAGCAGGGCTCCCGACATCGTCCTCCCCCGATCCCTCACGAAATGGCTGCTCGAGCACCCCGACTCGATCGTCTCCGCCCACGAAGCGCACAATGACGTACTATATAGTGACTACAACTTCCTAGGCAAGGTCTATGCGGACGACGTCTGGCATACGCGTGTGATCCACAAGAGTCTGGCGCGTCACCTTAGTACTCTCGTCCCTGGCATCGAAGAGGAGGTTGCTGTTGCCGTCGACGAGGCATTCGGTACCGACACTGATAACTGGAAGACGCTTAGTCTATGGGACGCCTGGTTGACCATTGTTCCGCCTGTAACGAACAGAATGCTGGTCGGCGACACAATTTGCCGAAACAAGGAGTTCTGCAAGGCCATGGTTTCGTTCGTAGACCAGGTTATCCTGAATTGCTTTGCCATGCACATGATCCCCCAGATCATGCTCCCTGTCATTGGACCCTTGATCGCCCTCCCCAACTGGTGGCTCTGGCGCAAGGCGGCGAAGCATAGTCTGCCTGTCATTAGGAAGCGACTACACGACATGCAGAGGAAGGAGGCGGGTGATCCGGAATACGACAGCTGGGCTGCACCGGAGGACTTCATCACATGGGACATTCGCATGGCCAAGGTGGAGAAGAACTACTTTGAGCTGGATCCCTACGTCATATCGAAGCGCTTGTTGCCGATTCAGTTTGCGGCGATCCACACGACAGTCATCACTGGCCACAGTATCGTGCTTGACTTGTTAGCATCCGACCCGGCGAAGGGGTACATCGAGGGCATCCGAGAGGAGGCAGCCAGGGTTTTGAAAGAGGAGGGCGGGCAATGGACGAAGAACGGGCTGTCAAGACTATACCGACTGGACAGTGCTATCCGCGAAAGTCAGAGGTTGAGCAACTTCAGCTGCACCCTGATGGAGCGCAAGGTCGTGGCAAAGGAGGGCATTACCAACGAGCAAGAGGGCTGGCATCTGCCCAAGGGCACGTTCCTCACTGTCAATCTCGAGGGCCTGCACCACGATGACGAGCTCACGTCGAATGCTTTGGAATACGACGCCTTCAGGACGAGTCGAGAGAGGGAAGCATACGAGGCCAAGCCGCAAGAGGAAAGAAACTTGGAAGAAGGACTGAGATTGAAGAACCTCGGGATGGTTACGACCAGTGATGCCCACTTGGCGTTCGGCCATGGAAGGCATGCGTGGTGAGTTAATTCCGCTGTCATCGTCGCAAAAGTAGAATGCTAACCCCTTACAGTCCTGGACGTTTTTTCGTTGCGCATGAGCTAAAGATGGTTGTCGCCAATCTGCTGCTAAATTACGAGCTGAAGACCCTGTCTGAGAGGCCGAAACCGCAATGGATCGGTGTGACGGTTGTGCCGCCCGTTGAAGCGAAGATTGAGATTAAGAGGAGGAAAGGCACGGTGTAATGTGAACGACCATGGTCACGAGTTATGATAGGAATCGGCGTCAGGATGGACTGGATACATGTACGCATGGATATATTTACTGATAATACGAATCACTTCAACGGCCCTGGTCCTTTTGGGTTGGGCTCTGTCTGGGCTGCATACACATCTGCTCACATGTCTGTCTGACGAAGTCCTATATTTACTTTTCCACTTGAACCTTGCCTTCATCAGTCAACCCAGGTCAAGCTCTGGCCGCGCGTGTGCCACACGGTTCCCTACCTAGTAGGCATTATCTTCAGTCATCGGGCACTTGGTGTTGACGGCGCATTGGGGCTGGGTCTGGAGCGACTTCTTAGTACACGCCTTGTTAAGTGTCTTTACAGTGACTACAAATAATGACGGTTGGGCCTCAGGGATTGTCAAACCATGTCTACACAGTAGTTGCCTGGCTGAATGATGCACGAATACTTTGCGTCTTGCGTTTTGTTTACATGCCTGAGCTGTATGTGACGATAACCCCCCCCCCCGAAACTTGATGTCTTCTAATGACAATGGGAGTTACGCGTGAAAGATTATTCTATCTCGAACCCCAACAATTATTCTCATACCCCCCTCCTCCCTCCGTCATATTACTTCTCCTAGACCTATAAGACTGTTGAGGTTGGTGACTAGGTGGCTTCTCTGCCTTCGGTCTTTGATCGGGCTTCTTGTCAACGTGTCCAGGCGTATGGTCCATAAAGTCGTCTGGATCCATTGCCGCCCAAGCACTTTGAGAGGCAGACACATGTTACGGTCAGCTATCCGACAGTAGGGTCTGCTAACAGAAGCTGGGGATTGACGTCTTAAACAGTACACGGGGTCGTAGGTCGCAAGTCGTAGGCTATGTCGTAGATTAGTAGTCAGAGGCTAAGGTGATCAACCTTAGACTTAATAAGTATTCGCAGTGAAAGTAAGCTGAAAGTATCCTAAGGATAAGTATAAAGTTAATTACTGAAGAGCTATAGGAGTCTGACTATAAGCTAGGCTTAGGTTATACTATATATAAGTTCTAAATAGTACTTTTTATCTTATTACTATTCTTAATCCTAATAAGGTCTATCCTTTAACTATATAGGACCTATATATACTAAGGATAGCCTCTATATTCTTAGTATATAGATCTAATCTCTTATCTTATTATTATATAATTTATACTATAGTTTTTCTATTCCTAAGTAAGTCCTTGTTATTTTTATAGTCTTATAGTATAAATATCTTATTCTAGCTACTTAATACTTAAGTAGGTTATTCAGCTATTATCCTTATTTATAGGTTATAATATCAGGTTTTCTCTTTAAAGGTCTTGTCTTTAAGACCTAATATAAGTAGGTTATTAGTCCTAGGTTAGAGATCTGTTAATTATACTTCCTAATTTACTTATAATACTGATATATATCAGGTTATATTTAAAAATTAAAATAATCTAAGTTAGTATTTTATTCTGTTTATAAAGATATTTTCTATTATTTTAGTTCTAATAATATTATGCTTTATATTTACTGCTTTTATACGAAGTATATATATTAGATAGCAGAAGGTATAAGAACTTATTAAGGTTATAAAAACCTAAAGCATCCTTATAATAGTCTAGTAGTTATATTAAGTTATAAGTCTACTATACTTTCTTCTTTTATAAGTGTTTATTATATTAATTAGTTATAGTGAAAAAGCTAAGTAATTAGTATTAAAAATAGGAGGAGAAAGAGAAGCAGACTAGTAATATACTAATAAATCTTTATAAAAAGCTAGTATAAGTTTAAGTAGAAGTAGCTAAATAGCTAGTTATTTATTATAGATTTATATAATTTAAAAGAAAATAAAAGAGTATTATATAAAGATATTTTCTTAGGAGATATAAGAGTTAGAAAAGGATAATATCTTTTTTATATTAGATATTTATAAAAGTAGTATTATAAGTAATCTTTAGTTTTAAAGTATTAAAAATAATCTAGATTAAGTGAGTTTTAGTATTAATAAGGAGTTTATAGACTTTAGTCTTCTATTAAGGGACTTATAGTTAGTGTTTTCTAGGAGTTCTTAGTTTTTAAGTATTCCTAGGTAAATAAATAGTTTTCCTTATTATAGTCTATCTACTTCTATTAGTAGTCTAATATATCTATATAGGTATCTAATATATAGATAGCTAGTAGTATTTATTAGAAGTAGTATTACTAGTATTACTAGTATTACTTCTTATTCTTAATATTATTACTAATAGGTTATAAGTTTATCTTTTATATTAGTAATATTCTTAGCTAGTTCCTATATATTATCTTTATAACTATATCTTTTCTATTTAATAAGGAAATAGAGTTCTATTCTATTTAGTATAATATAGGTAATAATTCTTTTAACTTTATACTCTAGTTTATTATCTTTTATAATAATAAGGTTATCTATCTATAATCTTTATAATACTAGTTTAAGTAGCAAAATATAAAATATTAGAAAATATTTTATTATATTAAGTAGGTTAAGTTTATAATTAATTAGTAAGATGTTTTAAAGGATTTTAAGAGGTTTAAGTTTTTTAAAATCTAGTTTATTATTTAGTTGTTTTGTTTTGATGTTTTGCTATATAAGATAGGTACTATCTCTCTCTCTTAAGATTAGTCTTTTAATCTTTTATTTATTACTAAAGTATATTATTCTTTGTTATATAAATTTAAGTTCTTTATATATGTTTTCTTAGATATTTCTGATTTATTTGATTATAGCGACAGCTTTTAGTGTTGCTAGGCTAGGTTATAGTTCTCTATAAGTAGTTAGTTTGAATCTATAGTTAAGGTAGAAAGAGGATTCCTTAGTACTTTCCCCTACTGCGCTGTTATAAGTACATTAAGCTATTAGTAGTAGTACTACTTAATTATTTTAGTTATTATTAATATAGGTATAGAGGTAGGTTTTAAGGATCTAATTAATTTATTCTGTTTATTTATTAGTCTGTAAGTGAAAAGTAGTAAATATTGCTTGCTTAATACTGAGTTATAATATAATTAACTTCTAGAATTTAGAAGTGAAGATCTTATTTCTATCTAATATAATTTCTTTAAATATTCTATAGTTAGTAATAATATACTTAAGGAATATATAAGCGAATTCTTTAGTATTGCTTACTTCTTTATATAGGATAAAATAGGTATACTTTATAAGTCTGTTAATAATAATAAGAATACTATTATAATAGACTTCTATAAAGAGTTCTTAAGACTTTAGTAGTTTAATAATAAAGTTAAGAAATATAAAGTGCTAGGTATTTAACAGCATAAGTAAAGGTTATAATAATCTATAAGGTTAGTATTAAGCTGGTTTGCTTTTCAGGCAAACCTTATAATTTTTAATTACTATTATAATATATTCTCTAGTAACCTTTTCTCTATATTATTATTATAGTTATTTCTAGGTTTTTATAATTCCTTAGTATTTATATATAAGTTAAGCATAAAACTCTATAATTACTTCAGTATCTAGTCTACTAGCTAGGCTAGCTATAGATTATCTAGCTATTATTAAGAGTTTAGTTATTAATATTAAGTCTCTATTATCTTTTTATTTAAGAATTACCTAGGTTTCTTTAGATACTAGGATATTATAGTCTAGTTATTAGCTAAAGATATTAGCTCTACTGTTTTTTAATCTTTTCTAGTAAATAATTTAGAAGTTAAATTCTAAGAGGAATTCTAACTATTTAATTTATTATTTATTAAGTATTTTTAATATAGTGAAGTATACTAAGTTCTTATAGTCTGTATATATAAGTACTTCATAGATAGTTCCTAAGAACTTAGGTTACTATTCTTTAAAAGCTTTAATAATTACTATAAGTTCTTTATTATAGATTTAGTAATTAAGCTTTAGTCTATAAAGCTTATATAAGAAGAAGATATAAGGGTATAAGTATCTTTCTAAGTCTCTTCAGAATAGTTATACTCTGAGGGTGAAATCTAAAGTATCTATTTTAAGTTTAAATTATTTTTATAGGTTTAGGATTATTAGGACTAGTTTACTAGATATATAGTTCTTAATTTTCTAGAAAGCTATATTCTAGGTTTCTTTCTATTTAAATAGTTAGTCTTTATAACTAAAGTCTATAAAGAGTATATTAATCTTACTATAGTACTTAATAAACTTTTAGTAGAAGTTAACTAGTCTAAGGAAGCTCTATACTTCCTTAAGGTTAGTTAGTGTTAGCTATTCCTTAATAGCTTAGACTTTCTTTTCTAATATATTAATATATCTAGGAATAATAGTAAATCTGAGGTATTCTACTTTTTAGGTATAAAATATACTTTTCTCAGGTTTAACTAGGAGTTTAGCATCTTAAAAGCCTTATAGTACAAAGTATATATATTCTTTATACTATTCTATTATTATAGAGAAGATAAGGATATTATTAAGGTAAATAACTATAAAGATATCTATAAATTTCCTAAGAACTTAGTTAATTATATTCTAGAAAGTAGCTAATATATTAGTGAGACTGAAAAGTATAATAAGGTACTTAAAATATCTTTTATATATTCTAAAGGTAGTTTTCTATTCTTTTTCTTTCTTTATTTAAATGAAGTTATAAATATTTTTAAAGTTTAGTACTATAAAGTAGTTAGCTCTATAGAGTAGTTATTAGAGTTTATTAATTGAAGATAGTAGATATTAATTTTTAATTATTATTTTGTTAAGTATTTAGTAGTTAATATATAGTTATAGTTTACTGTTCTTCTTAGGTATAAATAGGATTAAGCTTTCTACTAATAATATTAATTCTCTGATATATCTCTTTTTAAGGCTTCTGTTGAGGTATTTATTAAGAGCTTCTATCTTTATTAAGTTAAGTCTATATATCTTATTAAATTTAAGATTCTTCTCCTCCTTAATAAGGATTTTATAATTAAAATTTATATATTTAGGTAGTCTGGTTTCTAATTTAGCTGCGAAGAGTTTCTTATAAACTCTATATTCTTCTAAGATAAACAGAAGGAGATTATTCTTTTGTTTAAGATCTGTTATTTTTAATAGTTATAAGATAGCTTTTTTTGCTTTAAAGTAGTAGATATATTATTTTACTGCTTTTTAGTTAGTAAATCTATTTAAAGCCTATGTTTTATAGGGCTGCTTAGAGACTAGATTATTATTATTTTAATAGAGTTAGCTTATTCTCTAATCTATTTATAAGTTATTCTTTTTAAGCTATAGTATTTTTAATATAATATTATATATATTAAGTTTAGTAATATTAAATTAGAGTTATTTATTTCAATCTAAGTAACTTATCTTAAGAAGTATAGTCTTATTATTAATAGTTCCTCTTTTATACTAGACTTATTCTCTTTTTATATTATTAAGCTAGCATATATTCCTTTTCTTATTATAGTAATTATAGTTTATTCACTGCTTATAATAATATGAAATTCATTTCAGCTCTATTATTAATAAGTATAATAGTTATAGTGTTATTAATAGTAACTACTAGCTATAGGTATACTTTCTAGTCTAGGGATACTAGATATATAGACCTTATTATTATTACCTGTCTTAGTCTTTTATTAGTAAGTAAGTCTAGTTTTTTAACTACTCTAGTTATCCTAAGTATGTGATTTGTTTTCCTTCTTATTATACCTTTATAAGGTGATTCTCCTAGAATTAGAGTCTTAAGAGACTTAATCTTTCTTATAGAAGTTTATAAGCCTTAGCCTTTTAAACTATATATATAAAGCACTTATCCTTTTAGTATTCTTCCTATTTTATATATTTACTATAAGTATATCTTATAGGATATTATTAGCTAGGGGTAAATATAGTAATATTCTTATTAAATTTCCTAAGTTCCTATCTAGTGAGGGTATATATAGTGTAGATATTCTATATAGAGATATTATTATACTTTTAAGGTTAAAAATAGTAGTTATACTTATCTTCTATATAAATCTTATAGTGGTTAAAAAAGTATTATGCTTAAAAGAGGTATTAGTAGTTAGGATTAGTAATTTAGAAGTAGGAATAATCTTTAGTCCTAAGTTATAGAGTGTAGTATATCCTAGGTCCTTTATTAGATATATTATAGAGTTTAAGGAATTACTTATTATTATATTAATTAATTTATTTATATATAATCTATTTAGATATATTATCTTTCTTAGGTTCTTCTTTAGAGCTAGTATTATTTATACTAGGAGTAAATCTATAGGCAATCTCTGCTTAAGCATATTAGTAGGTAATATTATAAGGTTTATCTAAGTTATAGGAGGAGCTTTCTCCTTTATTAAAAGTCTAGTTATTAGTAAGGCTTAGGAGTTATTATTCTATCAGGAGGTTATATTAGTATTTAGGTTCTCTGTCTAAATCTTCCCTAGTCTTAAATTCCCTGATTTAACTTACTTTATACTAGATTTATACTTTAGAACCCTAGATCCTTTGCTAGGTTTCTTAGTTATAACTTATAAGGTTTAGATTAATAGTTTTAAGTTATTAGATATAAAGTATTTTATCTAGTTATTTATCAGCTTTTCTAGTTACCTTACTATTAGCCTGTGAAGCTATTATAAAGCTTTTAGTTTTAATTTCTAGGATAGTTATATTATAACTAGTCCTTCTACAGTCTAGGTTACTAAGCTAGTGTTCTATAGCTTCTTTATTACTATAATAGGTGAAGCATTTATTATTATAGCATCTAGTCTATAATAAAGATATATAAGATACTTTAGTTACTATGCTAACTTACTTAGTCTGCTTAGGTATAGGTTTCTAGCTGAGTTTCTTAGGTTATCTATAGTTTTTAGTAATATATTCTATTTTTTTATAGTTATAGCATTTAAGGTTCTATAGTTTCTTGCTGTTGCTTTTAATATTAGTACTGAGGTTTATAAGTCTACTATATTATTTATAAGAAGTGCTCTATTAGGTGTTATTCTAGTTATTATAAGGTCTGTTATTATTCTACTAGTTATTAAACTTATTCTAAGGCTACTACTAATATTTATCCTGAGTTTAAATTCTATTACTTTTCTCTTTATTCTTTTTATTACTTATAGAGGTAGTTATTAATCTTAATAATATATTTAGTATAAGCTAGGAAACTAGGAAATATTTCTAGTTTAGCTATTTTATCTTTAACTTCGTTCTTAAGTTTTTAGTAGAAAGTGAAAACCTTGCTTTTATTAGTTATATAAAGTCTAGCTACTAGTTTTCTAAATTCTACTATATAGAGTATAGTAGACTTAGTTTATTATAAGTAGAATAGGTTTTATTTAGCCTGTCTTTACTTATTAAGGTTAAAGAAGAGAGATTCTAAGGCTTTAATATAGCTTATAAAGCTAAAGAAGATATTCTTTACTTCTTTACTATATTTTTTAACTAAGTTATTAAGCTATTCCTATTAAAGAGGTTTAAACTAAGCGAAGGCTTATTCTTAAAAGAAGGTAGCTATATATACTACTTATTTAGTATTATTTTAGAATATATTAATATAGAATACTTAGTAGGTTTATACTTAAACTAAATATCTTTTAAGTTATTCTAAGGTTCTATTAAAAGTAGAAAGTATATTAAGCTTAAGGTATTTATATCTTTTAACTAAAGCTAAGATAATATTAATAATAGCTTAGAAAGTATTAACTTCTTTCTTAAGTTCTTAAGTTTTATATACTTATTCTTAGAGCTTTTTAAGAATATTAGCATTTTAGTTAAATATATTATATATTTCTTTAAAGTTTTTATTAGTTTTATTAAGCTATTATTTAAGTTCTTTAGTATTATCCTCGTTTTTAGAGTTATCCTTTATTTTCTAATCTTTAATTTCTTAAGCTAGGCTTTAGGAAGCTTTCTTTCTAAAAGTAGATAAGAATCTAGAGGTAAGTACCTTAATAGAGGTATAGAAGATATTCTATACTATTTAGTAGGTATTAATAGTTAACTTACTGAATAGGAGTAATTAAAGTGTTATAGTTAGCTATCTAATAGTAAAGTCTGCTAACAGAAGCTAGGGATTAATATCTTAAATAGTATATAGGGTTATAGGTTATAAGTTATAGGCTATATTATAGATTAGTAGTCAGAAGCTAAAATAATTAATCTTAGACTTAATAAATATTTATAGTAAAGGTAAGCTGAAAGTATCCTAAGGATAAGTATAAAGTTAATTACCAAAGAGCTATAAAAGTCTGACTATAAACTAGGCTTAGGTTATACTATATATAAGTTCTAAATAGTACTTTTTATTTTATTACTATTCTTAATCCTAACAAGGTCTATCTTTTAACTATATAGGACCTATATATACTAAGGATAGCCTCTATATTCTTAGCGTATAGATCTAATCTCTTATTTTATTATTATATAACTTATACTATAGTTCTTCTGTTCCTAAGTAAGTCCCTGTTATTCCTATAGTCCTATAGTATAAATATCCTGTTCTAGCCGCCCAACACCCGAGTAGGTCGTTCAGCTGTTATCCTTGTTTACAGGTCGTAATAACACAGTCCTATATAACTCTCGCGAACCTCTGGAAGCAGTCGAACCGCGCCCACTGCCCCCTGTGTATCGTGAACTATAGCTAGGACTGAATTGGGATGATGCTGACGCGTTCCTTCTATTGTTTTCAGTTGTTGTTGATTGGCCTTGCCGTGGGCCCATCCATGGGTAATCAGGATCATTCCGATCTCCGATATGGGGTGGTGGCTTGGACCCAGTGAAGGTACCCGCCCGATAACTCACTCCATTGTAGCCCCCATACTGGTATTCGGCATGATACTTTGCTCCTCGATCCTTCTGTGTGGGCCCAAGATGTCCATATTGATGCTCTATTGATAAGTTATCATTTGTAGTTGCTCAGAATCCATTCGCGGCCTATTACCTGGTAAGTGAATTCGGTCGTCGTGAAACAATTCATCAATCGATGGGGAGCTTTCCTCTGCCATAATGATGGAACATTGGACGGCGAAAGTTTTATACAAGGGTTTGAGGGTCTGAAATAATTTCCGGGAAAATCTTGGACCAGAGGGGTGTCGCACTACGACTGGAATTATATAGATGCCCATAAGAAAGACAACCAGTTGGGCGTTCCGCAGTGCAACCATCCCGGCCCGACGCCCAGAATTATGGCCGAGAAACCTGAAAAGGTAAGGTCACTACCTTGCCACACAAGCAGTGCTGACTTTCACGTAATGTGTAACATTGATTTCATAGTAGCCATCTGGAGCGGGCGCAGTCACACACTGTCGAGGATTCGAGCCAATGAAGGGACTACTGGAAGAAGTATGGCCGCCACATGTTCAACTTCTATTTGACCGAAATCATGTCCGCCCCAGCACACAGTTGCCTTAAGACTCTTTTTAGGCAAATCAAGTCGCTGACTTCGCCCTCCCTCATGATTCTGAACCTAGGAATGTGCATTTTTCTGGGGCCATCCCACAGGAAGTAGGATGAGCATCAGACAAACACAAAAGGTCCATGCGTCTAAATTTCACAGGGAGAGATACGGAACTAATAGTCGATTTGTGACAAAATGTTCATCGTTGTTTTCTCCTAGGCCGGCGTGACGTCCAGGCTGGCTTCTTAAATCTGGCTCCTGTGATATTACAAAGACACATACCCTTAGGAACCCAACATTTCATGAAGAGCACGAATGAAAATTGACATATTCATGAGGCGGAACGCGGTTGACGGCTTCCCCAAAGCCCGAGACCGCTTGACAAGCCGGTATTCGTCAGACGCCAGAGCATAGCATCAGTATGCTCCAGAAGTGCCTCATTTGGAAAAGTGGAGGCAGGCGCAGCAGATGCCTCAAATCAGACACCGAGTATGCCTTGGCTGAGGCTGACTGGTTGCCACTGGAAAGGCTTTTCCGTAGTATTAATTGTACAGTTTTGTCTCAAGCACTCTGCGCAATGGGACGCCTTGCGTGATGTATTTGAGCCATCTCCAAGGGAGATTCTGAACTTCAGTATCAGCATATGTATCGTATATTGAATGGAAATCGGGTTCCATCTCGGGCTGTCATTGGTCATCGATCCAGTATGAAGTCGGGTGACTTCGGCTTCGTGATTGTCAGCGTTGAAAGAGTGGTTGTGCTTGTGGCTGCCCAATCGGCGGGTTCTGCTTTTCGCGTGCGATCGCTCTTTCTCCTGACGTCCCTTAAAATATCTTTTGAAATCAGCACTGAATGGTTCATACCGAATTTGGGGTGAACCCGAAGCACAGAACTGGCACACTTGCCGATTCCGCTTAGTAATATTAAGTTCGTTGACTTTGTCCGCTTCTTGAGCACCAACTGTCACGATCGTCCGCACTCAGGGCTTTTCCATTCAAAGGGGCAGGCTCTGAATTGGAACGAAGTACGACCATATCTGCGGTTGGTGGAAAAATATCAGGCCCGCTTTGGAAGCATGAAATCGAGTCAATAGGTAGTAATCAAAATGCAAGAATGATGTGGCTATGTAGCAATCGTGATGTGTGGGTGGGTGACACAACACCAGATGGCTGAAAGTCGACAAATGGGCTTTTATACAGTCAGGCTGCCCGCATCACGCGACTCTTCGGCGTATTAGGGAGCCTAATCAAGTTGGAGGGTAATATTCAAGGTGACACGGTAGGCTATGCCAGCTAATCTGCAATTAGATATTCTTACCAATCAATTACATATGCTATGTAATCGTCACCTGATGGCTCCAGTGAACAAGTGGCTGTGACACAACGACCAACTGCATGAAGATGCCTTGCCGATGCCTTGCCGGAGTGTCAGACGCAGCAGCGCACCGGAATTATTGACTACTCCGCCCCTTCTAATGATGTACAACCCCCGACAAGACCCAACACCACACATTCAAATTTGGGCAGGGGCTGTACGTCAAAGGCTGCATCTCTGCAAACACCATGTTGGATAGACCGTCGACAAGTTCACGAACTTTGCAGTCGACCACTTGCAGTCAGTCACCGAGCCGGCCCCCAAGCACCATCGCTACCAAAAGGCCAACGGACGACGAGATTCATCGAAAACCATGGAAATACATAGGCTACAGAGGCTACTCCAATTTCATCTCCTCAGATGATAATTTCTTCCTCCTCCGACGGTTTGACGAGTTGAATGTGAGAGTGGCGCTTGCAATTCAAGATGAGATATCGCAGCTTGAGAAGATGCTTGAAGACGTAGATATGCGAACGATGGCGGCGAATGCTCCAGACTTCAACAACAGCACACTGAGAGAGGATATAGAAGAGCGCTCTACTTTGATGAAAGAAATATCCCTGAAGTTGAGGCAATACAGTGCGTAATTCCAATGTCTCAATTGCTTTCCCATCTCGCTGACAACTACTAGATGAGCTCATTCTTCAACAGTCTGCGCTCAGACGGTATCCAAAGACTCCGAAAAGAGATCGAAAGAACCTCCAGAATTGGCATTTCAACCATGATTTCTCAGCCATTGCAAAGGACGAGCAAGCCTATCTGGAAAAAGAAGATCTCGTATCTATAGCATACACGGAGACGACACCTTTGAGACAGGTCATCGATAGCTCCCTCCGACTAAGGACACTGCCAATATGGAGGCATCGAGAGAACGAAGCACCCAGCTATGACTCCCGACAAGTGTCTTACTACTCGGACAACCGCATCAATGCATTTGTGTCGGCATTGATCATTGCCATTGGAGTGGTCATGCTTCTGACACCCATATGGGTTCTCCAGGCTATGGAGGATATTAAAGGAAAGCTTGCTGTAATTACCGTGTTTGTCTTCATATTTCTTCTTGTTTTATCCCTAGCCATGGTGGCTAAACCATTTGAAGCCCTTGGGGCTACGGCAGCGTAAGTTACATACCCCCAACGATCACATGCCCAGCTGACAGGAGTCCAGATACGCAGCAGTTCTCATGGTTTTTATACAACTTGGTTCATAATTTCGGTTGGAGATTTCGCAGACGGCTTGTGCAAATTTCCTGGAATTATTGTGTTCACTGCATTTGTAACCACGCATCATTCAGAATGAACCCAACGTCCGTCGACCACGGCATGAGCTTGCATTGTCTTATCATGACATTAAATAGCTGCCGAGGGAAGATTTACCGACTCTAATCTGCTACTACTTACTGTGACGATTCACGGCTTGCCACATTTGTACCTGATAACTTACACATGGATCACAACTTGTACCATAATAGACAGGTCCTCATGATAATAGCGCAAAGAATGATCGCTTTCGTTCATAGTATGAAGTCGGATGGAAAGACCACGTTCAGGATGAAGTGCTGGAGTGAATCAGTAGGTAGATATTGACGTGAGTCAGCGGGTACTCATTATGATCAAGACTGCGCAAAAGCATTTCTTCAACTACTTTATTACAGTATCCGAGTTCAAGAGGCCTCCTCGATCTCCATCTTTCACTCGAACTCAAAAGCCATGTCATCCAAGCCAGCGTCCGTTACCGTGATGGAGAAAATCGACTTGCCAGCCTCGCTTGCCAATCTCTGAGCGACGCCACCGAACGGACAGCCCATCAGTGTATCCCATCCTGTTTCTCCCTGAGTGACTCTAACAGTGTCAGAAGAACTTGCACCGCGCTGGCTACGAACACTGGCAATTGCATCTTTCGTGGGCTGGTTGACAATCCAAGAGAATTCGACGGTGACCATCTCCGATGGCTCCAAACCGTCATCTTCCCATAGTGCCATCATGATTTCATTGAGATGTAACCGGATTGGCGTGCTGTCGTAAGCGTTCCATGCCGATTTGGCCGTGATCTTGTAGTCGAAAGAGTCTACTACGACTCGAACGAGAGCTTTCTTGCCATCTTCGTAACCGTTCGTAAAGACCGATTTGGCTAACGAAGAGTCCTTAATAGTGTACGCCGCATTTCCCTGTGGTAGCAAACAGTTGGTTAGAATCAGAGAACTTCGAGGATCGAGGGCTCTGACGTACAAGAATCTAGAAAGTCGCAAGGTCAGCAAGCGTTCAGACCGCATCATAAATGTCGTACGGAGAGATGACAGACTGGAGGAAGGGGCTTGACTCACTGCGCCGTAAGTAGATTCTAAGAGCAGGCCAATGGTGAGCCACAGGCTTGGTATAAAACTGGTACGCATTGCGACTACTCTAGTAAAAGCGTGAATAAGTGCCTGAGTTGTGTGGCCCGATTACAGACACATGCAAGACTGTTCCAGCTGCTGTATTTAAAGACGTTTACTTCGCAATGGTCATTGACGACTCGGTTAAAATTAGAACACCGATCTATTGTCCTCATCCCTCAAAGCTGCTTAGCCATCCATCTTACAAGATTATTGAACATGCCTCCTTTTCCAACAATTGACTCGGCCAAGCATTTTGACAGCCCCCTTCAATATAAATGGATCACTCGAGTCAAGACTTCAACCTTAGTTGAGAGGCGGTGCCGAAAGATAAAGAAAAGAACCATATCACGCCTTCCAGGCATAACGTGGGAAGGGCGCATGGCAACTGAAACCCGCGTGCCCGTCAGTGCGGTCCGACCTCTTTTTGAAATGTATTTCTCTTTGGCCCCGCCGTCCCAGTTTCGGAGATTATTGTTCGTCTGGGGCAGATAATCGACTCCCTTTCGATCGCGAACATCAAAACAAAACGAGATACGAACAGACGGGGCGCCGACGCACCCCACGGAAGTTCTCCGAGAGAAAGTATCCACAACGGCCGTCGCGCGCCGTCCCGTACGATTAGGAATGCCCCATCGCCACGCGACTTTCGAATCATGGCGCAGGTTCAGGGAGCCATCGGCGACAAGCTTTCAGAGGCCGACCGTATCGCCATCACGGCCTTGGCGACCGCGGGCATGTATAATGCGATCGAGATTTATGTCCTCATCTTCACGACGTTCCGACGACGACGCGGTCGATATTTTTGGAGCATGCTGGTCGCCAATACCGGCATTCTGTTCCACGCGTGTGGGGGCCTGGGTCGATTCCTCCAACCACATAAGACGCCGATACCAGGGTCGTTTGCCCATGTCGGGTGGTACATGATGGTGACGGGGCAGTCGGTTGTGATGTGGTCCCGGCTGCATTTGGTGGTCTACAACCGATTGACGATAAAGCTGGTCCTGGCAATGATTATTACGACGGTTTGCTTGGTACACATACCGCAAACAGTCTTATTTTCGCTGGTGTGGTCAGGGATTGATACGCCAACCTGGACGAAGCGATTCAGCGTCTTCGAAAAAGTGTCGCTCATGGTTTTCACCGTACAAGAGACCATCATCACCGCGATCTTCGTGCGTATGGGCTTCCACAACTTCAAATCCTTGTTCGAATTCAAGGGCAGAGAAGCGAAAGTTCTTCTCGGCTATCTTGTTGCCATGTTTGTTCTCGTTTTTCTTCTCGACACCGCACTCTGTGTGCTGGAATACATGGACCTTTTCGTGTTTCAGACCACAAGCAAGCCTCTGGTTTACAGCATCAAGCTGAAAGTGGAATTTGCCGTCCTCAACAAGCTTCTTGCTTTCACCAGGATGTCTTCCTGCAATAATTGCCATGGGTTGGAAGACCTCGCAGCCGCAAATCAACCAAAATCTTCAACATTGAATACGAGCCTAGTGACGGATGCGGCGACTACGACAGCAGTTGAGCGACCCAACGAATAACATGGAGACATGGTCAACCGCTAGGTGTTACGGAGCAATATCAGGGATTACTAATTTGACGCGAATAGTGTCAATTGTCCATGGACTGCGTACCTATGTCTCAGCAAGGTCAGAGCGAGTGAAATACCATTGGCGAACTCATGGCTAAGCCGCTAACAGCTATGTAGATATTTGTCGAAATCCTGCGAAGCGATTCAGACACGCGTCCAGATCGTCTTGATGCTTAATCGAACAGTGGACTTGCTGGGAGACGGACGAACACTTACTGATGAATGATTGAATGACAACAAGATACCCACTTAGAAATTAGGACGCTGCTGAGGAGACGCACCAGACTATCAGCGTGGTAATAAAAGACATCAACTCTGTCCGTATTTTGACTCTTGTGACTCTACATACTGCTCCAGCTCGTAATGAAGACTTTTGTCTATGAGGCTTCCATGCCAATTTCATTTGCTTCTAACATTACACTGTGGACATCTGCCTGTGGACCCACCCGCTAAACCCAGCTTTACTCTTGTCTGGGTCTTTTGTTTGGTCTGACCGCTTCGGACCTGTTTCCCTGACCCTGAGAACTCGCAATAACAGAGATCAAGTTTGCAATCGCTCTTGCGACAGGCGGGGGGTGAGCCGCCACAGCATCCTTGTATTGTGTGGTAGGTGAGCCGTAGAACACGAAGTCGTCTTTGAAATGTTGAATTCTCGCAATCTCGCTAACGGTCAAGTAGTTGTGGCGCTCTGACTCTTCTGCATCTTCGGGGGATAAGTGGCTGAGCTTGAAAGACTCAAAATAAAGCTGGGTTTCCCGCCTCGAACGCCTGATCACGGTGTTGTGGTCGTAGATGTAGCTTGGAGATACGTTGCTGCTCCCCAATTCCCTAGATGGGGAGCATACGAAGTGACCTCTCAGGCCGTCCAAGATCCGGTCTGTCTCATGTTGCGGAATCTCAAGTCCTTGATAAGATGAGCTTTGCTAAAACAATAACTGTAGCCACACAATCAGGAATAGGAAGCCAAAATACCTACCCTAACTCTCCTTGCTGTTCTATGATTATACACACTTCTTCTTGTGATCATATTTGCTTAGAGTTTCGAAGGTATGAAAGGCGGAGGCTAGTAGTCGGCGATTGCGATTGAAACACACGAAGACTTTGGTTAGTTGAGCTGCATGTGAAAACAACTGCAACAAGACCATTGTTTGTGTCTAGGTCTAAAGATATCTATTCCACGGGAATTCGACACTATGGCGCCGATGTCTGGGACGGCTTCTTCGGCTTTGGCTTGATAAAACAAGCAGCAACGATCATGCACCCAGAGACACCAGTAAAGAAAGCCCACATGATATGCAAAGCAGCTACATAATCTTCCTTCCCCGTGCCTTCCTTCTGCAGTGATGCGTCTTCCGAATGAAGCGCCGTCAACCCTCCCCCTCCCAGGTTCCGCTGCAGCAGCACCGTCCCAATGACCACCGACATGGACGAGAAGAGCGACCTGAAAAACGTGAAAGCAGACATGGCAGCTGCCATATCCTTCTGGTGGGTGTGCGTCTGGATAGCGATCATGGGACTCTGGAAGAGCACACCGGCGCCGATGCCGGTGATGATCTGGAAGCTGACAATTTTGGCCCAGTCCGGGGTCGTGCCGAAGGTGATAAAGAGTCCATTCCCGAGCGTCATTAGCGTGGCGCCAAGGAAGATGGGTACGACGTAGTTGCCTGTCTTTCGCGTAAACAGCCCACCCAGCATCGTCATAACGGTGAGCGGGATCAAGAGTGGAAAAAGTGAGACTCCGGCAATGATGGGAGGGAACCCCAAGACGACCTGGAAGTACAGCGGGAGGAAGTAGTCGTAGGATATGAACACGAAGCTGTGGATGCATGAGAAGATGAATGATGCAACGTTCGTGATCTTTTGGAAGATGCGGAACGGGATGATTGGGCTCGAAGCAAAGCGTGCTTCCCAGACCATGAAGAGGGCGAGGATCACCACGCCAAAGAGGATGAGGCAGATTACCTGCGCCGAGTCCCATGGTAACAGACCACCCGCACCTGTTTCCAGACCGTATAGGAAGCAGATTGTGCCGCCGATGATGAGGGCAAAGCCGGTCCAGTCGAGTTCGCGGAGTCCGGTCATGAAGGGTTCTTTCGGCGTTTCGACTTTGAGAACAAAGAAGAGGACGATGAGAGCGATTCCGTCGAAGGGGAGATTGATGTAGACTGGACCCAATTATTGACACGGCTCAACAAAGTAGATGGAATCAGGAAACACTCACAACACCATCTCCAACCGATAGTCTGAGTAAATACCCCCCCAAGCACTGGCCCGACGGCACTGGCGATGCCGTACACGATGCCGGTCATGCCGTAGTACTTGGCCCTTTCCTCCAGCTTGAACAAGTCTCCAATCACGATCGTGACGAGCACCAGCGAGCCCCCACCTCCCAGCCCTTGAATCGTCCTCCCGGCAATCAAGACAGAGATCGAGCCAGCCAGCGCCGCAACAAGACTTCCCGCCATGAATGTCGCCGCCGCAGCCATGATAGTCCCCTTCCGCCCGAAAATGTCTGACATCTTGGCCCATACCGGGGTAGAGGCCGTACTCGAGAGCGTGTAGGAGCTACCTACCCAGGCATATTGCGCGGCCGAGGCATGCAGTGTGGATGCGATCGTTGGTAGGGCAGTGGCGATGATCGTGATGTCAAGAGCCGAGAGGAGAAGTGTTAGACAAAGGGCGAGCATGATGGCCTTGCGGCGCCATGGTGGCATTGGCGGGGGGACGTAGGATGCCGTCGTCGTAGCGGGTGCCAGGGATGAAAGAGCTCTCTCGTCATTTTCAATGGCGGTCTGTGACGGCGACTCGGATCGTTGGTGCTTTTCGTCGTGGTGACTGAGGGGTGGAGAGGTCGTGTTCTCCATTGCAGCCGAGAGGTAAAAGGCCGAGAGGTAAACGCGTGAGCTGAGAACGACAACAATGTTCTTCGCTCAAGGTCAAAGTCGGAAGGCTACTGGAGAAAACACTTTTGCAGCGCTGTTAATCTCCCGCACAAGAAAAATTGTTCATTATCGCGTCTGGGTCGATAATTGATGAGAATCAGCTGTGGACACCCCGGTTCATTCGGTTCGGTTCGGAACCACGACCGAGCCCCGGGTCCCCACAAGCTACGGTGGGCCGCCGGGTGTCGTTTCGAGCCTATTGCGGATGTGAACTACGGGCAGGGTGTTTTATAACCCGGAAATACCATTGAATAGCTAATTAAACGGAAAGCAACATCGAATCCCCTTGATACCCGTAGGTATTCTCTCTTTTCATAACACAAGCAAATCAGATGTTTCCTCTGCCTCCTCTGGTACATCAACCCCTACTCCTCGTCATTTTGCCTGCGTCGCTTGTTCGGCCGCTCAGTCTGCTTTTCATCGCCAAGCTTGACTACTTTCGATCGTAGTATGACAGTCTTGATGCACTCTGCAGCTGCTCTTGCCACTGGTGGCGGCTGTGCCAAGGTAACTTGGTCATACTGATCCTCCCCGGAGCCATAAAACACGAAGTCGTCCGGAAAACCTTGGACTCTCGCGAATTCACGGACTGTCAGCGAGTCCTGCCGAACTTCATTAACAGTCAGCTTGGGGATTTTCTCATTGTTTAGACTGGGAGAGCTGCTTACCTGGATGAACAAGACCGTGGTTGCTGTACGTGACGAAATCGATATTTCCGAGCTCCAAATTGACTACTTGTGTCCTTCCTTCAGTAAGTGTGAAACCGGTAGCGTGGTTGTAACACGGGAGGCTCGGAGCGCTTCTGTCATGCGAAATACCGGAAGGGAGCGAGCATACATATCCAGTTCCTGTTGCTCGAGGGTTGCAAAAGGATAGATCGGCGATCTTTCCCTCCTGTCCAGCAAAGCCGAGTTGCTCATGTGCTTGGGTCATTGGAACAGCAGCTATTCCATGATATGGCGATGCAATCATAGTCAGAACCCTGCGATTTTGAGGAACGTGAAAGTTTTGAACCGACGATGCGTCAATTCGAACTGCGTTGTAATTTTCGAGGAAATAGACAATGCCCTTGCACAGTCGCGCAACAGCCAGCGGATGAAGTATTGCAGGGGGCGATTGCATGACAGTGAAGTCAGGATGTCCGGACTCGAAGGCATGCGATGCCATGGCCAGCGGTTCAAGAAATGTTTCCAACACTGGCATTACTTCGTTGCCCTTGGTCAAAACAAAATTCGCGTTCTTGATGGAGGCTAGCACTGTCATGGGTGAGTTACTGGACGGCCATGAAAGGCCGGGTACTCTGCCTTTGTCGACATCGTCGAGAAGCTGTGGGAAATGTCCATCAAATACAGGACATGTCGGATGACGAATCTGATGCCGTCAGTAAAACGCTTGCTAGCTACTTGAGGCGACTATACCTTCCACGTTGCATCTCGTTCTTCGTCGAACCCGAAAGCGGCAAAAGGACGGTAGCCTGCGGAGCGGAATCCTTCCATGGGGCCAAGAACTCCGGGAGTAAGATCAGTCACCCAACCAGTGGATGCACCCGGGAATCCACGCAACTTCCGTCTATGGCGTGGTGCCAAGAGATGTGATGAAATTGGGAGCATGGCGAGAGAGTCATCATGAACAGATCGAGCAAACCGGCAGAAGAATTCCTCAGCATCAAGATCATCTAGAAAATCTGTAAGCAAATGCTCATAGCCTTGATGAACATGAGAAACAGGGTCTTACCTGGAGATTCAGCACAGTGTCTGATGCAGAAATCGGTGCTGATCGGTCCCACCCAGTTGATATCGTCGATCGCAACAACCTCATTGTCTGAAAAAGTTCCCATTTTCTTGGGTTGCGTGCAGTGCAGGAGCAACTCTTTGCGGTCGCTCTTCTCATAGTCATCCAGTGTGGTTTCAGAATCCCACAATAGCTTCGCGTGATTGAAAGACGAGTACTTCGTGATGATAAGATGCGGGGTTTTCAAGCAGTGGACACTGCCAGGCGAGACATCATGCACTAGAGCTATGTATGTCCCGAAGCTTCCGGAGTTGTCTTTTATCTTAATGTATTGATCTTTCTCAAAATTGAAATTGAGGCGCCGACTCTCAAAGCTGGTTTCGGCAAGGGTGTCCGTGACCTGCATTTGTTATTAGCTTCCACTTATGATCGCCCCCGACAAGATCACTCACATCGCATTTGCATGCATTGCGCGTTGTAAACATGTGAGAAATCTTAGTCGGAAGATCTTCGGCATGCCAATTGCGCCACGTCTGTTCATCTTTGATCCACTCCTTGGAACCGGGTGTTGATTCAATCGACCTTGCCTTGGCAGCACCATCGCCCTCCTGCAAGTTTATAGGAGCCATTGAAGGCGGGGCAAGGCCAAAAAAGGCCCCTCTCTTGTCGCGAGCAACCATTGGAAAATACCTTTGCTGAGGATCCAGACTGTCGAAGGTAGCAGAGCACGCAGATAGCGGAACGTTCAGCGTAGGACAAGGGCATGAATTTCGGGGCAACATTGAAGCAATGGCTTTTTGTCACGGTCAATATCTCCTCAAACATTCTTGGGTACAGTACTTACCGCAATCGACCACGAGGGTATGCTCCTCAGTTCGGCATGAAACATCTCGATGAAGGCGAACTTGGAAGTAAATGTCGTCCCCATGATACTTCGAAATGATACCCGGATCGTTGCATGCCCAGGACACCTGAAGCTGGCGAGGTACAGAGCCAGCGCTGATTTGGATGCCCCTTGGTGTCTGGCGAAGCAAGTTTCTGGCAATCGATCGAAGCTGGGTGATTTTCAACACATCAGAATCCGTTGCACCCATTACCGTCCTCAGAACAACATCAAACAGGTCCTCCACGATGTGATCACAAGCGAACACACCTTCCTGCTTTCGTTCAGCCTCGTCGATATCGGAAATGTCACAAGGAGCGTTCTTATGTGCTGTATCGAAGCTCAGCCACTTTTCATGAATGAAGAGGCGCGAGTCGGAGGCATTTTGTCGCACGTCAATGCTCGTATGCTCGCTTTTCACGTACGTGATACGGATTATTTTGAGCCGCCATTCCAGCTGCATAGCTGCCCGAAGCATTCGATCGACAGAGACGGCGAACAATTCTTTCGGCAGAGTAATGGCCTGAGATGACAAAAGCTCGTGATCAATGTGCTCTTCGGGGGTGCGTACAAGTCCGAACCGTCTCAAGGTCTTCCAAAGCTCTCTCGGAATCATGCGTGCCCTTTTCTTCGGGTCTCTGTTGATAATATGGGCCTATTCGCGCTCATTAGCCATCCTGTCATGCAATGCCATATCGAAGGAGGTTTAACCTGGTGTGCCACGTTCGACTGAGAGTGTGGGTCATTGGTGTAGAAGAAGCAGTCGGGTGCGTCTTTGAGGAGAAATTGCCAGACATGCCCTGCCATCCTCCTCGACACCACAGCATCCGCCAAAGCAACATCTGGGCTGCGAACGAGGTCAAACAATTTGACATACTCCTTGATCAGTTCCGGCCGCTCAATCGCAGCCAATTCCCAGATGTTGGCGACAATTCTTGCTTCTTCCCTCTGGTTCATCATACGCTCTCGATCACGATTGATGCGTCCACTGGCAAAATCGTAACCGTAAGAATAATTGGCGACATCAGATCCGTGTCCAGGAACTCGCAAACCCTTGAGGTAGATCCGGCCTGCAAATGGGGGACCTGTGAGTAGATCGCCATGCTCTGTTCGAATGATCTTCTCTGGAGATGGACAATGAAGATCAATCGCGACTGAACTCCAATCCCAGAATTGCTTTTCCGTGACAATTCCATGTCCTTTCAGCGTGGAAATCCTGACTGTAACGTCTCGATGGATGTAAGAGGTGAGCCTTGTTCTCGCTCGGCCGTTGCGAGTCTCGAACAATAGAGAATCGTGGTGCTTCCCCGTTATGGACGTCGCAGGCTTCGTGATCTGACATGCAAATTTATCCTTGTTGACGCCTCGAAATCCAAATTTCCAGTAGGCAGCAGAAGATTCGATGTGAACTATCCGGTTACTTCGTGTCATGACTAGAGCGGCGACTTTGAAACCCTCCCCGTGTGTCCCAGCAGTCTTAGAACCTCCTCGTTTGGTGGTTTCTCCGAGGCTCAGGTGGCGTACATCCAGGGCAGCGTTGAAGTTGGCGAGCTCCAAAGTGCCGGTCTGTTTGATGAATTTGATGTAGCCGAGAAGCTCTTTTTCAGATTGATTCGTGCCTGCCTTGATCGTGCGGTGAAAGGTGATTTGGATCTCCGAGTCTGTCGTTTTCTGGTCCAGAATAAATGGTCGGGGATTGAGGTCGAATGTCTGGATAATTGAATCCTTCCTAGACTCGTTTCAGCAAATATGCGACAGGAAACATTTGACTGCAAGGACCTGGGCTCACCAATTCTGGTACCATTCCCGGAATGCATCACGTTCAGTCCAGGACGGGACGTAATCCTGGCTCAAACCAAGCATGTGAGTACCCGACGCAACACTGCCGTGATGACCATCATTGTCGCTGTCATCTCCGAGTTCCGATCCGTCGGAGCCTAGAGAGTCTGACTCGTCCATGGATCGCTTACGCTTGGGGGGCGGCATTGCCGGAGGAGAGGTCGGTCGAGACCGGGGGTGGGTTGCAAAATTGGAGAGACTGGAAATGTTCCACGAGCTTTCGTAATCGAGAGTGACAGTAAGGGAAGGGGGTTGTGAAACTTTTCGTGTCGCAGCGAGACTGACGAGAGCAGAGGCGGAGGAGGATGGCAGAAAGCGGATGTAGATGGGAAAAGTTGAAAAAATGAAGTTGAGACCGAGCGTTGTGGGAACCTGAACGCGAGCGGAAGGCACCCGCGACTTTTGGTTTTGAGGGAAGGCACAGGTTTCGCAAACTGGACGCGCTTTCCGGGAAAGTTGTGGAGGCTTCTTTACCACTTAAGGGAAGCCACGCCCTCCTTCCTCCAGTTCAGTCCTTCCTTCCTGAACCGAACCTTAGTGGAACAAACGAAAAGTGAAGGCGGGGAGAAATAGGACGTGCTCAAAGGACTCTGCAAAGACACAAAGCACGCTGTTGGGGATGATTTTCAAATTCTGAGTGGAACAGATAAATAGCAAAGAAGAATGTCTGTGACAAGCCATGTGGGCTGATACCTGCCTTTCAACCGCTTCGACGCATTTTGATATGTGAAGTCATGGCAAGTACCTCTGCCATTCCAAGACATGTAGTGTTGTCACCAGCACGATTGACCATCGAAGTAGTCGACTCAAGTGGGTATAGGGCGCTTTCATACAGAAGATGCCCGCCAGGATCTAACGATGGGCGCCCACTACGAGTCTTGCCATCTACACAGCATCGGAGCCCAAACTCCAGCCCTCCATATTTTCAGTGTCCGAATCAACACTGCCAAGACTGCCAATCTAATTGTTGGGTTTTGTCTCTCGTTCAGCACACCGAGACATTTAGACTACTACAGGATCAACCACCGCCAGAGGAATCAGGGCCTGCATTTTCTCCACGTGAACCCAACATCTTGGAGAACAGGACCGTATTCTCCTCCTTGAAAGAGGAGCCCAAGCTTGTCGTGACCTGTCTTGGGTCTGCCTTCAGCGGCTGTTGCTCTGAGTGGGGTTACTGTGGAAGCACGAATGCTTACTGTGGGACGGGATGTCAGTTGGCATTTGTTTCGTGTGCAGGAACGTAATTTGAAAGTACATGTACTTATTCTATTAATGTTGATATAGAATATTATGAACTTGCTATGTAGTACTAAAAGAGAACTCAATGATTTTCATATTGATATCGTCATATTGCGGTCGTAGAAACATCTGCTTCCCTCTACTTCCTCGGTTTCAGCTCAAAGTTGAACTGTTTGGAAGACTCCGAAAGCTTCCATCTTGCAAACAACTGTCCATTCTCTACCAGAATCTGCCGCAGCACTTCGCCTCGATCCTCTTCAGAGGCAGGCCAGTCAATCCTCTTCCGCACGTATGGCTCCATGACCACCAGCGCCTCCTGAATCCACTGCTCGGCTCTGGCTTCGTCGATCCTTCCCCCGCCAACAATCCGTTGCTTAACCTCCTCCACCCGCTGTCCCTTCTCGGCCCCGAAAGCAGCACACATCAATCCAAGGAGGATGTGCGACCGCATCCCATAGTCCAAATCTCTCATGTCGACGCCCTCCGTCTCCTTCACCGCAACAGCCGCGAGGAAAGCAACCTCATCCTCGCTCCCCACCTCCGGCTCCCATCCCCGGCTCCGCGCCAGCACCCCCACCCCGCCATCGGGCAACCCGCACCAGTCAACCTCACTCCTGCGCGTCCCATCCAGGTCCGGCTCAAGACGCGGCGCGTCGACGGCCTCCCACCGTTCCCGTGAGTAATGCGCTTCCCAAGCCCACATGTCAAAGGCTCCCTGCGCGACAGAGATACCGAACTCGTTGGGATTCCACGCCTGTACTGATGGCTTGCCGGGAGAGTCTATTTTCATGTACTTGAGCCAGAAGCGAGCTTGGGTCTCCGAGTACGGCTGGACGCTCGGATAGTCCTCTCGCAAGCGTGCAATTGTCTTCTCGACGGTGTCCAGAGCTATTTGAGTGACGGTCTCGACGGACAGGGATGGCTGTCGTCGACAGGTACGCACAACGTTGTGTGCCCAGCGCGGAAGCTTTGTTATGTGACCTTTTCCTTTGTCGCGTGGCTGCATGAACGGGTCGCTTGAGTCCGGGAGATCTTGCAAGTCGGGCAGGCGGTAGAAACGTGATGAGATTGGCTGTGCAAGGAAAGCATTCGAGTAGTACTCTCGCCACGCATCCTCCTTGAGTAACTCGTAATGCTCGACGTAGAATTCCTCAAATTCATCTGGCGACGCAAATACACCCTCGTCCTCGTCCGCGGAGCGATACATGGCGGCTGCGAGTTGAGCGAGATAGAAAAGGTCCAGAGTTCTTGCTATGATCAGCTCATTACTTCTCACGCATAGAGCTCCGTTTACCCAAGAATCTTACCGATTGAATTTTAGGTGTCCCGCGCCAAATGACCAACCACGTATGTGAAGTCGATCAACAATATCAAACACGCCTCTGCCATCCCATAAAGATTCGTCCAAGTAAATGAATGCCATTCGCAACATTCGATCATGGTTGTCGACTGGCGTCTCGCCATTTTCGACACTGTCACGGAATTCCTCGGCACTCATCGCTCACGATTCTCATCACGCCACCTTGTATGCTTGAGGTGTAGATGTGACCGATTCTAGGCGGCAATCGAGTTCCTGCGGGGGTTTAGAAGCTGCATTACGACCCGCCTTACGTAAGTTCGCGGCAGGCTCAGAAGAGGACAACTCATGTCGAGTTTTCTCCCTTTGAACCACCGTCAGTTCTGAAAGAAATCACTATCAATGTTACGAGGGACTTCAATCATTCAATCCCAACTCTCGCAAGAGAACGCCAATTTGTTTCCCAGGAAACAGCTGAGATCTATTATAGACATAAATATGTACTCAACTAAGTCCGGCTTATCAAAATTCATCATTGCTTTGGTTTGAGACTCACGTATGACACAGTTGCGTGCCAGGAACCCCTTTGCTCACAACTCATATCTAAACTCTTTGTTCTCGAGGTCCGTCAAATCCCAGAATTCGTGATTTTCTTCAACCTTGTAAGCATCCCCGAGAGCCGCCTTCTCAGCATCCCGCTTCTTGTTCCTCCTGTCCAGCACCCAACGCATCACAAACAGGTCGACAGTGACCAAGAAGTAAATGATGCAGATGGAGATCTTAGCAGGCAGATACCGCGGCGCATCCCGTGCCTGAAAAGTCTGCGGCGAGATAATATTACCCACGGTGTACGCGATCGTTCCAATGCATGCCACCGTAACCTTCTTAGTGGATCCCGCAACATTGGTTGATTGAAGGCCCAGGATCGTCGTCCACCCGATCGGGATACCTCCTGAAGTGTAGTAGCCGATCAGCGCGGGAACCTTCGACGTCGTGGCCATGAGAATGGCACCCACGATCGCGGGGATGTGGCCCGCAATGCACCAGTAGAGTCGCTGCCGTGTCTTTATGGCAAGCCATGTCAGACCCACCAGGGCGACAATCTCGTAGGCGCCAAGAGGTGTGACCAGAAGCAATGACTCTTCGCTGGAGTACCCCATACCCTTGACGAGGATGTTTCCGAAGCTTGTCGCGATTGAATTTGGAATGTTGGCGGCGAAGATCCAGAACGCGTAGAGCCAAGTCATGGTGTCCGTCAGCGCCTCCTTGACATGCGACCACTTGAACTCCTGGGATCCGATGCCTTGCTCATTGTCGCGGATGCGTTCCAAATGCGTGGCCTTCTCTTCTTGGGAAAGGAACGCAGCTGAGGCTGGCGAGTCAGGCATGACGAACCAGAAGGCAATGCCCACAACGGCAGTCAACAGGCCAAGAAAGAGAAAAATGACCTGCCAACCGTGCAAAAGAGCATTCGGGTCTTTGCCAACATGAACAGCCACGCCATATGCAAAGAAGCCGCCAAACATTTGCGCCGCTCCGCAGACTGAGAACTAGATGCCAACGCGAAAAGCCTGCTCTTGTTTCGTGTACCATTGCGAGGTAAAGAGAACCCACGCGGGTACCACGGCAGCTTCAAACACCCCAAGGAGGAACCGACAGACGAGCAGACCGGCGTAGCTCTTGCACGCAGCAAGACACGCAAGAACCAGACCCCAAAGCATGATGTTTATGGAGGTGTATTTGGCTAGAGGAAACATTTGGATGAGACGGATTGTCGGGAACTCGAAAGCCAATTGACCGAAAAAGAAGATGGATGCGACCCAATTGAACTGGTTGCCGCGAAGGCCGGTGTCTTGTTGGATACCGGTAACGCTGGCGTAGGAAATGGCGGTCTTGTCGATGTACTGGAGGAAGTAGACAATGCAGATGAGTGGCATGATATGAGTGTCTATGCGGCGCTTGAGCCTGCGATTGAGCTCAGGATCGACGGCGTGGCCCAGAGGGCCGGTCTCGTTGAGAAGCTCCAGAGCGGCATCAGCGCCAGACTTGGGCTGCTTCTTCGGGACGTGGTCCGGCGACGATTCGGTTGGAGCGGAGGTAATAGAAGCAGGCCGCTTGTCGGCATCGGTGGGGGGCTCGGTGGCGGAGCCATCTTTCGGTCCCTTTCCGTTGATATCGGCCATACTAGAATGGTGCCGAAGGTTGAGTATACGAGACGGGAATCAAGAGAAGAGGTAAGGTCGCAGACACGGTTCAGACTCATGCGGCGACGGACGATCACTATTTATCAGCCATGCAAGAAACCCTGTTGTCACATCATCAACGCCGAGAGCGAGCCATTGCGGTGGCTGGCGATATTTTCCAGAATGATGCGCCAAGGTGCAGAGATCAAGAGGTTTTTTCAATTGGAGCATCCACACATTTCCGATAAGAGACTGAAGCTCCGCTGGTCGCGGACGTATCAAGGGCTCGAATCTGGCCATAATCATCCTTCAGTCAAGCACGTCATTGTCGAGTCGATGGTGCAAGTCAACCAAAGCGTCGCATTTTTGCTGCTCGGCCCCACTTTCTCGGTCTGCCGCCGACATGTTCCGGGTGACGGCCCGGGGTTCTTAAATGATGTGCAACTCACATTCGAACTGACTCGCAATCATCAACGAGACTCGGCAATGAGGCTTTCAACAAACATGTTAGATGATAAGGCGGAAATTCGGTGCATATCTGCTCATTTGAGGTGTAGGCCTCAACGGGATGGTCAGACGCAGTATCAAGATGATCAAATTTCAAGAGAACAAAATCTTCCTGTCTAGCCCAACGATGGACTGAAAACGATCCAAACATAAATACTAGCCTCGTCTTGGTGTCAACTTGACCCACAGTCCCGGTTTCATCCAGTTGTTGTACACCGTTAATCCGGGATAGTCTTTCTCAGGATCCCAAGCATCGTTATTCCCATGGAATTGGATGTCGTTGTGCCACAAAAGCTTGCCAATAATTAGACGCATCTCCATACGAAAGACTTGACTTTGGTCAGCAAAAGACATTGATGAGACGCTTCAAAGACCTGCGTACTTGCGTCCAATACAGCCTCGTGGCCCGAGAGAAAAGGCATTCGATGCACCAAACTTGTCGGTGCTGTTCTGCTTATCTAGCCACCGCTCGGGTAGGAACGTGTAGGGTTCTTTGAAGTTTCGTTCGCTATGCGTGGCACCCCACATTGGCACAGAAACAGTTGTCTGCCAGATACATGTCAGAAAAAGGATCAAGTAATGACTTCAGCAATCACTTACGCCTTCTGGTATAAACTCTCCGTCAACAGTATCGCCTCCCTGTGGCACTGTCCTGACAAACCCAATCGGGGCAGACGGGAAGACTCGTAGGCCTTCATCAATCACCGCACTCAGATAAGGCAACTTGACCAAATCCTCGAAGTTGATATCGGCGTCAGACTGGAAGTTTGACCGTATCTCGTCCGTCAACTTGTGTAGAACTCTAGGATGCCGCAAGAGCTGATTGAAAAGCCCCGCAAGGAAGCCTGTTGTTGTTTCTGTGCCAGCTATTCTGTGAGATTGTCAGTCATTTTCGTCTCAAAACTGGGCGCGGCTGGTTCTCTGCGATCGAATATCTTACATGAAGAGTGCACCGTTGACAATAACCTCGTTCTCGTTGATGGACCCACTTTCCTGTTGCTTAAGCAGGTAGTAGAGAAAGTCTTTATGGTCTGACCCGGACTGGGCCATGCGTCTAACAGTGAAGCTATCAGCATTCTGTCGTGGCAATCAATCGACAATATACCTACTTCAAAATCTTTTCCCTGCTATATTCTAGGTGTTGTATCCTGGTAGTTCGGATGCGCCCAGGTATCAAGTTCAACAGTTGCCTTTGGACGTAGCCATCGGCTTCGGCGATTCGTCGCGTAGCCTGTTCAAAAGCGCCCGCCTTGATGGATGAGCTGATGAGCGGTACCCAGAAATGGAAGTCCTCTATTCCACGCACTGTCAGACGCAAGTGACAAAATGGCATCGGTCGGGTAGGACCCACCGCTTGTCAAGCACCCGAATGGCTCTCCCAAAGCCATGTCTCCGATGATATCGAACGTTGTGTACGCGAACCAATCAACGACGTTTACAGGCTTCCCGAGCTTCGAAAATTCCCTCATTTTCAGCGAGAACACGTCGATATACGATTTGACGATGTACTCCTGCTCCAACAAAGCCTTCGTGGAGAATGCGTGCGAAAGCGCCCTACGCTGCCGCGCATGGTCCGCGTCGTTGGCCATGGTAATGGTGGACACACCAGGCACCGATTGAATACTTCCACATGTATGGGGTCCTTTTGGAAGCTCTTGTGGCCGGGTCGGCTTCCGTAAATGTCCTTCCACGCCGCTTCGTTGTCGAAAGAGAGCTCGTTGGGCGAGACGCGGACGACTGGGCCATATTTGTCGTGGCATGCTTTCACCCAGAACGGAATGCGTCCACGGAGAAGCGCAACGACATAAGGCAGCGGTGATATTCGAGCGAGAATGGGTCCTGGAAAGCGAGCGAGTGGGTGGAAGAATAGGTTGTAGACGACGCTCCACAGCGTCCACGCTGAAGTCTGGGGTCGGACGTCAGCATGAGGATCGGATTTATGACAAACCACGGAGTTTACTTCCTCCAAGAATGAACGCAAGTAATGCTAAGTGCGCTAGCGGAGTGTCGGGAGTGTTATCTGAGACCAATACAGCCATTGTGGATGGTCCAAAAGGCGATGTCTGCTGCACGATTTAAAAATGTTCAACTGATTTGAGGGTATTACAATGCCATGGTCCTGAAAACCACGATTTCAATAAGAGTCGTTTCGTCGATTTTCCCTCTATGAACAAGGTTTTATTTGTATTTCTATAGCGACACATTCCTTCCTTCGCATCTGCATATCCGGAACGAGTACTCCAGCGCCCCCAGTCAACTCTCTCGGTAAAGCTTTTCCTCACCTTGCTTCCATGACCATCAGCCACACCGAAATCAATTCGAGCGACATTCCGCTACGCCTGTAACTCATTCCCCCAAGCCTGAGACCAATTTCGACACATCATTGGCCCAAATGCTCAGCTTCGGCGCATCACCCGTATTCCCGGCCAGCACGCCCTAGGGCGGGGCGGATCCGATCGTTGTGGGGCATTATTTTCGCCGAAACTTCGGCAAGTTCTCCACTTCCGGCTGGACGGTTCGGCTCCGGTTGGCCCGAAGCTTACTTCCCAACCCGCCGGTGCGGGGATCGTCGGATGCAAGTCTGGTGACGTTCAAGATAAGATTGGTTTATCGTGAGGTCGACAGACTATTAAATGCATTGCGTTCAGCCCTGATGACCCGTGTTGTCTCTTCAGGATTCTTCATCTTGTCAATATGGCATCAACATTGAGCATTTCATGCCTATGCGGGGCAACTGCGCAGCAAGTCAAGGCGCGACGTTCAGACACAGGACATGTGAAGCTGTCAATCAACCACAGCGATGTTGATCGCCACGCCAGCGGTGTGCTTTGCACGTCATACTACCCGATTGAACAGCCTGATGTCTCCAAAGGTCTTACGAAGCACGAAGGTGCGGAAGGATGGACAAGGTACTTCTGCAGGACCTGCGGCTGCCATGTCTTTCGGAGCCGTGTCGGTGTCATAGCTGTCATATGGGAAGCTGCTACGGGTGTCATCAACAATGTCACTGGGAACGATTCCAGCGGAGATGCGGTCTTTGTCCGGCATACCTCGGTGCCCGACACAAAGGACGGCGGCATCTCGGTGTGGCTTTCGGAGATCGACGGTCAAACAATGGAGGTACTTCAACACAACGGCGATAACGGCTCGAAAGAGATGCTGCCCTCAGTACCGTCCGTTCTAAGCCCAGAATCGATGCCAGCCTCATGCGCCTGTGGCACGGTCAGCTTCCACATCACCCGCCCCGACGAGAAGAGCTATGTTCCTCACTCCGGCTACCCCGACTTGCAATACGCCGCCTGCTCGCACTCTGCCGAGTTCATGGGCAACCCCAAGAAGGACAAGTGGTGGATTCGTGCCGACGGAACGAAATACCTCGCAGGAACATGCGCGTGTCGCTCCTGCCGCCTCATCACCGGCTTCGAGATTCAGACGTGGGCCTTTGTCCCGCGCAGCAACATTCTTCCACGTCCCCAGTCCGATGGACGGCAGGTCGTCATGCCTCTCGACTTCGACGCGCTACCTCCAGGCCTCCTGCAGACATACGGCTCCTCGGCCGGCGTCCTCCGCGAGTTCTGCGGGAAATGCGGTGCAACGGTCTTCTGGCACGACAAATGGCGCCCCGACGTCATCGACATCAGTGTCGGTCTCCTTCGAGCGAAAGAAGGCGCAAGGGCGGAGACATGGTTGGATTGGTGGACCGAGCGGTGCAGCTTCGAGGAGGAGGCTGAAAGGGGCCGTACAGGAGAAGCCGCGCGCCTCGCACGAAGGCTTGTTGACGGTCTGGAACGTGGCCTGCGCTCAGGGGCAGGGGAGAGTTGAAGGGAGAGGAGAGAAAAAAGAGAAGCAAGTGATATTTGTAAAACAAGTCCCAAGAGCCGATGATTTAATCGGTAACAAAGGTCTGCAATGCCATTTCTTCAAGATCCAAGAATTCCTCAATGACAAATCGTGGCTATGTGTGTCTTGGCAAACATCTATTTACGGGCAAAAGATGCGATGTTCAATATCGATGAGAATAAGGCTGGAAATATGCCCCCTGAAAAAGCGTGGGCCAAGGGACTGAGTGGCAGCGAGTCATCCCATGTGCAACTCTGCCCTGTTTAGAATGATTATAGCCGCTATTCAATTCGGATGAAACATGTTGGTTGTTATTATTAAGATAGAAGACATAAACGACGTTTGTTGCATTGTTTAAGGGGCTGCTGCGGCCCGCTTTGTTGGTTTCCACCAGCCACATGACTCGGAACAGGTGGGATCTAGCGTCGGCCTGCCCAGCGCCCCGGGCCGGTGGACGACGGACGGACGGACGGACGGACGGACTCTCTTTTGGTGTGTTTTATCGGCTCCGGGGCGATGTGGGGCTGGGGTATTACGGTGGGCAGTCGGAGCTATGGATTCTCAAAAGGCTCTAGGCAGTCGGTGATTTTGGTACGGAAGAGACGGCACCGGCAGTTGGTTCTGTGGTGCTTTCGTAAAGCTGAGCTCAGCTTTAAGCTGTTGCGCTAGTCTCGCTTGGCAAGCTGAGTGATAGAAGCGCGCGGGACGCAGCCGAACCCCGCAATCCATCTATTGACTGCCTAGACTATCTGGGTTTTGCATGGTAGAGTAAAGAAAGGCGGGTTGATTCCGGAACGACCTACGAAGTTGTACGGGAGCTCGAGGAGAGCTCTGCTTTTCCGTCCACGTGCGTGGCTGCTGAGTGACGTTGGGTTGGATAATAGACACACCGCTAATGGAACATGGACATGAGCAAAATGACAGCAACAGAATATTACATCAGAAAGTATCACCGAAATGATCTGAATAAATGTAATGGCGTATTATTATTCTCTTTAGTTGTACTAAAAGTACGTCAAAAAAACAGTCTGGCTAGTGTGTGTCTGCATCTGCATCGCCCCTTTGGCTTACACGAAGGACGTCACGCTTCCGAGCTGATTCCAAAACACTGAATATGACAAATCCATACGCAGTGATTGGTTTCGTGAAAGGGGCAAAGCAAAAGATCTTCCTTCGAAGCGGAATATTGTGGCTTAACGTCTCGGCGGAGTCTTACACGTGAGACCTGCATCGACGGCTATCCGAACTGACAAACTGACATGTTCGATGTGAGCAGATGCAACAGGTCTCCATTTTCGTAGGCTACCTTACATTCAAGTTGAAGACTAACCAGATTCTGCAGACTGCGCCGCAATGCCGGTAATTGGTTGTGCCAACGGCATTCCAACGGCGCGGCCGCCCACCGGCTAGAGGCGAGCTCCTGAAGGAGGCTTACAACGGTAGCCAATGGGAAATTTCTCATGACACCACAAACATCCGTTTGTGGAAATAGGGATGAATGCACTAAGACCAATCTAAAACCGTTTTGCATGCCCAATTAACTCGCTTGGTCGTTTTAGCTCGCGACAGTCTGGGACTGGGGAGTCAAGAGTTGCTCAACAATGAATGAAGGTGGTTGAAGGCCAACAAATCCAAGTCTGAAGCGTCACAATACTATTCAAATCGCGAAGTTCAACTGACTAGTGCAGTGGTTGCGTTGATGAGAAAATATCACGTGTCGTCGAGCCATGAGAATCTCGATGCATTGCAGCTGAAACCATACACCTCTTCTCATAGCCTTTGGGCTGCGACTCACCGCAAGTATCACGAACTCATACGCGAACTCATGTTCAGAGTCTAACGGTGCATGCTTACCGTCTCACTTCACAACGCTGAGGTTGTCGTTTCATGGCCGTCTTGCTGAAATGTGTCCCCCCCCCCCCACCCCAAAGTCACGGTCCTCAACATCACGGACCAGACGCTCCTCGGAGCCCGCCCAGCATCCCCGTCGGGGTCCGAGACGGATGCGAACGCGAGCGGTTCATGTCAACGAACGGATTGCCCCTTCCGATCCAAACTGTATCTCGCGCGTTGCCGCATGAAAGAGCAAATAGCATCCCCGGAGGCATTGTACTTCCAGAGTACCATCGCGCTACCCCCTCGGTTCCAGACTATCAAGCACAGAGTTTCGGAGCCGAAATAAAGTACACGAGAACGAATAACGCTATGCTACCTACCTACCAAACCTGTCACATGGAGGCAACCACCTTAACCGGATCAAGCTCAGCCCGCCTCGGTTGCCTGCAAGTCAGAACCGCGATTTTGTGCCTGCCCTCTCAAAGTCAATTGGCAGAGTGGTGGCTTGATTCATTTTCGTCGGAGAGCACGGTGCACGGCATGCAGCAACTGGAACCTCAAGCGGCCAGTAGGATTGTTATGGTTTATAATCGGGTGTCGTCTGAAGGTTTGCGTTAACGATAGTGGAAGAGGGGCAGTCCTGTATGATTCATCATTGGGTAAGTTTGGGCATGTGAGGGTGTGAGATGAAATGGCGAAATTGGCCCAAACGCTGGATTGAAATTTCTCCCCTCACGCGCATTGCACCAGAATCCCATGCTTTGCAACACAGCAGAAAGTCTGCCATCAACACCGGACCACCCACGCGCACCCACGCCGCCAGAGAAGTTGAGACTTGGGGGGCGCTGGTCTGTCAACCATCTGTTGACGGGCATGCCCAGGGCAACAACGGGCGGCTCTAACGAACAAATTCGGACATATTTCCCGTCGTTGGCGTTGGGATTTAGGTCAATGTTTAGATGCCGAGACCAAGATGGTCCGATGCCAATGGGAACATCGGCAAGTGGGTTGTCTGGTGTCGGCCGAGACCACATCACCCACGTTGGACCAAGATGACGGTCGCAGGGATGCACGTTGCGCATTCCAAAAATTCAACTTGCCCAGAGAAATAGTGCTGCGCGACGGAGAGCAAAGCCAGGCGGTAACGCGCAAGCACAAGCACCGTAGCACACTCACATGCCGCTTCACAAGTCATCACATCCCGTCGCCAGCCAGTCACCAACGTCAGATTTGCAGTCGCGCAGCGTTTCTGAGCTGACCTTACTTGCGTCCAGCAGCAGGGGGACCGCAAGTGACAAGTCTGCATGTGATGAGCAGCCACCTTGCCAAGGTTCTTGGCGGGCTATAGCTGTCGTGGCTGTACGGACTATTACTCGCGGGCTATGTACAGTATCTTGCGCTCCCTCCACTGCTTTGTAATTCTGTAATTTTGCGATTATTATCTTGTCTGTTTATTTTTTCTGCTTACTGCAACGTCCTATTCGGCGACTGCGCAGCCCGCTCCTCCCAACATGCAGTGCTGCGCTCAGGGTCTGGTCGCCCGTCTATCTGTAGGTACCATCCATAACCGGGCATACCCGAGGAGGTCGCAGGATTTTCGGCCGACAGGTCTAGCTGCATGCAAATAAGGTAACTTCCATTTGGGGGATGGTTTGGGGAGGCCTGCGGGCAGAAACCCAGGAAGGAGGAAAAACCTACGGATACGCATGTCTCGCGCTGTTTCGCAAACCTGTCAAAACCGTCCAAGACCGCAGCGGGTGGACGGTCGGCGGCGGCTCGCCCGCGCGGGGGTGCGCCACAGGGCCTCCAACCTTCTTCAAGTGTGCGTACGGATACATAGAACAGGTGATGGATATAGGGCTGAGTCAATGCACGATTGATGAAAAAGCTTCCTTCGTCCCATGTGTCTTTTGAGAGAGCGTGTGTGTGTGTGTGTGTGTGTGCTACGGTTGCGCGCGTGTGTGTATGTCTGTGTGTGTCGGCCGCGGCCAGCTGCCCTCCCTCCCTCTTCAATTCGATTCTGGATCAGGGGAGAACCCTAACCTTACTGCTGCTGTTGCAGTGTACAGCAAACAGACTGCGTAGCATGCGCGATTGAGCCCTTGGGGACACCAGAAGCCTAGGCAGGCTAGCTGGTACTTATTTGTACATTCTTGCAAATCAGCGTGGCCAGCAGGGTTCTCCTCTTCACGTCCTCGACTCCTCTTCGCGGTAGGGGGGCCTTACAGCTGATTTGCCAAGATGCATCTGTAGTCGAGGATGACGGAGGTTTCAATTACGCCGCTGCGCGCGGGTTCCTCCGCACAGCTGGGTAATGATCCGACTACGAGGGCCTTCTACTCGTCTTTACAAGGCAATGATGTGAATTCCCAAGGACCCAACGGCCTGATGGCCCAATGGCACGAGTCGGTATAGGGGCCCCGAACTTTATTATATTCAGGAGTGGACTCTGAACTGGAGTCACTCAGTCACTCAGCCAAGAAGAGAGTGGACGAAGAAGAGTGCCCGCTTGGAAACTGTCATGTCATAATTGGTCGCCATTGGCCCAGCTACCACCTTACTCTTCCAGTGACTTGGCACCGGCCCGCATTGCACAGGTCACGATAGCTCCCCGGATTTGTGACGTTATGCCTGTTACGGACGGGTGGACGGCCTCATCCCAGCTCATTCCCGGCCCTGCCATGGCCTCCCCGGCGCACACTCGTCCACCTCCATGGGCAATCGGCGTAGGTTTCATCCAGATGGCCCTTCGGCCAGCGACAATCCCCTCCCAAAAAGTGTGTAAAGCGGGGGCTCCAAAACCGGGGCGTTCCTGTGTAGCACATAGTATTCGCTGGCGAGTGTCGCCCATCCCAATCAAAGGAGATTGTACAATGCGGTACACTGGTCAAGCGCTTATTTTGGATCGGAACCCTGCTTGTCCCTGCCACGCCCCATGTCACTTGTATATACCATAGTACTGCGTATGCAGGCATAGTACCTTTCGTAGGGATTACACAGGGATTCCTTTCGACTACTTGGCAAAGACCCGTCTAGCACCTGCTGAAAGGATATCCGCTAAACAACTTTTTGTGGTTTCGCCAGGTCTTGGTCCCTTTTTGTGATTGGGGTTGCAGCCTTGGGAGAGGGCAATACCGACATGACTGCCGTTGTAGGAAGCTTATTACCAAGCCCCCGTCAGACTGGGTACTCACGTACTGCGTAACTAGTAGGCTCTGGGGGAGGACAAGACATCGCGGCTCAGACTCGGCCTTGGTACCTTTGCATTGTTACTAATCGTGGATCTCACTGGAACCAAAATATTCCCACGCGAGTGACAAAGGGTCGCCTACCACGAGGAGGAACAGAGGAAACCCACTCTCCCTTCTTGTCCCCTGTTGCCTTTGGACGAGAGTTGTGGCGACTGCATCCGGGTTTCATACATATGCTTGGGTTCGTCCCATCTCCAGAGTTCATGTTTCTGAGCAATCTCCCGGACCAACTCAACAGTCGTCGTCTTCAGAGTCTTCCAACCAAGTCTCGATCCGACTACTTGATCTCGGCGGTTCACTCACTCTTTTCTTTTTGGATCTTGCCTTAGGTCCCAGAAGCTAGAGACATTCTTCACCATGCACGCCAAACTGTCAAACTGGCTGTTGACAGCCTCAACCATCCTGCCGGCCGTCGCCGGTGAGGGATGCCCCTTCGCCAAGCGCGACGGCGGCGTCGACAGCTCTCTGCCCAAGAGAGCAACCGCCGAGGGCTTCGGAAGATGCTCGACCATTAGCAACCAGGCTGGCGGCGGCACTCGCAGCCACGACTGGTGGCCCTGCCAACTGAGACTTGACGTTCTTCGTCAATTCCAGCCCGCGACGAACCCGTACGGCGGCGACTTCGACTACACGGCGGCTTTCAACTCTCTCGATTGTATGTTGAGACCTCATCACAGTTGGTTGAGCTAGAACACGATACTAACAAGAACCACAGACGCGGCTCTCAAGAAGGATCTCACCGACCTCATGACCGACTCGCAGGACTTCTGGCCCGCCGACTTTGGCCACTACGGCGGTCTCTTCATCCGCATGGCCTGGCATAGCGCCGGCACCTATCGCGCCATCGACGGCCGCGGTGGCGGTGGAATGGTAAGCCGTTTCTTTTCCGTCTTCTCTCCTTCGTCACCTCCTCGCAATGCCCCCGCCCCGCCCTCCGATGAGCTCCGGGTGGACGCCCCATCTTTTCCTGATTCCAAATCCCCTCTTGTCCCCCCTGTCCGCTGTTTACATCGGACTTCGTTGGATTTCACAAATTTTCATTCTGTGTTTCCTTCCTTTTTCTTGCCTCGCGCAGGAGATCAATTGGCCAGCCGGAAGATTTCGTCCTATCCCGGACGAGAGCCAAGAGCTGCTAAGGCATCTCCTTGAGTCCTTTGCTCCACACGCACTGCACACAAGCGGACCCTGCCTCTGCCTCTGCCTTGCATCTTATCACGCGGTTGCATCACTTTTATTCGTCTCGTCCATGGCCGTTTACTAATATTGGATTTCTCTCTCTTGCAGGGCCAGCAACGCTTCGCTCCACTCAACTCGTGGCCCGACAACCAGAACCTCGACAAGGCTCGCCGCCTGCTGTGTAAGTCGCAAATCCCCGACCCCTCACTCGCTGGCCGGAGCCACCCCCGAGGCGGGAATCCCTGTTCGTGCACATCATCGACTCACTCGCCACATCACGGCGCACGCCGCCGCACGGGTGGCTGGGATGCGGATGTGGAGGCACGACGGGATGTCTCGCTGGTGGAGACGATCAGGCCCCCGATGCTACTCTGTGATGAGTGCATTTGTTTGCTCTGCCGAGACTGACCATTTCATCTCTTCCGATAGGGCCCATCAAGCAAAAGTACGGCAACAAGATCTCATGGGCGGACCTCTACCTCCTGACGGGCAACGTCGCCCTCGAGTCCATGGGCTTCGCGCCCATTGGCTTCGCCGGCGGTCGCCCCGACACCTGGCAGTCCGATGAGTCCGTCTACTGGGGCGGCGAGACGACCTTCGTCCCCAAGGGCAACGATGTCCGCTACAACGGCAGCACCGACATCAACGAGCGCGCCGACAAGCTCGAGAAGCCTCTGGGAGCCACCCACATGGGCCTCATCTACGTCAACCCCGAGGGCCCCGATGGCTCTTCCGACCCCGCCGCCTCGGCCAAGGACATCCGCGTCGCGTTCGATCGCATGGGTATGAATGATGAGGAGACGGTCGCTCTCATTGCCGGTGGACACGCCTTTGGCAAGACGCACGGTGCCGTCAAGAGTGGTGAGTTTGTTCTCTCTTCCCGTGCTCGTCCCCGGAGCTGGTGGAAGGCTGCTCCGGCCGCTTCACCGCTCCTTCGTGCCGTGAGCATCTGCTGATGATTGGAATTACACACAGACAACATTGGCGCGGAGCCCGAAGCTGCTGACATTGGCGAGATGGGTCTTGGCTGGCACAACAAGGTCGGCGATGGCAACGGCCCTAACCAGATGACCAGCGGTCTTGAGGTCGTCTGGACCAAGACCCCCACCAAGTAAGTGATGAAAATGAAATGACCTCTGCATATCCCCCCATGTAGGAGTTGCCTTTCCCCCTCTTCTTGGCTCAATATTTGAGGCCTTTTCTCATATGCCGGACCGGTCATTTTGAGAAGGTCTTGAAGAGACGTTGAGAGAGACTTGCAGGGAGGCAAAGGAGGCGGCGTGAAAATCTATTTTTGGCCCCCCCGTCGGGTGATTATGCAGTGATACACACACATGCATACAACCACACACACACACACACACACACAAATGCTAACCCATGTACCTGCAGGTGGTCCAACGGTTACTTGGAGTCTCTTCTGCACAACAAATGGGTCCTCGTCGAGTCTCCTGCTGGCGCTCACCAATGGGAGGCTGCCAACGGCACCCTCGACTACCCCGACCCCTTCGACTCGACCAAGTTCCGCAAGGCGACCATGCTCACCTCCGACCTGGCCCTCATCAACGACCCGAGCTACCTCAACATCACCACGCGCTGGCTCGACCACCCCAACGAGCTCGCTGACGCCTTCGCCAAGGCCTGGTTCAAGCTCCTCCACCGCGACCTCGGCCCCGTCTCCCGCTACCTCGGCCCTGAGATCCCCAAGGAGACCTTCTCCTGGCAGGACCCTCTCCCCGCCCGCGAGGGCGACCTCATCGACGATGCCGACATCTCCAAGCTGAAGGCCGACATCCTCGCCGCCCCTGGTTTCGACGTCTCCAAGTACGCCTCCGTCGCCTGGGCCTCCGCCTCCACCTACCGCCACTCCGACAAGCGCGGCGGCGCCAACGGCGCTCGCATCGCCCTCGAGCCCCAGGTCAACTGGGTCTCCAACAACCCCACCCAGCTCAAGGAGGTCCTCGACGCCCTCAAGGCCATCCAGACAAGCTTCAACACCGGCGCCAAGAAGGTCTCCTCGCTGACCTAATCGTCCTCGGCGGTGTCGTCGCTGTCGAGAAGGGCGCCAAGGACGCCGGCGTCGACGTCACCGTGCCCTTCTCCGCCGGCCGTGTCGACGCTACCCAGGAGCAGACCGACGTCCGCGCCTTCGGCTACCTCGAGCCCCAGGCCGACGGCTTCCGCAACTACGGCCGCGGCACCGCACGCGCGCGCACCGAGGAGATCCTCGTCGACAAGGCCGCCCAGCTGACCCTCTCCGCGCCCGAGCTGACCGTCCTCGTCGGCGGCCTGCGCTCCCTCGGCGCCGTCTTCGACGGCTCCAACACGGGCGTCCTGACCTCGACCAAGGGCCAGCTCAACAACAACTTCTTCGTCAGCCTGCTCGACATCTCCACCGTCTGGGCCAAGAGCGCCGACGACGGCGAGCCTGGACCGGCACCGACCGCAAGACCAAGGAGCAGCGCTGGACCGCTACCCGCGCCGACCTGGTCTTCGGATCGCACGCCGAGCTGCGCGCCATTGCTGAGGTGTACGCCATGTCTGACGCCAAGGAGAAGTTCGTCAAGGACTTCGTGGCGGCGTGGGACAAGGTTATGAACCTGGACCGCTTCGACCTCAAGGTCAAGAAATAGACGCCTTTTGTCTTCTTTTTTCTTTGTTCTTTTTATGAAATGGGGGGGCTTTTAAATCGGCTTGGAGTTTTTGGGTGGGAAACTTTTACTCTGGTTTTAGTATACTTTTTGACTCTTCACGGACATACTTCTTTTCTAGTTTACCCAGAATTTGAGATCTTTTTAAATCATTCGATGCTTTGTGTTTGTGATGTCAATGATTTCTGGATTTCTTCCCAATATCTCCATCAAACTGAATATCCAACCTTCTCTTCCTCTTCCGCCCGGACTAACCTTTTTCTTTTCATCTAAACTCTCCCGAGATAAAACCTGTCGCGATGACAAATGTGCTGGAGAACTGCCCATCTCCAACACGCACACACCTCTAGGGGCCGAGAAGCCATGTTTGGTCACAAGGGTTGAATGCAGATGCATTGCAATAACATGGTAACTTCTAAAGACCTGCGGTCTTGGGATTGAACAGACGATGCGATGGAACAGTTGCGATTCTAGGTGGTACCCTTACTTTCTTTCCTTTCTTCCCTTCTGTTCGTATTCTTGCTGTTATTAATGTTGTCATTGCAGTAGGTTGCCGTAATCTGCACTAACTATCCGCCCGAGTAGTTGAGCGAAGCTCGTAGGCATGAGCAACTACGAGAAACTTGCTGACATCTTAAACCTGTCTAATATCTCAACTGGCTCAAGAACCATCTCTTTCCATTGGCGATGATTTTTCGGGTTCTGCGTTTACTTCGGGTATGTGCGGATTTAGACGGAGAAAGAAGGTCGTGAAGCTGTTAAACTGGTAAATTTGACCGAGTGGGGCGTCCATCTTGCTGCTATCGTCTAGCAAGCTCCCTCCATACGCAGATATTTACCGGCAACTAGCAAATGAATTTTATCAACGCAAAGCTGCAGAAGCTTTGTTCGATACTTGAATCTAACTTCAAATTGTTCTCATCATAAGGGTGGCTTTGCAAGTCGGACACTCGAGTTGAACGCCGCTCTCACCAATTAGAAAGCTTCAAGAGCTCCGCTCCGGGGCTGCCTTGCGGAGGAACTAGCCGTGACGAGTTCGCCGGGAATGGCAAAAATGAAGCGACAGCCGGAGACCGATGGATTCCTCCCGCTATTCGCCGGATAAATGCTCACGTCCCTTGGATTGGCCAACATCACGTGGAGGTGGACCCAGCGAACTAGCAGGCCAGCTTCAAAATCGGAGTTGTCTGAACTCCATTTTCTTACATTTACAACACTTCGTTCCAGCTGCAGAGCGACATCGTCAGCAACCCAAACTAATACCATCTCCGGAGAGGCAGTCTGCATCAGCTGAGCGTACCTCCGTAATACTCGGACAGCTGTCTTTACCGCTTCTTTCGATGCGCAGTTAACGTCAGTTCAGCTCTCATCTGGTCCATCAACCTCAACTTGCACCGAGTCAGACACAAAATGTCAAAAACAGCGGTCGAAACCTCTTCCGTGCTGCTGAGAAACATTAACAACCCAAGCTCCTCAGCAACATCGGCCATCAGATACGAAGAAACAACATCATACGATGAAGAAAGGTCAAGATCGAGGGAAAGGGACAGGAGCCACTATGGGGCACAGGATGCCTCCAGCGTCACAGAGCTGACCTTTCCGGAAGGCGGCCTCAGTGCGTGGCTAGTAGTGTTCGGATCGTTCTGCGCTATGCTCTCTGTTTTCGGTCTCATCAACTCCGCCGCGGTCTTCGAGTCATACTTTTCAGAACATCAGTTGGCAGATCACTCGCCCTCAGAGATTGGGTGGATCTTTAGTTTGTACCTTTTCATCGTCTTCTTCGTCGGCATCCAAGTTGGGCCATTGTTTGACGCCTATGGCCCCCGTGGACTCGTCGTTGCCGGTGGCTTGTGCATCTCAGCAAGCCTTCTCTTGTTAAGTCTATGTAAAGGTACGTTCGCCAAGCTGAAGTCAAGACTGACGAAATGGCTGACTGACACCGGGCCTTCAGAGTATTACCAGATTTTGCTTGCCTACTCAATACTTGGTGGTCTGGGTGGCGCACTGCTCAACTCCCCCTCGTACGGCGCCATTGCCCACTTCTTTGACAACCGTCGCGGCTTTGCGACAGGTGTTGCGGCGACTGCCGGCTCGATCGGCGGAATCGTATATCCTATCTTACTCCAGAACCTCTTTCCGACACTCGGCTTTGCCCCAACTGCAAGGATCCTTGGATTCATCCTTCTTGGTCTTACGATCCCTGCGACTTTGTTCATCCGATCGCGGCTTCCGAAGAAGGACGGGCCAACTTCCATCTGGCCAGACTTCAGCGTTTTTCGGAATGTCAAGTTCACCCTCTCAGCGGTCGGCATTTTCTTCATGGAATGGGGTCTTTTCGTACCCATCACCTACATCATCTCATATGCTGCGAGCACACAGAAGAGCACTGTCCACTCTTACACGATCCTCTCGATCCTGAACGCCGGCTCGGCGATTGGACGTTTCCTACCAGGCCTTGCTGCCGATAAGTACGGCCGTTTCAACATCATTCTCATCACCATTGCCTTGTGCTTCATCACTGTCTTTGGTCTGTGGTTGCCGTCCAGAGGGTCTCAGCCAATGCTCCTCGCCTTCGTCGCCTTATTCGGTTTTGCAAGCGGCAGCAACTTGGGTCTTATTCCTGTATGCCTCGGGCAACTATGCGACGCGCGAGACTATGGACGGTATCTATCGACGGCGATGATGATGGCTAGCTTTGGGACGCTGAGCAGTCTCCCAATTGGAGGCGCCATCTTGCAGTCGGGGAAGGACGGCCAGAATTGGAACGGCTTGATCATCTTCTCTGGGGCTTCCTACATCCTGGCATTCATCTGCTATGCCTCGGTGCGGGTCCTAGCAGTTGGATGGAAGATTGCAGCAAGGTTTTAGGGTGAGTTCTGCTAGCCGGGTAGTGTCAGTTAGCTATCCGGGCAGTGTCCCATATGAATGAACTGTAATAAATACTTCAACTAGGACGAAAGTAGTAGAAGACGATAATAATGACTAATAGGTATATACGATAACGACAACCACGACGACGACGACGACGACGACAACGCCAGCGACGATAACGACAGCGACGATAAAAGTGAGTATAAACGTATTCACTTTAGCATAGATATACTACTTATGTGGTGGACACTGCCCGGATAGCCAAGTGACACTGCCCGGCTAGCAAAACTCTTTAGGATATTCTCATTGAAACTTTGTTGTCATACATGTAGCTAGCTACTTCGAGATAATCTACGCACCCACGGCAGGCACAGAAACAGACAACAGAGGTGCGTGCTGTGCAGTTCCCAAAGTATCGCGCTCACCCACACTCCCCTGTGCCCACGGTCGCTTGATAGTACACTTCCACGCCAGTGCTGGGTCGAAATACATGTTGACGACAATGTCTGCATCCTGTATCTGATACAACTTCTTGATGGTCTCATTAGTGAGAACATTGGCCTTCTTGACGCGCTGGTAGTGCTTCTCATCGTCAAACATAATATCAAACGTCAACTCAAAAGGTCCGCTGTTCTTGGACCGTACGACGCTTGCCACGTCTCGCATTGTAGCGGGTCCGGTTGGGACAGATTTGGTCTCGATCTCTTCTGGAGAAACGTTCAGGAAGTTGTCCAGATTGAAGAACTGCTTTCCAAAGGCGTCATCCTTCGCAAACGTGCCTGCGCCAACCGTAGAGGACTTAATCGGGAAGATGATCTTGTCGGTCGGGTCATCAATCTCCATCAAGTGATACAGACTAAATTTGAAAACCGCACCGGCGTCTTGCTCATGTGGACTCAGCGGGCTTGCGAAGTTTCCGGTAGTAGCAAGAATACCAGGGTAGTACAGATGGAGGCAGGAGACGCGGGCACTGTTGCAAATAGCCATGGCCTTCGCTGCTGTAGGAGCAACTACCTCGCCGAGAACGCCAACTTCGTGGGCAGGCTCGGAGTTTGGCTCCAAAGGTCCCATGATGGCGTTCCGTCCATAAACGTGGAAAATGAGGCGACAGTCCTCGGATTTATCGAGCTCCGGGAACAGACCTCGTGTGTAGTTTCGCACCCGGTTCTCGAGAAAGTCGTCCAGCTGGGAGATGAGGATAGGGTCACGGAAGCCACCGATGAAAATCGCTCGATGCCCGACGGGGGACACGCCCTCAAGCTTGATTTGATAAGTCGGGGTTGGGACGAAGCGGGAGCCCCAGCAGCGGGTTGTTCGACCATCTTCGAGGACCTTATACTGAGCTTGATCAAGATGAAGGACTCCGCCCGGGCCAGGAAGCTGGTCTGGTCTTGTCTTCTCATAGAGCGAGTGTGCTGCTACTGAGAGCGGAGTGCATCTCTCAATCGGGTTCAAAGGGGTCAGGTCAAAAGAATCCTTGCGAATCGTAGCAATCATGGAGCGGCCTTTGGGTACAGCACACTGGCCGCCACACTCCAGGATCTTCCCAAGATGGAACGCAGGAGCCCGCTCTACACCGAGGTTCATGCAAAATGCGGCAAACGGCGAAGGGTCATATGAGCGGCCAGCCACAATGATATCTGGCTTCTCTTCTTGAAGAGCTTTGATGAAACTGTAGACAATGTGAGTGAGAGATGCAGTCGGCCAGGTTTTGATGGCACTTACGGCTCAGGCCCCATCTGGGCAACGACATCAACTGCCGAGTCAACATCCTCGGGAGTAAGAGGAGGAACTGGGCCACAGGGACTGATCTTGCCGTCTTTCAACTTCTGCCGGATGAGGTCCTTGGGCACCGCAGCGCCAATTGTAGAAACTTTGAATTTGAAGCCGTTGTCCTCGATGATCTTATTGACGATGGCGAGAATTTCAGCAACATGCTTGTCGCTGCCGTCACCGCCGGCGCTGCTGATAAGGAGCTTCATGCCATAGTGGGCACAGGCTGTGATATATGGCGTTAGGTCGCGGATGTAGGACTCATCAGCAACTGTCTTCCGGCCCATGCCTAGTTTGAAAGGCCCGCCATCCGTGCTGCCGGAGTCGATAATAATAGCATCGGGACGATATTCATGAATGCCAAACCAGAAATTATCCGATTTGTATCCGTATCTTTCATCCTCAGTCTTAGTATCGTTACTAATAACAGAAAGGTGGTGCCTTACCCTAACATAGCATTAGCCGTGAGAATGCGGATCTCATCCGCTTGCTTTGTGAATCTGGCCATGGCGAGGGATTGGTATGGACAAACTTTTTCAATGTGATCGACAACCAACCAAACAATACGTTGAAAGATGGAACCAATTCTCAAACCTATCTTGAGGTATGGGAATGTTGACATAATTAAATCTGTTGCCGCACACTGGAATATGCTTGAAGTTGAAGGCATCAATATGGACACTCAAGTCAACCTGCGGAGTCGTATGGGACTAAGCTTGAAGGCTTCGGCTGTAACCCGCAAAGTGAATTGCGTTCGGCAAATGCCCGCAATCACACCCACCGAGTTCTTAGGTACATTTCGGCTATGTCCCGCATTGAGGTGACGGAAGATCAAGCAGTGGTCAAGCAACTAGGTCCACCTAGCCCGATAACCCCGCACATCCCACCGGCACCTCCGCATACCTCTTTGCTAGCAATTGGCGCGGACGCAGATGTCAAGTCATCTATGTTGCTGAGCATCTTTCCATTTTACATGTATCATTCATCGAGTCCAGAAGATATGCCGCAGACATCTTTTCGCGGCACAATGAGTGAAGAGAGGGGATCCACGCAGGCTCGAATGCCGGTGGCGTGTGACCCATGTAGGAAAGGCAAGAGAAAGGTACCGAAGCCCCCTCACCCCTGAGAAGCCGCTCTACTAGGGTCAACAGCTGACATCGATACGAAGCGTGACCGCATGGTACCCTGTTGCGGATATTGTGCGAAGACGGGGCGAGAGTGCGGTGTACCGGATGTGCTCGATTTGCAGTCTTCTTCCAAGCAGAAGCGCCAGCGGGTTCCGAAAGGGTAATATCCGTTCACTGTCCATACCAGACCGCAGGCATGACTAACGTAGACACAGATTTGTTGAGATTCTCGAGTCAAAGGTCAAGGCCCTGGAAGAATCCATCCGGAAGCAGCGTGCCGAGCTTGAATCACTCTCAACACAAGCCGAACATCCGCAGCCAATGGTTACAGGCTCAGCCGACTCCTCGACAGCAGCAAGAACCATCTCACTGGATCCAGTCTTGACGCCACACACCAGGACGACAAATGACCTGAACAGTGCTCCAGGCCCACTGCAGGATCACTCAAGTTGCCCAGTGAGTGCGAACACAGTAGTCTCGCTCAGCAGAATGAACGAACGGAGCGAAAGCGGCTTGTTCAGTACTATGTCGGTGATCTACGCAATATTATCTGCGGATGGTAGTGACCCAATTAGTTCGTCTCATCTGCGATCATGTTTCCATCCCCAAAGTATCAACTCAGACCAGCTCGCTATGCCAGCCATGACTGAAAAGTTTATTATCATGGAGGGCGTAACGTTTCTTGCGAGCTTCAAGAAAGCATATCATCTGCGTTATCCATTTCTGGACATGGAAGTCTTGGCGGCCAAGTTGGCGGAATGTGAATCCAACCGCAACATACAGCCCCTTGTAAACGCTAGCCCCGCAGAGCGCTTTCAGATTTTCTGCGCTCTCGCCATCGGGATTGCCATCGAAGGTCGCCGAATCTCATTTGCCACTCAGATTGAAGGTAACCTCTGCCTTCTAGCCCTCAGTCATCTAAAGGAGATCTTCAAACATTCCCAAAGCTGGGATCAAGTTCGGACATTGTTACTTTTGGCTATATATAGCATGAGTCGGCCCTCAGTAGGTTGCACGTGGCATATAATTGGACTTGCCGTCAGAATCAGCATGGGGCGCGAACATAATTGGTGCCCTTCACCAGACGTCCCAGAGCCTCCAGCTAGCACAAGGCGAGCCGTTCTTTGCGCATACATGCTGGAACAGTTGATCTGCCGCGCTTTACTCAGAGTATCCAGCCTGAGTGGCAGTGAATTCCCGCTTCAGGTAAGAACGCAGAATCAGCTACAAGTCAGCAGGTCACAGCTAATATTGGCAGTCTTCTCAAACCTTGCCTGCGACTTCAGGGGAAGTTGAAGATGATGTCTGGAAGTACTGGGTTGCTCGTAGTCAGCACTTGGCGGATAGTTCCACGGAGCCTCTACGCGAAAGCTCTATTATGCCGTTGGCCCATTCCATCAGTCATCTTAGGAGCTTCCAACCCGCAAACTGTTCAACAGAGGTGCAGCGGTTGCTCGACCAGGAATACCTCTGCGATATGGTCTGGCTGATGATGAGAAACGCAGCAGTAGCATGTACCGCACTTGAAAAGTTTTGCCTCTTTGTGTCCATCATGTTGCTCCGGCGTCTTCTACATGAGAAGGAGCCCTTGGTCTCCTGGATCACGGGCATGATGGTCTACAGGGCTGGCATGTTGTGTCTGAAAAGCACGAAGGTACTAGACACAATGTCTCAAAAGGAGGAGTTGGGGGCCCTTATCTCGGAAACGATTGATAAGTGCTCACAATACCTGTCACGAGTATGCACAGACTTCAAGGGCTTGGCATCACACAAGTCAAGATTTGATGCAGTCTTCCATTTGTATAACATGACCAAAAACGGAAATCATCACAGCACGGGTAACACTCGACAACAGACTATTTGTGTCTCTTTACCGATAGTCGAAGATGAGAAAACAGCGTTACAGGCTGCTCATTCGATTCAAAACCGATCTCACGATAGTCGAATCTCCAAGCCGGGCTTGTATGGCAGAATGTCACGATTGGTTTCTTGCGCCAGACTGGAATCCGATCAAGAGCTTCAGCTGCACCAAATCCTTTTGGCTACAGCGGAATGAAGCTGGCGTCTGCCTGACTTTGAAAGTCTCCAAATAAGGCTTCCCAGACAGTAGAGTCGTTCCACTCTGCCACAAATGAACCTAAATCATAATCGCCTCCATCAAACCCCACTCCATTATGCGTTGCGTTGAGCCAAGTGACAGGGACTGAACCCGCTGGTTGGGTCTGAGGGTCCTCAAAGACGGCGCAATAGCAGGGCTGCAGGTGTGCTGTGGGAAGCTGGCAAGTAAGCTGTGCTGTAATCAAGTCGTCTGAGAAGCATCCCGGTGAGACCTCTGGATGATACGTCTCGCTTGAGTTAAGCTGACCTGCACTTGATCCATCTGTTGGTGTAGCTGCGAGCTGTCGCCCGCTGGAGACTTCGCCCTCTCCCGAGACGACTCTAAGAACTTCGCGGCAAAGCAGGTTGAAGTAGCCCACATACTTCGGGGTCAGTTGTTTGGAAGTGACTTGTTCGGCCATGCGGCTCATTGTCCTGGTGCACAATCTCAACATTGCCTTGCACTCGACAAGTCTTCCACGAGACGACAGTTCCTTATATAGACCTGGTGCCCCATTTTGCCGTGTTAGCCCGTCTGCTCGTGTGTGGAACTTCACAATTATGGTATACAGAATTGAGAACCCAGCTGTGAGAACGCGATAAAGCCTTCCCGCGGTGGGTTCTACTTTGGCGTCTCCGGCCAACTTTGAGTAGAGAGTTATGACGTTGCTACCCGCGTCATATAGTTCATCGATGAGATCAATCGGCTCAATGAATTCCGAGGTGGCCGGCGTGGAATTCATGGATAGACAGATAAGAAAGAGCTGTTCTTGGTGGAAATGAAGGTCAATCCATCTTGCATCATTCAAGAAACTGTTGTCGTTCGACGTTGACTGGACATGGGCTTGTTGATACCGTCTGCTTCGCGACTTCCAGTCTAAGAGCTCTTCGAGATGCTGATAGTATAGCTTCCAGACCTCCGTCTTGATTGTCATGCTTTTTTGGCCTGAATCAGTAGCGCTAGATGGATTTTGCTTCGCGACGACGTGCCTCAGCGTTCCAAAATCGCGGACTGCCCGGGAACTTATTTGTCTGAGCTGGAAGTGCGAAATTGCTAGTGACATCTCAGTCAAAGCATTTGACGGATTCTGGAACAGGGGCTAAGGGCACTTTAGCGAAGTTTTCGGCGTTTATTAGCGTTAAGGCAGATAGGTTAGATAGTTCTACGCGTAACGTGCCTAGGGTCAGTTTTTTAGTATTATTATCTTCCTCATACATAAAGGTAAGTATAATTAAAATTAAGTATAACTTATTTAATTTTTAAGCTTTTTTAATATTCTTTAAGAGTTTAGATCTATAAATTATATACTAAACTTATTTTTTTTATTTTTATAAATATAGGCTTTAAAACTATAGAGTTATATAGCTTAGAAGTTTTTAGCTTTTATAGCTATAGCTATTTTTATATATAGCTTTTAGTTTTTAGGTTTATAACTATTTTAATAATACTTAGAAGTAGATTTTTCTTTTCTATTAAACTTATATTATATAACTAGTAAAGGAGGGTTTATTTCTATATTAAGTAAATAGATAATAGATAATAATATATATTATATAACTATTATTTTTACTAACTAAATAACTTTAAAAAGAAAAATATAATAGATAGTAAAGAAATGTTACTTTATAGACTTAATATCTTAGGAATAAGAAAGTATAGTAGCTAAATATAAACTTATTTTTAAAATATATAAGTATATAAAAGACTTTAAAAATATTATTATAGCTAATATAACTTAGTTTAATAAGAGTAATATTAATATTTTATTTATTTTTTCCTATTTTTATCTTAGGTATAAAGTTATAAAAGCTAAGCTAAACTTACTAACTTAACTTAAAAATAGACTAATATAGATATAAAGATATTATAATAACTAAATAGAAAAATAGAATAGTTTATAAGAAAGTAATAAGTTTCTATAGAAAATAGGTGAAATCTACTATAATACTATTAGTAGTTTATATAATTTAAAGAAAAGAGATAACTAGTAGAAGCTTAGATTTAAATTTAAACTAAATAAGTAGTCTAAGAAACTATATATAACTAATATTATAATAGAAAGCTATATATTTATAGTAGAGATATTAGATCTATAAATAATATAAGTTTAATATTAACTCCTATTACTAGATTTTCTTTTTTCTTTTTTCTCTTTTCTTTTATATTAAGAATAATAAATACTAAAAAGAATATACTAATTAAAGAATAATATAGTTATTAAAATAATATTCTTTACTAGACTAATAAATATAAATAATAACTTTTACTATATATCTCTTATTACTAATTACTATAATGGTAGAAATATAACCTATTAATATTAAAACTAGTTTTATTTCTTTTAAAGTAAGAACTTTTAATATTATTTAAAACTAAATAAAAGATAAATCAGGTTTAATAATAGCTTCTCTAATAAGTTTACTTAATTATACACCTAATTTAAAGGAAAAAATAAAAAAGAGTTATTAGTAGATATTAACTATATTTTAAAACCTACTTTAGATTATAATACTACTATAAAAAAATAAAAAATAAGTAGATAGTTCTATTTTATATAAAAGCTATAATATTATAACTTATAACTTTATAAAAGAGTAAGTATAACTATTATAGATTTATAGTTTACTTAACATTAATATTATATATATTAGTTAGATTATAATACTTCTTATTAAATTAGAACGTTTTTATAGCTAGTAATTTATACTTATTATAATAAATCTTTTTAAGAATAACAGTATTTTAAAGTTTACTAGTAATAATATTATAGATTTTATTAAGAAATATAAATCTTAGATATATATAGTTTACTAGACTAATATAAACTATTTTAAAATAGTTTATAAGTTTTATAATAATAACTATAAATAGAGTATTTAGTTTCTTATTAGTAATCTTAATAAATAGAACTCTATAAAAGCTATTCTAATTAAGTAGTATAGTATTATAGATAAGAATTATTTCTTAAATCCTAATAAAGAGCTTTATATTATAGAGGATAAACTTATTTTTAAAGAGAATAACTTAGTTAGTATTTTAGTGTTTTTTAATTAAAGAAAAAGCTTCTACTATAAAGTAACTACTAAAGAACTTTTTAAATATAAGGATTATAATCTTTTTTACTTTATTATTAAATATATACTAAAAGCTACTATTAAGTTTATAGCTAAAAGCTTATTTTATAAGGTTTTTAAACTACTTAGTAAACTATAGCTAGGAGTTAAATATATAATTATCTAGTAAGTAATAAGTAAAGCTATATATATATATAGTAAGTAGAAGCTTACTTAACTATTAGCTTTATTTTTAAAGAAGCTTACTAATAAAATACTTAACTAATTAAAGGAGATTTTCTAGTTTTTATATAAGAAGGTTCTTTTTAAAAAGTTAGAGTTTAATAAAATAGAAGCTTTATAAAACTAGATAGAATAATTAACCTTAAATATCTAGTAAATATAAGCTAATTTTAGTTAGGCTTAAGGTAATATTATATAGTAGAAGTATTTTATAGATATAAACTAAGTCTCTACTATATTTAGTACTTATAGATAATACTATCTACTTACTTACTTTATAAGTAGTATAATAATAAACTAAATACTTTATAATATATTTTAGATTAAGAAGTGCTATTTTTATAGAATAAATAGCTATTAAACTATTAACTACTCTATTATAAATAAGTCTAAATTAGCTAGAGTTATTTTCTATTCCAGAGGTTAATATATTAATACTTATAGAGATAGTAATATTATCTAAAATAATATTATTAATAAAAACTACTTATAAGAGATCTCTAATTTAGTAACTATTTAGGTATATATTATATATAATAGCTTATATCTTAAGCTTATACTTTTAGTAAAAAAGCTTTTCTAATAATATTATCCTAAGAAACTTATAAAACTTAATAAATTACTTTAATATTAAAACTATTAGTTAGCTATAGATATTTAGTTTAAAGTATAAAAAGAGACTTATTAATAAATAATAGCTATAAGTATTAACTATATTACTATTAATACTACTTAAAGCTATATAGTTAATATTATATAACTTAATAACTAAGATAAAACTTAGAACTAAGCTATTTATATTAATATAATTACTAAGTTAAAATATTCTAATAGCTATTATACTTCCTATACTAGCTATTTTATATAATAAGTATACTTTATAAACTAGGATTTAATTTAAGATTTAATCTAAATAGTTATTCTATTTATTATAATTAACTACTTACCTATTAAAGCTTAGAAAGATATAGCTATAAAAGAAGCTTAAGCTTTAATATTAAATAGTAAAGTAGAACTTAACTAAAGTACTACTAAACCTATCTACTATCTAATCTTTATATTTATAGAGAGAATATAAGTATAAGCTACTACTTTTTATAGTAAGAAGTATATAAGTAATATTACTATTTTAGAGTAGTTCTTCTTTAATAACTAGCTAGAATATAGCTAACTTAAATACTAATATACCTCTATTTTTATTAAGTAGTACTAGGACTAATAAAAAGAATTAAGAAGTATTACTATAAACTTTATTATTATTATTAACTATATTTATATCTTTAAAAAAAAGGTCTATAAGAGTATTTATTAATAAGTAGAATTAGGTTTATAAATAAGTTTAAGATAACTTTATACCTTAGATTAAGTCTATAAAAAACTTAATAGATATATCTATAAAATCTTTATTATAACTTACTACTTGTTTTATAGTTAATATTAATATAGCTAAAGTATAGATAATATAGAAGCTTAGTTTTAGTAATATTAAAGTTTTTATAATAGCTAACTAGGTATAATATATATAAAGGCTAGTATATTCTAGTTATAGCTATATAGTTATTTTAAAGGACTTTATTATACTCTATTTCTAAATAGCTATTTAAATTAGTAGGCTTTATATTTTTAAGCAAGCTAGTATTATTAATACTAAGTTAACTATTAATATTATCTTAGAGAAGTATATTAACTTAAATAGACTTAAAAGATATTTTATTTATACTAGGGTTACTATTAAAAGCTTTATAGATATAAAAGTTAAATTAGCTTTTATTAGGATTATTATAGAGGATATTTATATAGAGAGGTATTATATCTCTAATATTAGCTTCTTTATTAGCTTTATAAGATAAATAATAAAAGTTCTAATATTTAGTAGCTTATTTATTTACTATATATAGATAGGTTTTTTATATACTAATAAGTAGATTAATAGTAATTTTAGTTTTTATAATAGCTACTACTTACTTAAATATATTTTAAGCTTTTTTATAGATTAGTTTACTATTTTATTACTTATAATTATTTCTAACTTAAATAGGTTTAATAAAACTTAAAGCTATTAGTTTATTTCTAAAGAGGAGAGAAACTAGAAGCTACTACTATTAAGCTTAATATAGTAGCTAGCTTAATAAAATTAGAAATAAATAATACCTTAAGTTCCTCTAATAAATAGCTATCTAAAGCTAAAGATATATAGATATTTAATATTAACTAGGTAATACTAGATAAATTAATATAGAATAAATTAGAAAAAGGGAATAAAATTAAAAAAGTTCTTAAAGAAAGAGATAAACTTTTCTAATAAATCTTAGAAGTTTTAATTTAGTAAGCTATTACTTCTAAAGTAATATTAATAGTAGAGAAACTTACTAAACTTAGGAAATATAAGCTAGGTTATAGTTATTAAAAAGATAGTCCTCTTATACTAAATAATTATAAACTTAAACTAAAGTTAGAATAACGTAAACCTATTTAAAAAGCTAGAAATAATTCCTATAAAAATAGCCTAAATATCCTAATAATAACTAAGTAAGTACTTAGCTCTAAGAGATTAAAAAGCCTATCTACTATCATTTTTAATAGACCTAAAAAGGACTATAAGTAGCTCTCTAGTTACTAGAGGTCTAATTCTATTAATATTTTATTTTCTTAGAAAGGTATTACTATATAGTTCTAGATAATAGAATATATTCTACTTTATTATAAAGTACTTCTATATAAAGACTTTTATATAGTAGATATAATTAATACTAGTTAAATAGTATATAAAACTTATTATATTACTTAGTACTTAGATTTATTTAACTAAGCTAAATAAGTTAAGTACTAAAAAAGGATTCTCTATAAAGTTACTTTTATAAAATTTAAGTCTAGCTTAGAGCTATTAGAGAAACTATTATTAAATAGAGTTTATAAACTAATTACTACTTCTAAAAGAAATACTAAGTAAAGTATTAGATTTACTAGAGAAGAGGTATCTATTTTTTACTACTCTAGATAGAAAAAGAACTTTCTTAGAGACGTTTTTATAAAAATAAGAATAACTTTACTTTATAATACTATAAATAATATATTAGATAGTAGTAAAGCTAAGTAAGTTAATATTATATATAAAACTAAGGATAAGAAGATTTACTTAGTAAATAATACTTCTTTAGATAGCTTAATTCTAAAAAATAACTTAGAATAGAAACTAAAAATATAAACTAAAGTTTAAAATAACTTTAAAAAGTATTTAGGTAAATTTTATAGACCTAATTATATCTAAGTTTTTTAATTTACTAATAAGAGAATATTTTACTTAAGAATAGCTTAATAAGCTACTTATAATAATATTATACTTAATAAATAAAGAGAAAGATCTTTTAACTTAAGTTTAGAAGAATAGAGAGATAGCTATAGTATAGAAATTTCCCTATTATAGATCTATTTATCTATTAGTAGTTTTATTATAGTTTATTTAAATTATCCTTTATAAAGCTTAATAAGCTTAAAGCATTTTTATTCTTAAAGGTCTTAAAATTAAAGTTATTAAAATACTAAAAGACTACTTTATAAAAAAGATTCTTAAAGAAAGTTATATACTCTATTAAAACTCTTTCTTCTTTATAAAAAAGAAGGATAAAAAGATATATTTTATTAAATTAGCTATATAAGTTAATAAAGTTATATTTTAAGATACTATCTTACTACTAATAAGAGATAAGTTTTTTAAAGACTTTACTATATATTAATATATAACGTCTTATTATAATAATAATAATAATATAATAATATTCTACTTATTTAAATATTCTATATAAAATAAACAAATAGACTTTTATATATATAACCTTATATAAAAATATTTAGTTTATTATAACCTATAACTTTATAAATGCTTATATAATCCCTTATATTATGTAATCCTACTTATGTAATTAAGAGCTTTACAGCTTATGTTTCAAGTTATCTTTCCCCTCCTTTTTCCCTACCTTAGGATGTAACCTGCTAACTATATCAACCAGAATCATCATAATATATTCCTTCTCTATCAATTATCTATAAAAATAAATGCCTATAAATGCTGAGGATTATCACTTTTTATTATAATATATCTCTATCTATAACCCTATACTATATAGGCGCATATACTACACCTCTGAATACCTTTATACCTATGCTAACACTATATACTAACTTCTATTCTTACTTAATTTCTTCTTTAACTATAACTAAATCCTCTTTAATTTTAAAAGTAGAGATTTTATAATATTTACTAGTTCTATTAAGCTACTCTATATATATTTTATTTTAAGAAGTTATTAATTCTATTATATAGTTTATAAAGGTTATAATTTAAATCTTTTATAACTTAATCTCTTACTACTATAAAGCTTTCTTAGATAATATTATAATTAAAAGACTTATTATATAGTATAATAATAAAGAGGTTTCTAATTATTCTAGTATTTATAGATTTATTTTTAAATATATTTAAAATATTAATAAAGTATTATTTAACTTTAAACTTATAAAATATTCTATCTTAGCTAATAAGTTATAATAAGCCTAAATAGTAATAGCTATTATAAAATATATATAGAACTAATAGCTACTATTTAGAAGAATTAAAAATTATTAAAATTACTAAATAAGAGATTTATAATAGACTTAATAATATTTAATCTTTCCTTAATATAATATCTTTTTATTAGATTTAAATTTAATACTTTTTAGCTATTACTAAACTTCTTATTAAATTCTTATAAAAAGAAGTTAAGTTTATATAGAGAGATATTTAGTAATAAATAATAAATAAACTTAAATATAAGCTTATATCTTCTCTAATCTTTATTATTTTTAATTATAGTTTAGATAGTAATATTATCTATTTTACTATAAATACTAGTAGTATAAACTAAAATATAGTTCTAAGATAATATATTAGTAATATATAGTATATATCTTATTATAAAAATAGCTTTTAGGTACGCGTTAAGCTAAACTATAATACTAGCAAAAAGGAGCTTTAAAGCCTCTTTAAAGTATTAAAATAGGTTTATAACTACTTATATAGCTATTAGTTTATTATTAAAACTAATACTAAGATACTAATAGCTTAGATTAATAGTATAGCTTCTAACCTTTCTAAAGCCTTTATTATTAAATAAATTACCTAGATTTATATATTTAACTTTAAAATTAAATATCTCTAGTATATAGAATACTATAGCTAATAACTTCTTATAGAAAACTAATAAGCTTTTAAATAAGTAAAATAAAGAAATAAAAAGAGAGATTAATAACTAGATTAACTAATAAATCTTCTTTATAAATATATAAGCTTATTTATTCTTTAATAAAGCTTAAGAATATAGGAATAGAGAAGAAGTAGCTTAAAATACTCTTATTACTTCTATTAAAAACTTAGGAGATATATAGGAAGCTTTAATAGATATTCCTCTTTTTATATTAAGTAATTTATAGACCTAGTCTATTAAATCTAAATAGATTATATACTATTTAAATATATTTTAATAGCTTCTAGGAATTCTAGTAACTTAGTATAGAAAGTAGTAAGTAAAAGCTTTTATATATACTTTATAAAATAGGTTTTTCTTTATATAACTATCTACTTAGAAACTAACTTTATAATATATAGTAAATAACTTAGTAAAAAGAAATAAGCTTATTACTTATATATATATTAAGAGTAGCTACTAAAAATAAAATACTATTTTTAAGTACTTTACTAATAAGTATATATAGAAAAGCTTCTACTAGTTTATTATAAATATAATTACTTCTTACTTAGACTACTAGCTTTATAAAGCTTACTAAGTTAATAACCTCTATATATATATATCTTACTAGTCTTCTATTCTCTTAAGTAGTATTAGATATTTAGAAAATAAAAAGATATAATATTATTAAAGCTAGAGACTTTTTAACTAGATAAATAGAAGCTTACTAAATAAAGTAAGCTAATTTAAAACTTATTACTAAGTTTATTTAGGAAGATATTATCTACTAATATAGACTTTATAGAATACTTATAGTAGATAGAAGACTAGAGAATAAGAGATATATTATTATATTTAATAAGAAGTATACTTTATACTATTAGGTTATTATTATATATAACCTCTATACTAATAGAACTATTAAGAAAAGCTACTAACCTATTATATATACTTTTATAACTTAGTTTAAAAATACTAGCTTAGATTTTTACTTATACCTTTATATTCTACTTTTTATAAACTAAATAACTATTTATATATCTACTAGCTATTCTTTTTTTTATCTCTTTTATAAATATAACTTAGTTATACTAATTAAAACCTTTATATTAACCTAGAAAGTTCTTAACTAAGCTAGTATCTTAATATCAGAATAAAAACTTATTATATATATATAAGCTTTTATATAACTTAAAAAAGATAGAGAGAAAGCTAAAGAATAATTACTAAGTAGTATAAATATATTACTACTTAATTTAATACCTACTATATTTAAATATTTTAACTTATATACTTAAATATAAGTAACTTAGTTCTAGTATTTAATATTAAAAGATTAATTAATAAGTTAATAGATATAAAGCTTAGATATAAATAGAATAAACCTTTTTAGATCTATTTAAAAGCGCTTAAAAACTTATTATATTAGCTTATAACTTTTATTAGTAAACTTTTCTAAAGATCTATATATATAGAGAACTACTTAAAAAAGTTTATTAAAGTTTCTAAAAGTTTCTAGGAGCTTAATAACCCTATTACTCTTAGAAATAACTTTATAGATTATATTACTTATACTTTTATATCTCTTAGTAAGAATAATAATATATTTACTAATAAAAATATTAAAAACCTTATAATCCTAAGTACTATTTATTATACTAAAACCTAATTACTTTAATTTAATATAATAAAACAAGAGAGGTATCTAGATATAGAAAACCTAAATAATAATAGTTTATAGATATAATTCCTTTTAGTTACTATTATTTTCTTTCTATTTAGTAATTTATTTCTAGTTTTTTTTTATATACTACTCTTTAAATTAATATCTAAGAAACCTATATAGTAATATTCCTTCTTTTCTTTACTCCTTTTATTATTTTTCCCTCTATTTATAATTATTTTATATGTTTTATAGATATAATATTATTTTATTTTATATATACTATTAAAAACAAAACCTTCGAGAAGAAAAACTCCTCTTTTACTAAAATAAACTACTTTTAACTACTTTTAGCTAGAATATAAGCTAGAATAACCTCTAGTTTACTATAATTAATTTCTAATAGAAACTCTCTTATAAAGATATAGTTTATAAATATAAATAAGTTAGTACTTATTTTATACTTATTAATTTACTTCTATACTATAGCTTTAATATTTCTAGTGAAGTTTAATATCTAAATAGATATATTTTATAGTCTACTAATTAATCTATAACTTAGTAATCTTAATTTTTATATATTACTACTCTTCTACGACTTTTTTCTCTTACTAAACTTAAACTTTTAGTAAATATCTTTATTAGTATATAAGTATACTTTTAAAGTATCTTTATAATAGATATAGTTAGTATAAGCTTATTAAGTATAGAGATATATTTAAAATATAGTTTATAGATTTAAGCTCTATTTATTTTATCTCTAAGAGAATAAGTATAAGCTTTATAGTAGTTATAAAATAGTATTATAGCTTTTAAATACCTAAATAAACAAATTATATACTACTACTAAGTAATAAAAGCTTAGGATTTTTACTACTTATAGTTTATATAAAGTTATAATTCTATTTATAATAAATATCTACTTATAGAGGAGATTAAAAGGAGTATCTAGATATTTAATTATACTTTTTAAATATTTTAGGCTTATTATACCTTATTAGAACTACTTTATAACTTATTATATAAACTACTTATATAATAGATTAAAATTAATAAACTAAGCTTATAAAGGAGTAAAAACCTTTATTAGCTACTACTAAAAAAAAGAGTAGAGTAGTAATATATATTTAAAGTTAAGTTATTAAATATAATATAATAAGAAGAGTTATTATTAATCTCTATAAAATACTTCTTAATATTAGTTAGTAGCTAGAACTTATATATTTTAAATAAGTATTACTTATAGAACTAATTAGTATTTTTAACTATATTAATAACTAAAAAAGAAAAGATTAATAATAATAACTACTTTTATAGATCTAATTTAATATTATTTATTTAAAGGATAGAATATAAAGATAATATAGATATAAGAATTAAAACTACTTTAATAGCTAACTAAAAAAGGATATATATAGGTAATAAATAGGTAAGTAATTATAACTACTAATTTAATAGTAAACTATACTTATTCTCCTTATTTTATATCTTATTATTTAATTTATAAATTACTGTTATTCTATCTATAGTAAGAATAATTATAACTACTTAATACTATCTATAAAATACTACTTTTATAAAATAATAGCTTTATAAACTTTAAATAAATATATTTATAAATAATTATTTATATCTATAAAGTATATTATACCTTACTACTTTTTAAAGTTTTATTTTATTTATCTTACTTAATATTTATTATAACTACTTTAATATATTAAATATCTAATAAGCTTAGCTTTATAACTTAGATAGCTTTTCTATACTATTTCTCTTTATTTTATATCTATAAACTAGTTTTTCTACTCCTTATATTTATTAATATATCTTCTATTATATTTATAACTACTATTTAAGATCTTACTATTATAAAAGCTATTAGTAGTAAATATAAAACTAAATATTATATAAAAGCTAACTAAACTTCTAGAACTATTTAGTAGTTATATTTTTAAGTAGATTATAATATAAATAAATTAATTACTTAAGTTAATAAGCTTATTACTTAGCTTAAGTTTATATATTTTAAAGATACTCTAATTTAAACTAAAAAAAAATAATACCTTTACTTCTATTTAAATTATTCCTAACTATTTTAACTTATAGAAGTAGATTCTAGCTAAATAGGATAAATAATAGTTATAGTTAGATATCTATAGTTATTAAGAAAGTAGTTTAATAAGATTATAAGTATTTATAACTTCTAAAATATAATTATTACCTAAGAATTACTAAACCTATATAATATTAAAAAAGCTTTAAATATAGTAATATATTATACTAAGAAGTAGATTAAGCTTATAATAGTAATAATATAAGAGGATTTTATATTTAATAGCTACTAGGTTAAATAGATTAAAAGATATTAATTTATTATCTTTATATATACTTTTCTATATATAAAGGATATACTAAACTATATATAGTTAGGAATTATAATAGACTAAGCTATAGTGTATTTTTTTACTTATAATAACTACTAAGAAGATAAGTATATTAAGAATTAGATTATTAAGACTTTTAATAATATAAAGCGTTAGTATATAAGTTTAAAGCTAATATTAGCTTACTTTACTTAATAAATAACTATTCTTAATATTATATAAACTATATATATATAGTAGTTAGAAATACTCTTTTTTAACTAAATAAAGTATTTTAATAACTTTAGAAACTTTAGTAAACTATAAAAAATATTTAGAAATATATTAGTTAAATAGATATAGTATATTATAGCTAAGTTTTATATTATACTAAAGAGAAAGAGAAATTATAATACTATTCTTAGAAAAATAATACTAGAAATAAAACTAAACTTCTAAGTAATAAATATTCTAGTTTTTAATAGAGTTTAATACTTCAATATAATATATAATAAGTATATTATTAATTATAAGTATACTTTAAATAAGTTTTAAAATAACTAACTACTTTTACTAATTAATATAACTAATATTAGGTCTATAAAGCTTCTAGTAATTAATATTTTAGTATCTAAAATACTACTTTAGAAAGAATAAACTATTTAAACTAAAGTAAGCTAAATACACATTATAGACTTATATTAATAATATAGATAAGAAACTTCCTACTTATATAATTAATATTATATAATAGAAAGTTTAAAGCTATTTTAAAATCTCTATACTTTATAGCTAACTCTAATAGTAGTAACTATTTTACTTTCCTAACTATTCCTTCTAATTAAAAATATACTTCTCTATAACTTTTTAGGTAAGTAATATTAAACTTTACCTAGCTTCTAAGTATTATAATAAAAAAGATCCTATTTTAAAAAAAGCTTTATAAACTTAATTTACTATTAGTTTTAATAGATTTAAATAGTAGTTAACTTAATATATAGATAAAGCTATAAATATTTTTATAAACTTCTATAATACTTAAAGTATTCTATATTTTAAAGACTATTTATAGCTTAAATATATCTAAGCTTTATTATACCTAGCTATAAGAAATATAAATTATAAAGTTTAAATTAACTTTATAATAAGTATTTTATAGTTATCTAACTAGAGAGATAATAGCTAAATTAAAGTATTATAATACTCTACTAAAAACTATAAAGTATTTAAAGAAGTTAATATAGTAATACTAATTATCTATATCTATAAGAATTACTTTATTTATTTTACTATTAACTAATCTATTAGTAATATCTACTTTATAGACTTAAACTTTATTTTTAAGTCTAATAATAACTTTATCTATACTATAAATAACTTTTATATATAATACTAAGTATTTAAAGCTTTACTAGACTTTATAAAGCTTCTATACTAGTAAAGAAAAGTAATAAACTTAGATTAATAATAAGATAACTTTAGTTATAGTTTATAATATATTAAATAAATATAAAGCTTTATAATAGAAAACTTCTTTAATACTTACTAGTATAAAAGCTATAAAATAAACTATAGAACACTTTATACCTTAGTTAACTAATATAAATCTTAGATTATAATAGAGTTTTATAACTACTTAGAAGTTTATAATAACTCTCTATTATACTTTATTATATAAACTACTATATATTATCTTATCATTAAATATCTTACTACTATAGAAGTAAAAACAGTAACTTAGAAGCTTTTTAGTTCTTAATAACCTCTTACTCTAAAACCTAAGTTTATTACTCTATTACTAGGTTTTTAAAGTAAATTATTTATAATACTACTTTACTTTCTAATTATTAACCTACTTACTAGCTTAGAAAGTTTACTACTTTTAAGTTTATAAATTATACCTAAGATCTTAAATAGCTATAACTAACTTAGTAAGTCTCTATATATTAACTAGTTTAAAGCTTCTATACTTATTAATCTAGCTTTTTTATTACTTTTAAGTTTATAAATAATATCTAAAACTTCTAATAACTTTAGTAAAAATAGTAACTCTTAGAAAATTTCTATTTAATTTAAGAAACTACTTAAGTAGTATATATTAAAACTTAAAAATACTAATTAAGTTATATATATTAATTAATATATTAATTCTTAAGCTTAAATAGAAGTATATATATTTTAAAAAAACTATATTTATAGGTTTTTAAGATTTCTTAGCTAGAAAAGCTAAGTATATTATAAGTTTAAACTTAAGTAAAATAAAGTTTATAATCTAAATAAGTTAGAAGTAAGAAATAGAAAGAATAAATATTATAAGCTTTATAAATAAGAATAATTAAGAGAGATATATATAAATAGAATAAATAAGTTTAAATTATTTTCTAGTAAAGCTAGCTAGCTATAAAATAATTAAAAATAATTAGAATAGAAGCTAAAAATATTTTAATAAAGTTTTTAGTATTTATTAGTATTAAAGTAAATAAGTTAAATAGTTCTATATATAATATATTTAGTTAGTTTTTAGTATTATTATCTTCTTTATATATAAAAGTAAGTATAATTAAAATTAAGTATAACTTACTTAATTTTTAAACTTTTTTAATATTCTTTAAGAGTTTAGATCTATAAATTATATACTAAACTTATTTCTTTTATTTTTATAGGCGTAGGTTTTAAAACTATAGAGTTGTATAGCTTAGAAGCTTTATAGCCTTTATAGCTATAGCTACTTTCGTATATAGCTCTCAGCCTTCAGGCCTATAATTATTTCAATTCCTGCTTCAAACCAACTCGTCCAGTGATGCATATAGCAGCGCGGCTTGTGCAGCCTTCAAGTCTACATCGTCCAGGTTTGCTGGAAGCGTAACCGTTATGTCGTCATCTGCGATCCCGAACGGTCTGCCGAGAGTCGTGCTCACGTTTCTATCAACACCATAGCACTGCCAAAATACGCGGCGTTGCATCTGTTCCTCGAATGCGGGTATGCGTTGCACTGGTCGAAGATGAAAACTGCAGGCGACGCATGCTCTGAGACAGAGGAAAGTCAGGTCCCAGAGACTAGCACCAATCGCTTGGAACAGGCGATACCGCGTGATGAGAAGAAGATTCTGTACACCCGTGATGCCATGAAGAAGGTTGACGTGGTTTATGTCTCGCATCGCGATGGCGAAAAGGTCATTGGGGCTTACAAGACCCTGTTGGTGGTTTTCAATATTTTGAACGCATAATTCCTGATTCCGATACAACGCTCCGGTGGGCATTATAGCATAGGCGCGAAATGATTCCTCTGGACAAATGGTCACCTCCGGAGAAGCAATGGCTTGAAGAACCTTGATTCTCAGACCCTCCACCACACGTACTTCGATGTACGGGTAACGGGAGAGTGATCTTCTTGTATAGGTCTCAAATAATGAGTCTACCATAATCGGTGACAAGGTTGACGATGAATTCGATATTGCAGAAGCTGACGTGTTTCGATTGTAGCTCAGAGGCCAGCTGAGTGTGCCACTCGACTTCGCTACCTCGGTCTTGATTTTTGCGAATATAAGGTCAATGAACCTGAACTACTATTAACGTCTGTCGTCTTTGAAGATGCTTCGGGGTACGCGATGCCTCACCCCATGCCGTGTTCATTCGTGGAGGCACCAATCCCAATTGGTGATGCATCAGGCCAGTCGTTTCTCATACCATGATTGCCGGGAGTGAGATCTTCAGCAGCCATCGGCCGCCCACCTTCCCTGCGTTTACTCTCTAACAGGGCTTTGACCTCTTGCTCTTGCCTTTGGAGCTCGCGAACCCTTTCTTGAAGGGACTCAACATAACTTACACAAGATCAGAGATACACATTTGCAATTGAGACGGGCTGTATCGTACCTCCGATTATGGGGGCTCGAACTCGACACACCGGCTATTAGACAGTCCACGTCGGCTTGCTCACATGGACCGCACCTTGGCATTTGTCCGTCACACTAAAGGAGAGGGAAAAAAAGTGAGCTTCGTCAGCCGGTGGGATAAAGAATAACTAACCCTAACCTTGCGCATTCGGCATCTTGCACATGTTGGGCGTAGAATTTGGCGCTGTGGTGATTCCATGAACACAATTCAATGGAGATGCACGACTGTCAGTGATTCAAAAGCAGTGTTTCTGGTGTGAATGAGAAGAATCCGGTCAATAAGCTAGCATTCAGGCCTGCAAGGGTTGTTGTCAGCGATGGACGGTCACAGGTGCGTTCTTGGCACGGTTGTGCGGCACTGCTAATTCATTTTAATTGTTAGACTAGCTAGGAGCGCCATCCGCATTCTGTGGCCTAGGTGTACCCCGGGGGCAATCCGCACTAGAAAATCGCCATGATGTTCGCGGGGCTCGCTATTCCACCGGGCAAGTTGAGCGGTTGGCTAGTTACAAAGAATGTCCACCGGCCCAATTCCTTACATCTCTTGGAGAGCGCCTCAAGACTGAACTGCTCACCTATAGGCATACCCCAGCCTGAGAGAAATACCTCGTGCAGTTTCAGCCTATCGCCCTCAGTGACAGGAGGCCACGACTCATATGCGTTAGTATCTCCGGCCACAGCGGCGAATCCAGCCCCCCAGTGCCAACGAGCACTATCAATACTGCCGGCCACTCCCATGTATTTGCGGTCAGCGCCCTCTCGGAGACCCATTTCGTCTTTTTCCGTCTCGTTAAGCGCCTCATACTGAAGTTGGTAGCCGCTGCGAATGAGCAAAATGTCGCCCTCCTGGAACTTGATATCATGTGAATCAGCAATTGTTTGCAGATCTGTGTACGGGATCTCGAAACTGTCGAATGCATTGTAAGAAATATTCTTTCCGGCGGCATAGTCTGCCCAATCGAGCAGAACACCTCTTGAAGCAATGGGGCGCTCAGCCAGGTCTGCAAGACTTAATTAGCTCAAGATTCACAAGCGGTTGGCGTCATTATACATACTCTGAATGCCAATGCGCGTGTTGTTGTAAGGTCCGGATATGTCGTTCTGAGTGGCATGATTGTAGAACTTCCTGCCCTCCAAGTATGGCATATGCCGTGGGCCATCCCAGTGAGTAGAAGCCTGGGTGTTGATGGACATCTAAAAGGTCAGCGAGAGATGTTCTAGTGACGCCCAATGTACATGTAGCTGACCTCGTCGTCGTTGGAAATCTCCTTGACAATTATGTTGTGCTTCAATTTCGCTCGCGCCGGATTCATAGGCCGCAGCGGCTGATCCAGAGGCAAACTGTCATGGTGTGAGCCTTGCCTTCCAGACTTTGCAAATCCGTAACCCACTTCAGAGGAATCACTTCCCCAGTTTGGATGTTTGACACAGCGGCTTGACGAGTGACCTCTGCAGTGATGAGGTTCTTTCTACCTAGCTGGTCGTCTTTGTCCCAAAGTCCCCAGGCCGAATACTTTGGGTCGGAAGGTTCAAGAGGTAATTCATCGAAAGAAACATTGACAGATGCTCTTTTACTCATCTCGAGAAGAGGATGACTCGACGAAAAAGATGCAATCGTTAAAAAGACTATGAGCATGAAACCTGATGCCATGGTTGCTCTTGGGGGGATGAACATAGTCACTTCCAAAGCGCCTGGGCTATTCACGACAAACCGGTCAATTTAAATCTGAATGAAGCTCTCATTACCCACATATGACATTGCAACCTCGTCTGTTCCTTATTGGGTACGTAACGAGGGATGAATACATGAGATAATGCGATAGGTGACAAGCAAGATCATCAGGGATTCCTCCTTCCGCGAGCACCCGCATCAGATAAAGAACCACGCCACTGACGCTAGAAATATAAGCGGTCTGCGGGAATTGACCGATCCTTTTTGCCGTGGTGCGGACCTGGAAATCGCGGGGTATTGGGCGTGTCGTGGGGTATGGGGTACGGGGTACGGAGCAAGGGGATGGGGCGTAATGCGGATGGGCCGACCGCATCTTGGCATTCCGATGGTCAATCTCAGAATTGTCTGCTCGTGGCTCGCAGTACCTACATATATGTCGTCTATTCCAAGGACTCGCTCAGTTCTCCATTGTCAATGTCACCGAAATCGCTGCTATTCTGGAAATCATGGCTGACCCGACGAAACCCTCAACCGTTGAGGTTGAACACGAAGACAAGGAGAAACCGGGGACCGCCCAGGTTTCAAACATAGACCCTGTCGCTAAGAAGTCTTTGTTGCGAAAACTGGACTATCGCATGATGCCAGTATTTTTCATCTTGTACTTCCTCAATCACTGTATGCTGACCCTATGATCTTGAAGGTTCGTAGTTCTTGACTAACCTTCCTAGGGGATCGGAATGGACTGCCTCAAGCCAAGCTCAACGGGATCTCGGACCATCTGGGCCTCCAAGGTACCCAGTACAACACCTGCATATCTATCCTCTATGTTGGATATCTCACCGCCGGCATACCATCGAACATGATCTTGACGCGAGTTCGGCCGTCTATATACATGGGTGTTTGCATGTGTGGCTGGGCCATCGTTTCCGCGTTCACGGCTATGGCGGACAACTACGTGCATCTTCTCGTTCTGAGATTCTTGCTCGGGTGGTTCGAAGCCCCCTTTTACCCAGGCGCCATCTACCTGTTGAGTCGATTTTATACGAAGTCCGAGGTAAGACCTTGCCTATGGCTTCCTGAGACCAAACTCTGACGAACTTCAGCTTGCGACGCGCCTGGCCATACTGTACTGTGGGCAGCTCAGCTCAAGTGCCTTTTCAGGGCTCATCACTGCCGGCATTTTCGCAGGCCTTGACGGAACGAAGGGCCTCCACGGATGGCAATGGTGAAAACTCAACGACGAATAATTGGGGTTCCATGCTAATTAATACTCAGGCTCTTCATAATTGAGGGATCAGCAACCTTCCTAGCGGCAATCGGAGGCATCTTTTTGCTTCCAGATACACCTGGCAAGACCCGGTGGCTTACGGCAGAGGAGAATGCCTGCAGCGTCATTCGATTGGAAGAGGACAACATGAACCAATTGAAGCACGAGACACCAATCCAAGGTTTGGTGAGCGCCTTGAAAGACTACAAGGTCTGGTTGTTCATGTTCATGCAAAACATGCATTTTTCAGCCATGTCCTTCAATCAATTTTTCCCAACCATTGTCAAGACCCTGTAAGTATTAAGTCACCTATTCTACTCAAGTCCACCTATCTGACAATCAGCAGTGGGTACGATCGTACCATCACATTGGTCTTAACATCACCCCTATATGTCTTTGCAGCAATGTTTGCGCTGGCTCTATCCTGGTCCTCTGGACGGTTTGACGAGCGCGCCTGGCATATTTATAGTGGCAACGCCCTTGCTGTAGTTAGCTTTGCTGTATATTATAAACTAGCTATGACATATATATAGCATCTATATAAATAAAATAGCTTATATTACTCTAAATCAGAGTCTAATATAAAGGGGTTTTATAAATTAGAGATTAATATACTAGAATATTAATTTAGAAAATAAATTAGAAAGTAAGTTATATTATATTTTCTTCCAAATATAAAACTATTTTAAATACTTAAGAGGTTATAATATTTCTTTGAATAAAAAAAAATTATAAACTTTAATTTTATATAACTAATATTTTATTATTTTATGTATAGGTTTAGTTATATAAATAGATATAAAAAAAAGTATTAATAAAAGAAATAATAAAAAATTACTTTATAGCTTTATTATTAAATTATAAAAAAAGTAAGTATTTTTCTTTATATACTTTTTATTATAGTTAAGATTATAGATACTAAAATAGTAACTAGTATTACTACTTTATTTAGTATAAATAAAGGTTTTTTTATTAATTTAAAGTAAATATTAAAGTAGTTATTAAAGTAGTAAAATAGTAATAATAATAATATCTTTTATATTACTTCTACTTCTTAATTTTCTTTTTTTATTTATAATATTATAAATATATATATTATTTATTTTATATTTATATATATTTATATATAGTTATATAATAATTATAATATTTTTTATTTATAATAATATTCTTAATACTAATTATATTATTTTTAAATAGCTAAAAGAACTAAAACTAAATATATAGTTATAATAGCTAAAATAAGAGCTACTTTTACTAAGAAAAAGTAGAAAGAGAGAAAAAGAGAAAAAAAAAGAGAAAAAGAAAGTAATAATATTTTTTTAGCTTTTTTTAAAGCTTAAAAGCTTTATACTTAAGAGTAAGTTATTTTATTTCTATTTTATTATTTTAAAGTTTTCTTATTATTATAAACTTTTTATTTTATTTTACTATTTTTATAGTTAAATTACTAATTTAAGTTATTTTATAGAGATTAAAATTATTAAGTTTAATAAAAATAAAAAGTTTATAAAAAGTAAAGAAACTAAAAAGAAATATAATTTAGAGTTTATTACTTTTATATTTCTATTCTCTTATAAACTATAATAAAGCTATAAGTAGTATATATTTCAGAACTTTATTACTTATTAAATCTTTATATTATTTACTAATTTCTAAGTAGAAATAGAAGTTTTAAAAGTTTAAAACTAAGAAAAGAAGTAGTTATTACTACTAAGTAATACTATATATTTATTATACTTATATAATACTATCTTAGGTATATTACTTAGTATATATATATTTAGTTTAGTATAGAGAAATAAATATACTTTTTATAAAGAAAAAAGAAAGCTATATATTTTATATTAGTCTCTATATTTAAACTAAAGCTTTAATTCTTAGAGAGTATATAGAGAATTTTATTAAGAATATATATTTATTATATAACTTTTATCTCATTAGTTACTTACTAATTTATAAGCTATAAGTTTGTATTTATTAGAGAACTATATTTTATAAAGTTTTTAATACTTATAATAAAGCTTAGAAGAAAGCTAAAATTAAGAGTAAGAGTAGTAAAAGGATAGTTATAAAGTTTATAGCTTTTTTTGTATTAGTTTTAGCTTTATAAGTTAAAGTTATTATAGAGGAAGTATTAGTTTTTAGTAGTTTATATATTAATCTATCCTTTAAAATAATCTTTTTTATTACTTAAGTAGTTAGTATTTATATTATTATATTAGCTTTTTTAGTAGTATATTTCTAAGATATTATTACTTATATATTATATTCTAATAGATAACTATATAGCTACTCTCTAAGGATATAAATAGAAAGTATAGTATTATATTACTAAGTACTCTGTAAAGTATAAGTGTTTTAAGCTCTTAAGAAAGCTATATACTTCCTAGTTATTAAACTATTTTTAATTGAAAATACCTAGCTTATAGGGTTTATTTATTATTTAATTTTTTTTTTTTTTATACTACTTTATAATATATTTTAGAAGTTTAGAAGTATTTTAAACTATTTAAATTTTACTTAAAAAAAGGTTTTATAAAGCTATTAGCTAGTATTTTATTAATAAGGAGATATATAATTTAGAATAATTATTTAGTATATTCTTAGTAGAGCTATATATTTTAGATATTTATATAGTAAAAATAAGTTAAAATATACTCTTTTTTACTTATTATAAGTTAAATTATCTACTAATTATTATAATAGATCTTCTATATATCTCTAAAACTAAGTTTAAAGTTAGTAAAAAGTTATTTAAAAGCTATTATTTCTTTTACTATATATTTTAAGTTAAGAAGCTTAGTTTTTAGTATTAATATAGTTCTTATTCTTTAATATATAGCTTCTTTAAATTAGATTTTTCAAGAGAGATATTATAAAACTTTAAAATACCTTTTATATTTCTTTATTATTAGTAAAAGATATATTACTTATAATTAATAATATTTATATTATTTTACCTCTTAAGATACTAAAGTAATTATAAGGTATTATATATAATATAAATATTAAATAACTTAATTTATAGTTTAGTAATACTTTAGAGATAAGTTTATTAGGAATTATAATAGTAAAGTATAAGTAAAAGCTATATTTAGTTATTTTATAATTATATAGAGAATTAATTTAATCTTTTCTTAATTTAAAAAGATTTCTTAGGGACATATTTTCTATTAGATTTCTTAAATAAAATAAGAAATAAAAGTATTATTAGTATTCTAAAGTTTGTAAAGTTAAATTCTTTTATAACTTATTTAATATACTAATTATAAGAAAAATAGATTTTTTATATTATTTAGTTATAAGTAATTTGTAAGAGACTAGACACCCTACTTAGAGAAGCTAGGGATAGTTTAGCTAATAGAGGCTAAAAGAATAAAAAGGCTTATAGAGCTAGGGTATAGAACCCTCTATAGTAAGGACTTAGTAAGTACTTACTAAAGGCTGAAAATAAAGATCTTAGAAGAAATAAGTAAAAGTAGCATAGTAATACTAAACCTACTTTTTAGGTACTTCTACTATTAGTTTAACTTAACTATAGCTTATAGCCTCTAATACTTTTATAATTCTTTTACTTCTATTCTACTTTAAGAAAGTTAGTAATAATAATAATACTATATATCTAGTAATATTTACTAATTAGGATAATAAACTTATAACTAGTATTTACTAAGTATTAAGTAAAATAACCTATATAAACCTATATAGAGAAAATAACTTTAGTAAATAATTAGAAAATAATATAAGTTAACTAAGAGAAGTAAGAAGCTATACTTTAAATAAAGCTAGAAGCTTTAAAAGGAATAGATTACTTATACTAAGTATTTACTACTTAGATAATAAATATATATAGGAAAATAGGGAATATAAGACTTTTTCTTATATATAGGATAAGCTATAAAGCTAGATATCTATAGCTATAGCTAATAAGCTAGCTTAAGCTAATAAGCTATAAAAAGCAAATAGCTAGCTATTAATATAATAGATACTAGCTATAATAACTAACTAGTATAAGCTTATTATAGCTATATTAAATAACTAAGCGTTTACTAAGCACTTATTTAAAGTTTTTAAGAAACTTTCTAATTATAATATAGTATATTTTACTAGTAAAGCTATAAGTATATTAAAGGAAAATTAGTTTACTATAATAGAAGAAGCTTATAAATATTACTTTAGCTACTTTAATAGTTAATATATCTAGTAAGTACTAAGTATTATAGAGTATATTATATAAATAGAATAGTAAACTTATTAGAGAATACTTATAAACTTTTTAGAGAAAGAAATTAACTTAAAGTAAGAAAACTTCTAAATTTTTATTAGAGGGTAATATATTATACCTAAGCTATAAGAATAGAATTATTATAATATTTTTAGATAGTACTATTAAAAAAATAATAAAAAACTTATTATATATTAAGCTTATTAAGAAGTTATTAACTAAGTATTTAGTAAACTAAGTATAAGTAATATAAAAATATATACTTTTTTTCTAAAGTTTTATTAAAACTCTAAAAGATAAATTATTTAAATAAGATATTAATTATACTAATACTTATACTATTATATTATATACCTAAAAGTTATAAGAAATTATAGATAGAAGATATATAGAGAGACTTACTAGCTATTCTAAGTTATATAAGTAACTATACTTAGGTTCCTTAGACTACTTTTATAAGAGTAACTTATAACCTCTATAGTTAGTAAACTATAAAGAATACTATTTAGAGACTTTATCTTAGAATAACTACTTAGTAAACCTTTATATAACCTCTAACTCTAATAGTAAACTACTTAACTTTTAAAGCTCTTAATATTATATTTATAAGAAGTATAGCTATATTATAACCTATTATACTAAGAATTATATATAGTTAATAGATAATAACTAGAACTTAAACCTAAAATAGAGTAGTATAAATATAATTATAGTATTTTATATAACTAATACTAAAGATTTAGGAAATAAATAAGTATAAAAGTAACTCTAAGAAGCTTTATATTAGAAATTATTTTAGTTCTAATTAGAAAAACTATTAAAGAATAGGCGTTTATACTCTAAGTATCTAGTAAAGTTAAGCTTAAAGTTAATATAGATACCTATATAGTAGTAGATATTATTAGGAAGGATTTTATAGAGAAATTCTAATTAAAAGAAGTTATAAGTATTATAGCTTTAAAACTAATAGACTTCTAAAGAAAGCTTATATTTATAAGTAAGGTTTATTAGCTTACTTTCTTCTTATTAAACAGTAAAAGCTACTTATAGAAGATCTACTAAGTATTTATTATAAGCTTATACTCTAAAGAGATAGGAGATATCTTCTTATCTAATAACTTTATAAGTTAAAAAAGTATCTATATAGATACCTATATATATACTTAGTTATATAAATATATCTTATTTACTAAGCTAGAGATAATTATTTAAGAAGTTATAGAGAATAGCTAATAAGCTTATATTATATACTTAATAAATACTTTAGTTTCTAATAAAAAAGATATTAATATCTTAAATAAGTAATTACTAGATAATAAATAGGATAAGAGAATTTCTAAAGCTTTTTAGTATTTACTAATATCTTTAATAATAAAAGTATAAAGAAGGTTCTTAAGATAAAGAGAGTAATATATTATATTAAACTGAAGCTTAATAAAGAGCCTCCTTATAAGCTTATATACTCTATATTAGTAAAATAACTATAAACTTTTATAGAATATATCTAAGAGATAGAGGCTATAAGTTAAATCTACTGTTTTATAAGCTCTATAGAAGTACCTGTTCTATTTATATTAAAAAAGAATAATAGCTTATAGTTATATATAGATTATTAAGAGTTAAATAAAATTATAGTGAAAAACTAATATCTTCTATTACTAATTAGTAAACTTCTAGATAAGCTTACTAAAGTAAAGTTTATTTTAAAGATTAACCTAAGTAAAATATATTATTATATTATAATTAATAAAGTAAACTAGTAGAAAACTATATTTAGAATATAATATAAGTATTTTAAGTATATAGTAATACTATTTAGGCTTATTAATACTCTAGTAATATTCTAAGTATATATTTATAGAATATTTACTAACTTCCTAGATATATATTATATTATATACCTAGATAATATCTTAATTTATTTAAATACTAGGGAATAGTATACTAAAAACTTTTATACTATTCTATACTACTTAAGAGCTATTAAGTTATGTATAAAATTTAAAAAGTATAATTTTTATTAGATAGAAGTAGACTTTCTAAGGTTCTATATTACTTAGAATAGTATTAAAATAGACCTAAAATATATCTAAGTAGTTACTAAATAGTTAGTACTAAAGTTTTTTAGAGATATATAAATCTTCTTAAAATTCTATAACTTCTATTATAAATTTATAGTAAGATATTTCTATATTATAGTCTTTATAAATAATATACTTAAAAAAGCTAAAATAGTATAAAGTTAGAAGTTTTTATCTAAATAAAAGAGATATAAATTATATTTAAAACGCTTTATAAAGTATTTACTAAAATATTAATACTAAGAAATTATAACTTTATACTAGAAATAAAAGTTAAAATAAATATATCTATTTAAGTAGTAGTTAATCTATTCTTATAGAAATATAGAACTATTTAATACTTAGTATCTTTTTAGTTAAGAAAACTATCTAATATAGAATAATATTAAGCTATAGAATAATAAAAGTTTCTTATTATTATTAAAAGCTTAGATTACTAGGTATAATATTTTTAGAAGCTTCCTGACAAGTTTCTAGTTTTTATAGACTATATTATACTAAAAAGAGTGTTTACTATACTTATATAAGATATTTATAAAAGACTTATATAATAAGTTTACTAATTATTAGCTTTTAACTTTAAAATCTAATATAGATTAGAGATTATTAACCTAGTAGATAGGCTGTTTTAATACTCTAATTATATAATAGAAAACGCTAAAGTAGATAATATACTTTTTACCTTAAAAAGAAAGCTTAAGTTTATTAGCTAGCTTTTAGTAATAAACTACTAATATATTACTAAGCTTAAAAGATAAATAGCTATTATAAAAACTTATATCTAAGCTATCTAGTAAAATATATAAAAACCTTACTAGAAAGCTAGCTCTAAAGTTAAAAAATCCTTATTTTTATATTAGAACTACTTTATAAAAAGTACTAATACTTTACTATATACTATAATATATATTAGTGCTATTACTTACTCTAAGATATATATAGGTATTATACTAACTACTCTATAAAAAGAAAGTAATATACTAGAGAACTTAAGAGAAGCTAGAGTTATTATACTAGAATAGTATATCCTATATACTATAATAAGGAAGCTTATCTAGAATAAAATAGCTTATATATTACGTTTTAGTATAAATCTTAAATAGATAGTTAGTAAACTATAAGCTAAAAACTACTTTTATAGAGATATTATAGCTAAAGTTTATTAAAATACTAGAGGATACTAAAGATACTAACTTAATAAGAATAATATTTTTTAGTTTAGAATAAAACTTATTATCTTAGAAAAGAGATCTCTTTACTATAAAATCTTAAAAAACTACTATAATATACTTAGATTAAGCTATATAGAAGTAAATAAAACTATAGAACTTATTTTATAGAAGTTTTACTAGCTATATTTAATAGAGAATATATAGTAATATATTACTAAGTATTTATACTATTAAGAGGTATATACTATATATAAATTATATAAGTTACTATAAATATTAGAACTACTAATATATTTTTTCTAGTAAATCTTACTAAACTTCTTAACTAGCTTACTAGAGAGCTACTAAGATAATAGAGTTATATATAATATAATCTTAGTAATTATATACTAAATAACTAAAATAGCTTAATTCCTAGTAATAACTAAGTAGCTAGATATTATAAGCTTAGTAAAGATCTTATATTAAGAGATTAAATACTAGTATAATATATTTAAAGCTATTATTAGTAATTAAAATAAGTTAATTACTAGCTAATTTTAGTAAGATTAAATAAAAACCTAGAATATTTAGAGATATTTCTCTATAGCTTAGTATCTATAAATAGATAGCTAAATAGAGAGGATATATTAAATATTAACTATATATCTTACTAAGTTTAGTAAAAGTTTATAGAACTAATAAGCTATATAATTAGTTAAAGCTGAATTTTCTTATAATAATAATAGGTATATTATTATTAATATCTCTCTATTTAAAACGCTTATAAATTACTATCTTAGAATAATAGACTTCTACTGACTAAATATTAAAATTTAAACCTAAGAAGTTAAAGGAAAACTTAAGAAATTAATAGAAATTTACTAAAAGATAGCTAAGAATTAATAATATACTACTAAAATATAAGCTAAAAATACTAATATTGAAAAGAAGGTATAATTATATAATATAGGGGATATTATAGGACTTTCTATAAAGAGTTTTTACTTTATAAAGGGTTAGTAGAAGCTTACTTTATAATTTATTTCTATACTAATTATAGAAGTTATAAGCTTAAATACTTATAAAGTCTAACTTCTAGAAAAATATAATAGAGTATATAATATCTTTTCTATTACTTTACTTAAACTATAGTATAGCTAAAAGCTTATTAAAAGGTAGCTTCTAGACTTTAAAAAAGACCTAGAAGAATAAGAGGTTAAAGATATTATATTATAAAGAGAAATATTAAAAAGCTTTCTATATTTAGTTAAGTAGAAAAGCTAGCTAGTAGAATATAACACCTAGAAACCTAAAGAATACTTAGTAAATATTTTATAAATCTTTACTATATTTAAGAAATAATAGTATAAGTAATATTATAAGTAGAATAATAAATAGTATAAAGTAAAAAGAAGTTAATTAACTATAAAAATATAATAGAAGCTTAGAAGAAAAAGTAATAAGAAAACCTTAGATATCTAACTATCTATATATATAGAAAAGCTACTATATATCTACTAAAAATTCCCTAAAAAACTTACTACTTTTTATTATTATTCTTATAATTAAAACTAATATTATTACTATCTAGTCTAGTATTTTTATTACTACTATTTTTATTACTACGCTCTTCTAAAGAATTATTCTTATTATTAGTATCTATAGCTTTCTAGTAGATACTTATAGAAGCTATACTAACCTCTTTATAAGTATTTAATTAAGAAATAGAACTATTACTAATATACTTAGGCTTAATAAGAGAAGTATACTTATAAGTATTATAGAGTATTTAGAAGCTTTATACTTTTAAAAGGTTCTAAGTAAATAAGCTTAATATATAAAGGTTTTTACTTATAAGATAGCTTTCTAGGACTTTTTTAAGCTTATTAAGAAATTAAGTTTACTTATAGATATAGCTTATATTCTTAAAGTATTAAGATAAAGCTATATTTAGCTAAGTTTAAGTTACTTAGATAAAAGCTTTATTCTTTTTATAGTAAGTATCTTATAAAGTATTATTAGTCCTAATATAAGAAGATTAATAAAAAAGAAACTTACTTTAAGCTGAAGCTATAGGTATATTTAGGTATAGTTAGTAGTATTCTCTTTAGTATTTATTTATAGAAGCTAGTTATAATATTATTTAGAGCTTAGAGTAAAACTAATAAAGTTTATTAATTATTTATAGAGCTTTAAGAGAAAGCTTTAACTCTTATAGATAGTAGTATAGATATAGTAAATTTTATACTAATAGTACTTACTAGCTTTAATCTTAGCTATATAATACTTAACTTAGTTCTAGTAGATATAAATACTATTAATAAAGAAGTTAAGAATCTAGAGTTATAAAGTTAGTTTAATCTTTTTATAATAAGTTACTAAAGACTTACTTTATAGTATTTAATACTATAAGAATAATATATTTAGTAAGTTATATTACTTAACTATATATAGGTATAAATTACTTTAGTAGACTAGTAAAGCTATAGAGTATAAGTAATATAAGGTTTATTTCTACTTAATTAATTATACTAGTAAATATTATTACTTTTCTCTAAAGTTTTAAGTTTAAAATATAAGAGGATATAAGTAATAAAGGAGTTAGTATTTATAATATTAGATATAAAAGTCTAGAAGAATAATAAAAGATTAGTAAAAGCTTAGAGAAAAGCTTATAAAATATAAAAGTTATTATTATTAGATATAATATATTAAAGAAGAAAAGAAAACTAACTTTAAGGTAGAAAAAAGCTATTACTTTATAGATAGCTAAAAAGCTTTATTAAATAATTATAAAGGTAGCTATAACTTTAAATAATAAGAATAGTAGTTATTTACTATAGTAGTTATTACTTATAAAGAGGTAAGTATAGTAAATTAATAATAGTAGTTACTATTTAACCTATTTTATAGTTTTATAATATACTTATTTAGAAAGGAGATAATAAGATAGAAAATAAAGCTATTATAAAGATACTATTTAAGAGAAAGCTTACTAAATAAAAAGTAAATTACTTAAAGATATTATAAAGATATTATTTAAGTAAAAGCTTACTAAATAAAAAGTAAACTATTAGGAATAAAACTACTACTAAAAAAGTAACTATTCCTATTAATAAATAATAATAAGACTCCTTTAAAGTAGCTTAAGAAAAACTATAAAAAAGAGCTAAAATAAAGAAAACTATAAAAAATAAGATTATAAGCTTCTATTATAATATTAATAGCTTTATTATTCCTTAGTAAATAGATAGTAAATAGCTACTATATTAGATAATAGAGATAATAGTAATAAAGCTAGATATTTTATCTAGATAATAGAGAAAGGTAATAGCTAAAAGCTAACCTCTATACCTAACCTTATAATAAGAACTACTATAATTAGAAAAGAGATAATTATAAAGGATTAAATACTTTACCTAGAGAAGCTAGAGATAGTTTAGCTAATAGAAGCTAAAAGAACGAAGAAGCTTATAGAACTAAGGTATAAAACCCTCTATAGTAAGAACTTAGTAAGTGCTTACTAAAAGCTGAAAATAAGGATCTTAGAAAAAGCAAGCAAAAGTAGTACAGTAATACTAGACCTACTTTTTAGGTGCTTCTATTATTAGTTTAACTTAACTGTAGCCTATAGCTCTAATACCTTTATATAATTCTAATCTCTAAATATTATTTAGTTAGTTTTTAGGTTTTTAGTTTATATTTCGCTTTAATACTATTTATAATTATTTCTATATCTTTTATATAGTTTTTATAATATAGGATAAAGATATTATTAATATAGAAGAGTATAAATACTTTTTTATTATAGAATTAAAAGAAGTATAAGTTTTTATTTATTAAATAGAGTTTAAAGTAAAGAAAAATATTTAAAAACTTCTTATATTAAAATAAAAGTATATTATAAAAGCTATATAATATATATTAGAGTTCTATAACTTTTCTTTTTTCTTAAAGTTATTTAATAGTTAATAAGTAATAGAGAAGTTATTTAGTTTATATATAGTATTTAGAAATATATTAATAATATTAAATTAGTAGATTTTAAAGTTAAATTATATTATAAAAGCTATTATAACTCTAAAAGTTTTCATAGTAAGAGTTATAATATATATCTATTCTAAAAAGTATTTTTCTTAGAGGTTACTTTATATATATATCTTAGCTTTATAATAATTAAGATATCTATATTAATTAAGCTTATATATAAATACCTATTTAAGAGGAATTAGCTTATTTTTAGTATTTATTTAGTTTATAACTTCTTAGATACTTATTTCTTTAAGTTTATTAATCTTAATATTATATATTTTAATAAAGTAAAAGTAAAGTAGTTTTAATATATATTAAATATCTTTTTAAGTTTTAGAAAGCTTAATAAGCTAATTAATATAGATTTTTTTACTTAGTATTATAGATATATATTCTAGCTTTACTTAGTAAATAGAAATAAAAATAAAGTAGTAAAATAGATAGTATTTTTAGTTACTTTTTTAAATACTTTTTATTACTTTAATATATATAATTTAAAATAAATATCCTAGTTTTATTCTATTTAGAGAATAAAGTATATTCTAAAATAAAGAGATTATTTTAGTTTTATATTTTTAATTTAGCTTAAGTTAATATAGTTATATATCTATTTTAACTCTTTTTTAATAATACTTTTTTCTTTAGTTCTTAAGTATAGCTATACTAGCTAAATAAAAGAGATATTTTATAAAAATAGTTATATATTATTTTCTTTTATATTTAGATTTTATAGAGGAAGAGTATTAGTTTAAATATAGATCTTATCTAAGATTATATCTTTAGTAAAGGTTATAATATAGCTAATATTCTAAGTTTCTTTTATTACTTTATTAACTTAAATAAAGGTTAATAGTAGTATTATATTTAGAATCCTATATATCTTAGTAGGATTTATATTTAACTTAAAAGTAAGTATTTACTTTTTTTTAATTATTTTTAACTAGTTATAGTTCTCTTAATAGAGAAGAATATAATAGTAGTACTTTATCATTAGTTATTAATATAATTTTAGTTTATTTTAGATTTTTAGAAGTTATAGTTTAAGAAATATAAGAGAAGTTAGTTCTTAGATTTCTTTAGTAATTAAGTAAGTTTTTTTACTTTAGATTACTATCTTTATATTATTTTTTAAATAGAATATCTTTTTATTAAATATTACGTTTTATATAATAATAACTTCTTAAAGTAAAAGTATTTAGATTTTATAGAAGTTATATTATTTTATTATATATTTTATAAAGTATTTAATATACCTTTATATTATAACTTTAAATTATATTTATTTTTATTTATTTTATATTTCTTTCTTAAGAGATTTACTTTATAAGTAGGTTTATAATACTTAATAAAATCTCTTAGTTAATTTTCTTTAACTTAAATTAGTAAGAACTAGCTATAGTATTAATAAAAGCTTATATTATATAGAAATATAGTAACTTATACTACTTTAACTTAAAATATAAATAGAAGTCTAATAGCTTAAAATATTATAATAGCTTTTATAATTAGTTTCTAATTTATTCTCTCTATATTTCTATTTAGTTTCTTTATATATAAAGAAGTTTATTTAATTTTAATCTTTAAATCTAAAGCTTAAATTTAGAACTTTAAGAACTTATTTATTATAATTATAATATATTTACTATTTTATTTTATTTTATATAAAATAAAGCTATATTATTTCTATATTTAGTATTTAAATATTTAAATTACTATAAAAACTAAATATTAATATTTATTTATATAGGAAGATAAAGAATTAACTTATATATTTATTTTTAATAATATTTATTTATTTATATTAAAACTTACTAAGTAGTTAAATAAGTTTTATAAGATCTTATAAAAGAAATAAATTACTCTTCTTTTTAATATATATTATAAAATAACTTATTTTATATATACTATTATATAATATTAGTAATTAAAATATATAATATTTTAGAGTTTTACGCTCTAAGTATTAAAAATAAGTTTTTCTAATACTTTTAGTTTTAAATATTTAGAATAAAGATGTTATATTTCTATAGTATATTAGATTAGTAAGTATTCTTAGGAGTATTACTTTGTATAGGTTATTATAAAATAAATAGGTTTAATATTAAAGTATTATTCAAGAGAATATATCTAGAATAAAAGTAAGAGAAATAAAGTTAGTAATCTATAAAGATAATATTACTTTTTTTTAAAGGCTTTTTATTTTTATATTATCTTTATAATCTCTAATATAAAGAGTATTATTGAAACCTAAGTATTAGATATCTATTTTTTATAGTAAGTATTCTAAAATAATATTAATATAGAAGTTATTTATAAATATCATATTTTATAATATAATATCTTAAAACCTATTTACTCTATTAAAGATATTATAAAAAATCTTTATATTTTATATTATAATAAAATATAAAGTTATATTTATTTTAATTTATTTCTTTACTCTATAAATAATTAAGTTTTATTTTAAAAAAAAGATTTATTAATAAAATAGAAATATAGTTATTTAATATTATGATACTAGAGAGAACTTTTAAACTTTAAGTATAAGTTATATAATATTATTAAATTTAAATTCTAATATAAAAGTTTTATTTCTTTAGTATAATTAATTTAATAATATCTTTAGTAATTATATAAACTACTATATTAGTTAGAAAGTTTTTTTAAGAATAGAAATATTAATTAACTTCTTTATTCTATTAAAGTTATTCTTAAGATATTTCTTTCTATTCTAAGTATTACTATTATTAAAATAGAGAGAACTAAAGTTCTTTATAATAAGCTATTTTTTATATATTACTTTAGTATAAAACTTAAAATAATTTAGTTTATTAATTCTAAAATAGACTTATTTTATTTTATTTAAGTATATATAAGACTTTTTATTTATAAATATAAATTTAAGTTAGTTATAAATAGAAAGTATCTATTTATAGTTCTTTTTATATATATAGTAAATAGCTAACTTATTTTATAAAAACTTTTCTAAAATAGAGTTTCTAGAGATTATATTATTTAATTATTTAGCTAGTATTATAAAAACTCTATTTATATAACTTTTTAATTAAATTCTTATTAAGTCTTTATAAAAAAGATTTTTAAATATATTAATATACTAATTTATATTTAAAATCTTAATATCTAAATACTTTTATTTAATAATATTAATAAGTTTTAAATTAGTTTAAAATAGAGTAAAGTAATATTATATTATTTAAAAAAAGTTTTTAATATAAAGATTCTTTAAATTTCTAGTAATTTATACTAAGAAGTTTTAAAAAATATATTTTAGAAATTTTTCATCTAAGTATTTAGATTAATAGTAGAAGATATCTAATTTAGAACTAAAATATTTTTATATATTATAATAAAATTACTTAATTTATTTAGAATATAATATTACTTTAGAATATAAATTAAAATATAAAAAATATAATTTCTTTTTTTAAAAAACTTTATTTAAACTAAAATAAAGTTTTTTTAGAAATTATATTTTTTATTTATTTATTAAAAACTTTATATATTTATTTTTTATATATATTTTACTTTATATATAATATATAATAAAATATAAAATATAAAGTTTAAAAACCTTTATAGATCTTTTCATAAAAAAATAGAAGTAATTAATATAAATAATAATAAGTTATTAATAGTTTTTTTAAATTCTTTTTTCAAAAGTTTTTATTTTTAGTTTTCTTACTTTTTACAAATTTTCTTATATTTTATTATAATAAAAGTATATAAAATAATTACTTTATTATAAATTTTTTATTCTATTTTATAATATTTATATTATTTTTTATTCTTTTTTAAATTTAATTATTAAATAAAAATATTTTTTTAATTTTATTTAAATTAGAAAAAATACTAAAAATATTATTTAAATTAATATATTTCTAAATATTTTCTTATTTTTATTTCTATTTAAAAGTAATATATTAAATAGAGAAATTATAATAAAAAGTAAATTTATATAAAATATTTAAGTTAATAGTTATTATTATATTAAAAATGGATTATAAATTAAAATTAATATTAAAGAATATAACTAAAAATTAAAATAAAATATAATAAATATAGAATAAATTAAATTAAATTATAATTTATTTTATAAATAATAATTTAGAAATATAATATAAACTAAATTTATAACTATTATAAACTAACTATAATATATATATAATATCTATATAAATAAAATAGTTTATATTACTCTAAATTAGAGTTTAATATAAAGGGTTTTTTATAGATTAGAGACTAATATACTAGAATATTATTAGTTTAGAAAAGTAAATTAGAGAGTAAGTTATGTTACACTTTCCTCTAGATACGAGGCTACTTTAGATGCTTGAGGGTATCATAACACTATAGCCTGTGCAACGACAAGTGTGGCGCCCTGATACGTCGCCTGCTTTTTATTCGCCGCAGGCTCATATTCTACAGGCAGCATTATCCTCGGCTGGGCTGCTGCTAATGTCGTTGATTCTTACGAAAAGAAGGCTGTTACGATGGCTATGGTCAACTTTTCCGCAGTTGCAGCAAACATTTATACGGCTTACCTATGGCCTGATTCTGACAGCCCACGTTTCTTGGTCGGACTCGGCAGCAGTATTGGATTCTGCGTTATGTGCATGTTTTCCGCGCCCTTTGCCTGGTTCCTGTTCCGAAGGCTCAATAGGCAACGACTAAGTCCAACTTCTTAAAAGAACAGCATAATACTAAGCTCCTGAATCAGGGACCTGAAGACACCATGGGCTCAGGTAGGGCTGATGTTGATATGATCAACGTCTTTTCTGACACCAACGCTGATGATCTTGGCACTGCGAAGGCGTTCACAGCGACAATCACTTAAGATGAGATCACGCCACGATGGCACCTTAATTCCAAAGGCAAAGCAATTGCCAAAGTTTAAATATCAGTTTTCTAGGAAAAGCTGTTGGTGAGGGGTAGTTGCATGACAAGGATGCCAGTTCCTGCACTGACCTTTTTAAGCTGCAGAGTTGCCAACCCCACGACCGAGTCAGCTTAACCTTTGAAATTGTGAATCCAAGTTCAGATCCCAGCGGGAAACTTAATTCTGTTTTGAGGTCTTTCGGATAGGAAACACGGCAAGTCAGTTGACTCACCAGCCATTGAGTTAACTAGCGTTGTCATGAGCCACTCATCCCAATCTCGTGAACCTCGGACTTCCGAGCTGTCCAGAGTCCACTCGGGGTCCAGACAACTTTGACATTGAACCCAGCCAAGTGCGTAGCAATATTCACTTAGTGAAGCAGAACAACTGCACGTATCGAGGGGAATTGAGGAACAGTATGAAGCTGGATGAAATCACTCAATGAGCAAAGTTGATCACGGCTCATCTCACGGCCGAATTATGGGGTTGAGGCTGGATCCGAAGTTAATCCCCGAACTGGTTCATGTCTAAAATTATCCGCATTGGCCTCTGGGCAGATGAAATTTCAAATGATCAGCTAAATGCTCATCAACATCGACGAGGCGGATCGCATAGGGCGCATCGGGTGAACAGCGCCCTCGGCTGAAACAGTATCAGGGTGAGCAACCACAACGATCGACAACCTTTAATATGATCAGACCATCGATTTTGTTCATCAATGATATGTGCAGTGACTGCGGGTTGTGGGGCAAGCCCCGAGACGAGATGCGGGCGCCATTTCCTTGGTTCCAGGTGTCGTCCAGAAGCTATCCGCTGACTAGATCTAGTGGGTTTAGAATCATCGATGCATAAAGCTTTCAAGGTTATTCAAGGTAAGGGCAGAATTCCCAAAGAACAACGGGCCTCAGTTCCGACTGGCTGCTTCATCCATAAACCTAGCACTAAAGACGTATTCAATACTAAGTTTTGCAGCACCCTCCAAAGGCCCTTGTGATGTTGCGCGCAAGGCGAGAGCGAGACCCATGAGCTTCCGTTTCATTCGTCACGCAAGGATGTCTTCATAGGATTGACCCGGAATGTCACTCGCAAGTGGCACTCAGCGACCCTGCTCGGGTATTACGGCCCGGAGGTCACCAACCGCAACATACGACCGTTGGATGGTTCAAAAGAGTTCATTCGGAGCCCCTCAATTCCAATGTCGCAGTTCTCGGATTTAATGATCTTTGCGAAGAGGAATTGAGCCGACGCGTCTTTGAGCAGGCTCTCATGCCATGTCCTCACCAACCACAACAAACTCAGTTGAAGCAGGAGGGCGAGTGTATAAGCGCCGGCCAGGCGCATGCGAGACATGCAAGATCCGAAAGCGAAAGTGTACGTCAAGTTGCTCGGAATCTTCGATGAATATACTGGATGTCTTCTTACGTATTCTAGGCGATGGAGGTAGGCCAAGCTGCGAAAAGTGCCTCGTAAGTGTCAAACATCTAGCTTTTGCAAATTTGGTTGACTTTTCCTTAACTGAATATAGTCATCCGCATCTGATTGTGTCTATTTGACCCCAAAGAAAAGAGGCCGATCGAGCCAGAGCAGTATTTAGCAGCCATTTCCTTGAATATTGACTACCGAGAATAACCGACTTTCAGGCCAGAGCTCATCCATTAGAGCAAGACAATCATTTGACGACTTAAAAACTCATGCATCACACTCAATAGCGACTTCGACGGCAGCGGATCACGTCGTCTATGCAGCAAGTTCTTCCACTCCTTCATCGCTCTCCGGAATCGACCAGCTTCTTGAAAGTACTGCGGTTTCTCATTCTTTTGCGCCCCAGGACGAAATTTGGGTTTCTCTAGGGAACAGGTCGTTCAGCTCTGCAGATAATCTCGGAATATTGAGCAACACTGATATGATTACGAGCCCTGGAACCGAAACGCTAGAAAATGGTTGGACATCCGATCCTTATGTACAGGATCAAGCAGCAAATCCGTCGGCATCTTTCTGTGGACTATCGCCTGGAAACTGGGTGGACTTCGACATGTCGTCGCAGCAGCTAGATGCCTTCGAGGGCAGTCACGCTGTCGCCTTACAGGCGTCTTCACATTGTAGGTCTTGGCTGCATTCCTCACAGAGAACAATCGCTGAATCATCTTTGAGCCCCACGCCACCTCCCCAGTCTCACTCTTGACATGGTAAAGCTGTTCTTAAACAGACGGAGAAACCTCTATGGAACGTCCAGCGAACTAGTCGCACGTCTACTTGAAGTTGTTGAGGATTGTTTTACGACTCATGAATATCTCAGTCTGTTCGACGACATGAGCATACCTTCGCACCATGTTGATACCCACTTTCAATTCATCCAAGGTAACAGTCCAAGTTCTTCTCTTGCTCACTGTTGTATTGACCAACTATTGCGCAGCCTTTCTTGCTCAGCCATACCTGTACGTCTCAGCTTCGGATTTTACGTGCTCACTTCTGATTTGACTTAGGGGAGCCATTTATGTATCGGAAATCGAAATATCTCGTCTCTACCAAGAGGTTGCCCTAGAGGGCGTCACGGATCCGGCCAAGAGAGCTCTGGTCTTTGCGTCCATGGCCATTGGCAGTCTCAATTGTTCAAAGAGCAGTCGCTCCAGTCCGACAACTAGCAACGACGGGGGCGGGAGTTCACATTACCAGGACGCCTTGTTGGCAGTGGAGAAGATGTTTGTTGCCAGGCCATCGATCTTGATCTTCAAGGTATCTACCTATTTGTAACCCTGAACTCCCATGTCGTCCCAGCTCTAATTGTCTCACAGGCTTTACTCACGACGGTGAGTTTCTATTGACCAGCAGATGAAACAGTATTAGTTAACGGTGATATTTTCAAGCTTATCGCCACATTGCAATACAGGGCAGAGCAAACTTCATGCGTGTTGGGTCTTTGCGTTTCCTGCGCTCAGGCCCTGAGACTCAACAGCATGGCTGCGATCCGTCAATTATGCCAGACTGACAGCGAGATTGATCAACTTCGACAAGCCTTCTGGCTCCTATACTGCATCGAAAAAGCATTTAGAATGCGATCAGGACAGTTTTCTGTGAGTCATTCCCGTCGAGTCTTCAGGAAATTCTAATGAAGTATACGTGTACTTCCTAACACCATGGGCATGTAGTCATTAAGCGACGCCTTCATCGACCATGACCCGCTGACTGACTGCGACAAAACCGGAGTTACCGCGACTTCTCGAGATTTCCACGCTCATTGCCGGCTATCCCAGCTCTGCTCTCGTATGTCCGAAGACCTCCAAATGGCAGGGGATGGTCGTGATCCGAACTCCGTTACAAAAGTGAGCGATCGTGCCGAAAAATGGATTGTGGTTTTCCAAAGATTCAACTCCGAAGTACTCGAGACAAGGAGGTGGGAAGACAATATCTTTGCCTGGACTCCGAATAATACACACTCCGACCCAGCGAAGTTATCGTGTCCCGTTTCCAGCTATCCATCCAAGTTGTTCCTTTTCGAGATGGCTCTTTTCGCGTACGGACGAATTTTTCAAAAAGCGGGAACCAACACTTCTCTCGATAAATCAGAGGATGTTGTTGCGCAATTTGCATCTGAGGTTCTTAATGTCATTGTCAATATGGATCCCAGCACAACCAATATGAACCGGTGAGTTTGAATGCATCTCCTGTGTCTACTCGAAGGCAACTAAACATCATATTCACTAGCCACTTTGTTCAAGTTGCTGTGGGCTCGTTTTGCATCACAGCCGCCTTTGCTCACTTGCACCCTGATCAGGCAACAATTTTCAAACAATTGGTGTCAACATTGGGTCTGTTTGCGAGAGTTTCCACGACATCGTCCGTTGTTTCTCTGGGCAAGCTTAGTTCCGTAGTTGACTGCGTTCAACGGCTGATGACACCAGATACCCAGCGGAGTGCGCAAAGTGTTTAGATCCGGGCGATTATTCGAATATACCAAATCTTCCTCCTTTCCCGCCCACTGTTTTGATGGTGCGTTAGTTCCGAGGCTTGAGGGTTACAGTTTCCCGCTGGCCATCCTGGTCAAACAGCCTCGCTGCGGGGTTGCGGGGTAGCTTCCCCTCACCCGTCAAGCTGCATCGTGGGGGCGTTGGAGCGAGACTCGCCGTGCATATGTCTCAGCTGCCCTGTTGACTCGGTGAAATGGGATCCGAAAGGCGTCTTTTTATGGCCGTCCAATAAGAGCTTCAAATAGACGCAGTTCGGACCCCGCTCTTGGTCATCTGAAAAGGCAAGTTTTCCGGATGTTGGACGGCAAGAAAACCGAGCGAGAGGGGAACCCAGCCCAGGGTCTTTTTTTATGTTGATTCAATCCAACTTGAGTTTCAGTCATCTCAAAACCTTCAGTTTATTCTTTCATCCGTCGAGAATCCGTGATCTTATTTTAAAAATAACCAACATACGGGTATGGCTGGCAACACATCGAAGCAGAGCACGCCTTTCAGCGTGTCTGGAAAGACGGCGATCGTCACGGGAGCAGGCTCTGGTCGGTCACATCATTCATCGAGACCAAGAATGCGTTGACACTGACGCCGTACACAGGTATCAACTTTTCCTTTGCTGAGCTGCTTCTCAAGCGTGGCTGCAATGTCGTCATTGCCGACCTGGCTCTGAGACCTGAAGCGGAAGAGTTGGTTTCGAAGCACAACAGCAATCCCCGAGCAATCTTCGTCAAGACTGATGTCACCTCATGGCCGGCGCTTTCTAAAATGTTTGACGTTACTCTCGCCGAGTTTGGAAGTTTCGACATTCTCTGTCCTGGAGCAGGCGTGTATGAGCCGCACTGGTCGAACTTCTGGCATCCTCCGGGGTCATCAGAGAGCAAGGACAGCGTCGACGGAGGTCACTACAAGCTGCTGGATATCAACATCACTCATCCGATTCGAGCCACGCAGCTTGCGATCTCATACTGGCTGCACCCCAAAGAGGTTACGGACGCAAAGCTTCCCGCTGCTGCGAAGGCCTCACCAGGCAACCCCAAGCGAATCGTCCACATTTCTTCCGTCGCGGGTCAGGTGCCGAACATCAACGCCCCACTTTACTCCGCGTCCAAGTTCGCCATCACCGGCTTTGTCCGGAGTTTAGCTCGGCTAGAGGAAACGGATGGAGTCCGCATCAACGCCGTCGCGCCTGGTGTTGTCCGAACGCCTCTATGGACGGAGCATCCAGAGAAGCTCATCAATTTGGACGAGAGCGAGGACGGTTGGGTAACTCCTGATGAGGTCGCCGAGGCAATGCTTCGATGCGCTGAGGATGACGGAGTTCCCGGCGGCTCTATCCTAGAGGTTGGCAAGGACAACACGCGCTTGGTACAGACTTTCAATGACCCGGGTCCCGACAAAGATCCCAAGAAGGGTCTTATGGCGAGGAATGTGTTCAATGGAACAGCGATGGTATTTACGTGGCTGAAGGATGCCACAATGTGGGCTGTTGGGAGAGACTGATATGGGCCTTCGTAGCCATCTAACATAGTCAATTGATGGAGTATTACTGTTACTTGGTGGTGTTAATTTGAAGCCGGGACATGACGAAATGCAAAGCGAAGAAGGTCTCCGACGCCGCCGACATCGACAGGCTTTGGTAATCATGATGCTCGTAATCACTTTCAAGAGAACTCCACAGCAGATAAGCTCCATATTTTAAATGGCAATAAATCGGGATTATGTCCGACGCAAGAAGCTCCACAGATACCGGAGGGATGGAGATCCCTCTCCAACGCGAAAATGGAAGCTGTAGCCGCTGGCTAAGCACAAGTTGGGTTAAGCTTGTTGACTCTCCGATGGCCGGCCCCACTCAAATGCCGGGCCGGCATCCTTATCAGTTTTCTCACCGAGAGAACCGGACAAGGGCTGATGTTATCGGCGACGGCAACTTATCTAGGTGATGACCATTCGATAAGGCCTACCGCCAATTTTAAGAGGGCTTGGCGAACTATTTACAACTATGAAAGGATGTCATCATGCCCGCTAGTTTAGATGCCATGCCATTTCGTTGACGTTTGATTTCAGGTGTGTTTGGAGGAATGACTTTCGTCAACATGGGATCGCTCTTCAAAGTCGGTATGCTAGCGTCGGGCTTGGCCACGGGAGCCCTGTCTTCGCTGGTCAACGAACCGCTGGACGGAGACTTGCCATTCCCAAGTAAGTGCGTCAAGCACGTATTGATCTTACTTTGAACTGACTGAATCAGTGCCCCTCTGCAAGGGGATTGACATCGAAGACGCGACGATCGGCGCTCTTCAGCGCTGGATGACTGTTGGAAATCTCACAAGCCAGGACCTAGTGAGCTGCTATGTAGCTCGTATTGAGCAAACGAACGCATTCCTTCGTTCTGTCAGCGAGATTAACCCAGACGCCCCGGCCATCGCCGCTAGCTTGGATGATGAGCGAAACATCAAGGGAATCAGGGGACCGTTGCATGGTATTCCATTCATGGTCAAAGATAATATTTACACCGACGACAAACACAACACAAGCGAAGGCGGTCTTGTACTACTTGGTGGAAGATACTCATCTGAAGCAACCATTGTATCCAAGATTCGACAAGCAGGTGGCGTTCTGCTTGGGCACACGGCCCTCTCAGAGGCTGCTGACCATCGGGCGCTGACAAACTTCTCCGACGGGTATTCAACTCGCGTAGGGCAGACAAGAAACCCGTTCAACCTTACTCAGCCCACGTCCGGGAGTAGTGGTGGTTCTGCGGTTTCGGTGAGAAGCAACCAGGCAGCGGTTGCCTTGGGAACCGAAACCCACGGGTGAGTTCACCAAAACTTCGGACTTTCATCCAAGGCCCACATACTGACAATGATGCCAAAGCTCCTTGGTTCACCCTGCTGCGCTACTGGGGCTTTACACAATCAAGACTACTCCTGGACTGGTTTCCCGACATGGTGTTGTCCCTGGAAGCTTCTACCACGACACACCTGGACCCATGGCTCGCTCTATGCGCGATGTTGCAACTTTGCTTGACATCATGGCCGGGCCCGATCGTTTCGACAATCTAACATTCGACGCTCTTGGGAATTATCCCAAAAGTGGATATGCCGCTGAGGTCACCGATCAGAGTTCTCTGAAAGGGATGAAACTCGGTCTCCCTTGGAATCCATATTGGTCCACGATTGGTGTACGTTAATACAGTCTACGATCACAGTCGTGACATAGCTGACTTAAGCGATTCTAGGCTATCAACTCTCCAGGCCAGCGCGAGGCATATGAAAGCCGCGTCCATGAGTTGACAGCTGCAGGGGCCGAGATCTATAACATCACGGCAGGTCCTCGTCTAGTCTATATCATCACCACAGCTAATGCGATATCCAGGATATTCCTAACATTGAGAACGTGGCAAACAAGTACGGCTTTGGTCAACCGGCTGACGTCCCTGAGGAATATGGCCAACTCATTGCCTATAACACGCTTCTTGCCGTGGCATATGGCGAATTCCTCCAAAACTGGACGTTCCCCGAATCCGACGAGCGACATGGAATGAGCAGTCTCACAGAAATGGCGGCGTGGAATCACGCACACAATGACACAACGGGTGCCCTTGGTAACAGTACCTGGTGGTACAACACGGTTTCAGGGCAAGACTTCTACGACAACGCCATCGCAACGAATGGAACCATGGGTGACGAGTTCTGGAAGGCCTTCGGTTGGGGCCGGAGGACCGCTCGCGAGGTCATTGATGGCGGACATGCGTACACGCTCGATAACGGCACTGTGGTTGAACTTGACGGCCTGCTGATCCCGAAAGATCCATCTGGTGGCCACGATAACGCTTGTGCCTCGATCCCTTCGTATGCTGGATATCCCGTTGCGTCGGTGCCAATTGGTCAGAGCGGATACGGCGTCGCCTATGGCATTTGCATCTATGGCCGGCAATATTCTGAGGCGCGATTGATACGGGTTGCGTCGGCGATGGAAGACTTGTTTCGCTGGACCTCGACGCCGGAGTACCACAACTATGAGACTGCTGCAGGGCCGTGGGATGCGCCGTGGCCGGGGTACGTTTGTTCTGAGGAGTCGTTGGAAAGGTACGCTTGCGACCCCAGCCTTTGAGGCGTCGTCCTTGCCATGTGGTGTTTGAACAGAAACTACTTCAGGTATCCGACGAAATGGCACCATAGGCGCGGACAATGGCAGAGCATTTGTCCGTCTTTATGAAACCCAGCACTTGTCCATAAGCATAAGCCGACTGACCCGAATCCTCGGGCGCAGTTCATCCCATATTAAATGCTTTGTACCCACACAATCCGGTAGAGACCTATCACGGATGGTCCGGTAATTGTAACCAATATGTTAGAGTTCGACTAATGGGAAAACTAGAGAAATATGCGAGAGCGATCGTATTGGCCCCTGCGCTAGGGGGTTCGTGATAGTTGCACGAGTCAGTCTCAGCTTCTTGTACAAAATCACCTGTTGTCCTGTGCTTGGCTGTCAAAGATCCTGGCCGTCAGCCTCAATTGTCATTTCTCTGGCTCTCACACTCGTTTTCCGCCCCGGATGAAGTCCCTCATTTCGCAAGCCGCGTTTGCGGCTTGCCTTCCCCTTCTGGCGGCTGCTGCTTATAAGGATGCATTCGTTGTCGAGTTTGACGGATCAACTCAGTTGGTAGGATAGACACTTTGAATTACTTTCATAAGACTTCAGATAAGTCTGACTATGCAGTAGACTGCCGACAACTTGAACACCCAAGTCCAGACTTCGCTCGCTACCTCTGGCCTAGATTGCACCGCGTCGAAGCGATACTACTTCACTCACTCCGTGTTTCAGGGGGCCTCTTTCAACTTGGAATGCAACAACGACAAAGTCGCTCAGAAGTCTGTTCTTTCGACCGTGCAGGGAATCGACGGAGTTAAGAAGGCTTGGCCGGTTATCAATGTTCAGCCAGCTCTCTATAACGACAGACGCATCAGCCGTGATTTTGGAGCGTACGTCAAGCGCGACCTGCCACAAATCCATGCCAGAGATGGGGCAGTCGACACTCTGTCTACACATGTTGACACTGGCGTCGCCAAGCTTCACGCGGCCAACTTTACCGGCAAAGGCGTGCGCATCGCTGTTATTGACAGTGGCTTCGACGTAGACGTCCCGGGCCTCAGCAAGGTTGACGTTGGTTATGCGCATGATTTGACGGACAACGACAATGATGTCCGTGACAATTGCTCTTTTCACGGTACTCACGTTCTGGGAATCATTGCTGCCAAGGGAGACGAAGCTCGCTACGGTGTTATCGGTGTGGCACCTGATGCAACCTACGAGCTTTATCGCATTCAACCTTGCAATGGAGGCAGCACCAATGACATGTTGATCAACTCTTTTCTGGAGGCTGCTGATCGAGGTGTTGACGCTATTTCTTGCTCTTTTGGTGGCGGCCAAGCCTTCCCTGAAGGTAAAGTTGTTCATGAAGACCTTAGTTGACTCGTCAGTGCTAACAACCACAAGATCCCTGGTCTGCTGTAGCCACGCGACTCTTCAGGAATGGCACATATGTCTCTCTACCAAGCGGCAACGGAGGCCCCGGAGTCTTTTCAGGCGTTAGCCCCGGCATGGCAGATGCTATCACATCCGTCGGCTCCACGGACAACACCGTCACCCCATACCTCACCTGGCAAGGAAACTGGACATCTGGCACCGATGGCGGAGAGATCCGATTCGTCCCTGGCCTGCCGTATGATCTCCCTGCGAATAATCAATTGACCATCTGGTCTCCGAATAAAAATGTTGATGTCACTACTGACTGTCAGCCACTCCCGACCCCGAAGGACCTGCCGGCCGATCTTTCAAACACTGTTATTCTTTCTTCGCTCTCACAATGTTGGACAGATGCCAGCGGTGCGATTGCTTCCCTTACGAAGGCCTTCGGAATTCCCTACATCATCTACTACGCCACGAAGAACTGGACCGTTGCAGATGGTCCAGGATTCTATGAAGACACTTCGGATCCCAATCTCAAGGGCATTGCTACAGTAGAGTATGACGTCGGAGTCAAGCTACTGAACGCGTTCCACAAAGACCCTGCTTCGAAGGTCTATCTCGCCAACGAGGCTTCAACTGCCAATATCCAGCTTGAAAACAGAGCCAACAATCTTACGGGTGACTTTGCCTCAAGCTTTTCCAGCTGGGGCCCGACTCTTACCGGAGGCGCCATGCCTTTGGTCCTTGCCCCTGGTGGCAACCTCATCAGCACATTCCCTAGCAAGTACGGAGGTTATGGCGTTGTTAGTGGTAAGTGTAGCAGCTCTTCAAATTGATGGTCAAGTATTGACAATCGCAACAGGAACTAGTCAAGCTGTTCCGTTTGAGGCTGGCGTGGCTGGACTCGTGAGGCAGAACCACCCCGACTACACTCCTGAAGAGATCCAGGCTGTGATCGCCACCACCGCTCGTCCCGTCAAGTGGAACGACGGCAAGGGCGCAGTGTCAGACTTCTTGGCTCCCGTCTTCCAGCAAGGAGGTGGTTTCTTGGATGCATGGAACGCAGTACATTCGACAACGGTTCTCAGCACCGGCGCTCTCTCCTTCAACGACACGGCCAACCGCCCCAAGGACCTCAGCTTCAGCATCAAGAACACGGGAACCACGGCCATCACGTACCACCTGAGCCACGTTGGTGCAGCGTCCGGCTACATTCTCAAGCAAGCCAATGGCTACAACTTCACTGGCGGCGAAGCCACTGCAGTTTACGCTGACGTCAGCGTCACCCCGGCGACCATCAAGATTGATCCTGGTAAATCATCGACTGTCTCTGTTGCGCTTACCAAGGAGCCGAGCCTTCCTGAAGCCGCAACACGTGTATCCTTCTTCGGCGGCTACGTAGCCATTGAGGCAGAGGGTTCAGCCGATGTTAACAACTTGACTCTTCCCTACACTGGCTTCGGTGCTCCGCTCGCAACACTTCCTATCGTCAATCGAGACAAATCATACCTTATGATGTGGAACATGACGTCTTCGTCGGCAGTGCGAGAGGAGGAAGGTCGCGTCTTTACTTGCACCCTGGACACCAGCAAAGACGTCCCTGCATCGTTCGCAGACAATATGTTTCCCGGAGTCTGGATCAACCTTTTTGTCCAAACACGCAACCTGAGCATCTACATCGTGGATGCCGAGTCCGGAAAAGAGGTCGCCATGTCGTGGCAGACCACATCAGACGCTGTCTGGGGCCGTGAAAGCAACTGGTACTGGGACGGATCTGATGCCAACAAAACATTTATCCCGGCTGGAAGTTACATCTGGCGGGTAAAGGCTCAAAAGTTGAACGCTGACCCCGCTGAGGAGAAAAGCTTTGATGTGTACGAGACTGGAAAGTGGGTGTTGCAGTATGCGAACAGCACAGTGGGGTCCAACTCGACCTTGCAGTCATGACCAATGCTGGGCTAATTAGAGACCATCAATACATTTATCACAAAGATTTACCTGGTTTTGACTGGCTGGAAAGAATTGTCTTGTGCACTAAGACGTTTCAAGCTGTTAACGTTGCTTGCAAGTGCCCACAAGGAGGGTTGCTCACTAATCCAATAATGTCGATCCTTGGCGTCGAAAATTTACCGCACGCAAAGAAGTAAAGGCCAGCCCCCTCAAAGCCATATTTCTCGTATCCGGCCCTGGGTCATTTCAAACTGGCGCAGCAAACCTGCATCTTCGGGGCGAGTGTCGCCAACATTTCGGGATCTTGGGTCCATCTGAAATCCGAACATCTTGGCATCATGTTCAGCTGATGGATTAAGAGATGCTTATCCACCTCTGAGGTCAAGCCGTTACAGTCCCTATCAAACAATGTGTCTCCAATAGATTCAGCCAGGCTGTCAACAAAATGCATCATTCATTCTCCCGACCAACGTTACGCTTTGCCTCTTCTTTGCCACGTTGTGGTTACAGTCTGACTTTGCAGCGTCGATGGCGGTCACATTTCCGTAATGATCGTTCAATCGGGAGATTGGTGTACCTGGCGGCAGGAGCATCAACTGGGGCCGGTCTCCTGTTTGCCTGGCAGACTTTGAAAGAAACCAACAGTATGTTCTAACTGGAGTCATAGTCGTCCATAAAGCTTTGGTCCATCCAGGACAAAATTCACGCCGAGTACTCACGAGACCAGTCTACAGACTAGATGCACTCCAGTCATCGCCGACTAACATTGGCGAATGGCGACCTGTCACCGTTGGAAAAGCTTCAAGACAGAGCTCATCAGTTTCCACGCTAGTAAATGGGCCGAATGAGGGAGATGTGGCAGAGAACGTCGACGAAGACGAAGTCGATGCCAGCCGCAAAGGGGCTTACGACCCCGAGACTGGACAATTCAACTGGGACTGCTCATGTCTTGGGGGCCTCGCCCACGGTACATGTGGCGAGGAGTTCAAGGCAGCATTCAGCTGTTTCATGTTATCTACTGAGGAGCCTAAAGGCTTTGAATGCATCGAGAAATTCATGTGAGGCAATCTCTGCATCTGCGTCGTGGGCAGCCCCTAGGTCACTAACAATGCTCAGTCTGATGCAAAAATGCTTCCAAGACCATCCGGACGAGTACGACGATCAGCTCAGTGAGGAAAACAATAACGCCGAAGATCGTGATGAAAGCCTCGAGAAGAGCGGCACAGACCCGAAGTCAGGGCGGGCAGTAAGTGCGAGTTTAGCTGGCGAAAGCCGCTGATCCACGGCAACTATGGCCACCTCAGCTGAAGCGATCAGAGATTGCAGTCTTGTCTGAGGAGTGGGCAGTCAAGATGTGTATTTGTCGTTTTAATGTAAATACCAATCAACTTTCTTTGGAAGAAGTTTGTACGATAGTCTAGCCATCCATTCATCTCAAAGATCTTTCCTCTCATCTCTTGGAGGCCGTTTTCACAAAGCTGCGTTTGTTTGAAGCGCTCATGATCGGGGTTCCCGGTGAGTTGCTGGCGTAACCCGGGAACTTGGCCCCTTTTTCGGTCGCGGTCCTCGCGTTCTCGGATCTTCGAGACTCGCGAGAACCCAAGTCGACCAACGCGCTCGCGAATTCAAATTCTCCCAAGTCAATTGACATTGAGTCGCACATAGAGTCCGATACTAAGTCGGGGAAAGCCTTGGCACCAGGCGCACCGTCCATCTCTGTGACGAAAGACTTGGTCACTGAATTTGACTCGCGTAAAACCTTTTCGCTCATTGGGCCCTGTTTCCATATACTGGGGCGTCTCGCGAGACGAGCTAAACGCGAGGTGAAGTCTCGAAGTACAAAGGTATAGCTAAGGAGATCATTGGTCAGCCAATTAGGCGTGTAGACAGGTTGTAACCAGATGCAGTGGTCCCGAATTTGCTCTAATACTTTTGCACCGGTCTCCTCAGCTCAGGACGCCCGACCCAATGTCGAACTGCATTACGATCCTTTGCCCTGCGACCAGATTATAGTATGATGTCCACAGATGCAACGTCTACTCGTATCACTGTGTCCCCCGAGAACACAGGACTTTGGGGGCTCATACAAAGCGATGAGGCTGCAGCCCGCACTAGCGAGCTCCTCGAGAAGGACTTGAATGTAAGATAGAACCCCTATCGTACCTCTCTGGTTATTTTCTTCTCACCTTCTGACTCCTGACCATTTAGCTCCATCACGTGTTCCTCAATCGAGTCGGCTTCCATGATCATGTTCGTTAGCCCCTTATGCTCGGAGCAAAAGAGAAACACATCGTCTAACAGCTTGGATACATAGATGCTCCACCATATTCTCGCGTTATACGGCACCGGAGCCAACGCGGACCAGATTCAGCGGGCATTTGACCTGCGTCACGAACTCCAACGCCGTGTTGAGCCTCGCCATAACGACGTCATACGTGAACTTTTAAACGACTGGAGCTCCGCATCTAAATATCTCGGCAAAGAAGAGCACTACCCTGATTTCCTCGAGTACTTCCAGCGCAGAATCGACGCCCACGGCTACGAGCAGGTCGTCCGTAGTACACTCCTCCAGCGTGATGCTGGGGCCGACGACATGCTCCTCCGCCTGCACGCGGGCGTACTACACCCGCTCATCCAGCTCATGTACGGCCTCGAGTGGAAGCAACCAGCCATTGTCGCCGAGGCCCTTGCACAGACTGCCGTACACGAGGTCGAGTCTCTCGACGAGCTCCTACTGCCCAGCGATCGTGATGCCGGGAGTAGCGCGCAAGACACACGGATGCCGGCCATCCTTGACTTGTTCAAGGAGGTGCAGTCATCAAACAGTCTGGAAGGCGCCGCACGGTTCCAGGACGAAAGCAAGATCAGGGACGGAATTCTGCAGCGTGCCAAAGAGCCTATGCTCGCCGTTTTACGCAGAGTGCGTGTCTTGGATGACGAACTTGAGGAAAGGACGGCGGAGATGTTCCACACCATTGTTCTCATTGCATCAAGTGCAGCCGTCCACCCGCCTCACCACGTCAAGTACGACTTCTTTCTCATGTGCGTGGCTCCCTCCTTCTATGTCATATGAGCCAGCTCGCTTCTGATACACCGTAGGCACCATGTCAACTCGGCCGTGATGTACTTGACGACGCTGGCTCAGCAGTGGCTTTCCCGTGAGGATAAGCGACGTCTCCTCGAGTGGAAGATCCGCATGGATCTCATCGAATACACGGCACGAGGTCGGACTCCAATCGATGTATGTCGTATCACCTCGTATGAGCCTAAAGTACCGGGCGAATGCTCCATCAGATGTAGGTTCATTCCTCACGCCCCACTAACGACAGAAGTAATATTGGCTAACCCTCGCATCCAGCAATTGGTCAACGCTTGCAAGACTTTGGCGACGACGGGCACGGTATCAAACAGGCGCGGGCAACGGCACTATGCCACGAACTGATGAAAAAGTACGAGGACAGGTCTTGGAATCTGTTGAAAGGCGAGTATGTGTGGAGAAAGATTCAACACATGGTCATCGACGCTCTCGGCCCCGGGTCCGCGGTATGCGCGATCTGCCGGGTACACAGAGGCTTGGAGGGGCATGCCACCTCAGTGGGCGGCACGTCGGCCGGAGGATGAATTGCGAGCTTTGCAGACGGGAAGCGGCAGCTCTGCTATCGCCCTGGCGTCTGCGTGAGCTCTCGAAGTCGTGGGAGAGTGTTGCGCAAGGATACAAGGATCTAGAGCATGTTCGACGGAGCTCTTACCGCTAGCACTCTAGTAAGAAGGCTCAACATTGACTCCCACGCATCAACATGTCAACTAAAAAATGAACATTCATTCCTAACATATTTCATAAAAGAGTAATCAGGCTATGTGTGCGTATTAATTTAGTTATTGTTTCTGCTACCCATCGTAGCACACTCGATTAGTGCTTGCGTATAAAATGTACTACCTTACGTCCATCAAGCAACAGCACCGCGTCCCTTGTCATTTTGACTTCCTAACTATTTTAGCAGTCTCAATCAGACTTCTTTCTCTAGTCTGATGCAAATTTCCAAAAGATTGCGCATTCTAGACATCACCTTTTACGATGTCTTGCTCACCACCTGCCTGACCGGCTACCCTGTTGCTTTGTGGCTGAGGCCGACGAATTCAAAAGGCCGCAATGAGCTTAATTGGTCAACAGTCCAATTATATTAAGAGCATTGATTGACTGTGGCGTTAATAATCCGACTAACCTTGATGTCAAATTCGCAAAAGGGTAGCTGGCCTGCTTATTGTTGCGAACCTCTGCGTATTGTGCGTATATATACCCAATCTGACACTTGATGTCCAAATCGACAAACTTTTGAGCAGGTATTAAAAAGGCGACGGTGGCCCCACCCCCGAACTCCGACATTATCTGCTTGTTGCGTGTTCTAGCACCTAAATTCATCCTCTACTCGCCCCTTGATCTGCGTGAAAATTTCTCACAAGATGGAAACCAAACTTATCAACACTCCACAAGCCGAATTTCCCCTCTTCTCGTCCCTCCCCCAAGAGTTGAGAGACCAGATCTGGGAGACAGCAGTAATCCATCCTCGAAACGGAGTCAACTATTTCTCCATGCACCACTGCAGTACCACAGGAGTCTCGTCAAATTGCGTCGAAGTCGATTCTCAATATAGACTACCAAGACAACGAGGGCAACGCTTGCTACCGCCATCTTTCGACCCAAACAACACCACTCCCGTCACAAGGTCGTCTTTAAACGGAAACCCCTCAACGTACTGCCTTTCAAGGACCGCGTTTGGTGTCGCGCTTGCTTGCAAAGAGGCTCGGGCCGCTTTCATTCGTACACTCAACCGCCCGGAAAAGATCCCGGCTCAGATAACGACTGCACCTACACCAGCCGGCTTAAGCGTCCACAGCCAACGACCGTTCACGGCATTGACCGCAAAGCAAGATTCAGCAAGATTTCGAATACATCTCCGCCTTTCGCAAGATCTACTCTACTTTAAATTTGATCCGAACGACCTCCTCTTGGATTATGAGTTTTATTCCAATCCTAGAAATGGTCCATATCTAGGTCCTCTCTCCCCCTTAAGACACCAGATTGGCCATCCCAAAAATATCGCCATCGAATTGGGTCCCATTCTTTGCGAGTATAGATTGATAGCATTGTCGCGTCTTATGCGCTCCTGGTTGGATTTGGGCATTGGTGTGTGGATAGTGAAGAAGCCCAAGCAAGGCGAGCCAACTGTCGTCGACGAGTCCTATGCCTCGCGCGCTACGGTATTCCGGGACACCAACGACTGCAGCTACATGACGTTACCCATGAAAACTGATAAAGCTTGGCTTTCTAATTTCATCAATTGTGGCCCCGGGGTTCTGTTTCTTGCAAGTGTCATTCGCGGCCACATTAATCTTCAACTTCCTGGTTCAGTGGCCGATGAATACCTTTTGAGATTCGGACTGTTATTTCTTCAAGAGGATCTGAAGTTCTACTCAGAAGATGTTTCACGGATTTTGTAGTAGTCCAGTTACCTTAAAGAGGCCATTCTGCACTAATGGGACATTAGCACATCAATATATTCCGAATCGCTTTCTCTACGTGCGCTTAAAGATTGAGATTCTCTGTCCAAAGGTGTGTGCACGAGAGAAAGAGGCATATATGCTTGTATTCCAAGGTCCCCCATGTCAGTAGCTCTTCACGCAATACACCCGCTAGACTACTCTCTGTAATCTTATCATCATTCGTTGTTTACTACACAAATCAAAGTATTTAAACCCCCTGTAGTGGGAGATCATGACGCAAAGGTCTGGACGACGTCGCTTTCAATCTTATTCAAATCACTAAATGATAGCTCTGATATACTTACCATGAATAGTATCACCTCTAGCTGTCATCCCTATTGCGACACATCCATTCGTCAGGCAAATACTCAAGCGCCGTCAACGCCAACCCGTGTACGTCTTCATCACGAAGTCTCACTGCATCAGACAACATCTATTACTTGAAAAATGCGTACTGCAAGCAGCAGCTGGCACAGAGAATGATGAATTTGATCCGCATTTTGCCGGTGGGCTGTCCTCAGTTACTTGACGTGGCCTTTAACCTCGCATACACACCTAAGTAAGCGCGCAACGGACATGGGGTCATGATACTTAACCGGGAAATTTCATCATAATGTATAAAGCAAAACACCTGCTAGCAGTAGATCACCCACCAAAGGCAACTATAATAATGACTCTACTGATTGTTATTTAGCTAATCGTACAACTTCTAAACACCAGTCACACTCGTTTTGAAGCCTGACCAGACTCTCGTCGAGCCATCCGAGCCATCCGAGCCATCCTGAAGGTATTCTACAAGGATAAACGACTTAAACCCCCACCACAATAAAGCCGAATCCGGCTTCATAATTACATTTGGCTACCAAAAACCCAACAGCTCGGCTTCTATCTCAGATAAAGTCACTTACAGCACCTTAATCCCTAAGCCAAGAGACAAGTCGCATTGCCGCATAGCTATCATAGCCCCAAGTGACAGTTTTATACCCAACGCTTCACATAGAGGCATGACGTCCCCAGCCACCGTTTGAAGTATAAATTATCCGAGGGACTGGCTGTATCTAACACCGTTTAACAATGTTGCATACATCCTCCACGTGGTCTACGAAAGAATGCCTTCACTTTGGAAAGGGTTGCGGACAACTACCCCAACCCCAAAACACTCGCCCACCCGTAAATCCAAACTCACCTCACCGCGAACACCATGTTTAATGCCTCTACACATCCTACTAGTTCATTCGTCCCAATACTTTAGAGACAGTAAAACAAAACAAAACAGGAGTTCGAGCTCTGTCTGCCTAGGTAACAGCACCAAGTAAGACAACGCATCATCTTAGTAGATCAACTATAGAATGGCAGTACACCTACATCCAGGTACCAATCTGGGAGGCGTCAATGAGCTTGATTCCAAGACCCCATCAGCGTCGTCCTTTGGTATTTATAACGCCACAGAGGACAAAATCACGTAGGAAATGGAAATGGTCCGCTGGAAAGGCAGGCTGAGTAAAACACACAGCTGAGTGTAGTTTGTTCTCATAGAAAATGCGATTCCGTTTTTGCATTAAGCAGTGCCGCATTCAACTCCATCTGGTGATCCAATTGGTCTTGTTGCCAGTGGATAGTGTTGAATCCAGCGGAGATTGAAAATGCGCGGCAACTGCAACAACCAACCATACGCAACGCGACATCAACTTGTCAATTTCGAAAATACCATGGGCTCACAACCTCAAACCATCTCATTCATCACCAAGAGGCTCATCAGAATATCAAAACCACACGCGCCGATCACGACCCTCAACACGCGCCACATCAAAAAAACGCCACCGCGACGCGAACCAACAATGCCCTTCAAAACCCCTGCCTTTCCCAACCGGCACGGTGCCGACGCATATCCCTGCTCCAGCCAAATAAAACCTCGCCCCCAAAAGCACTCGCTTCAATCCAAATTGGAAATCCGTACCTGCTGATCCCACCACTTCACGGCGAGATGATCCGGACGACGGGAAGCAGATCACTACTTGGAGCAGCCGCCACACTTGGGGGGAAACCCACACACACTGTTGTGGCAATGTGCGTCGCGGCGCATGGGCGTTAACCAACACCAACAAAACGTTATTAGCCACCGCTCGTCTAACGTAACGGGAGGCAACGTTCAACTAAGATCTGGCACTGACCACGTGCCATCGAATGGGGTCTTCCTTCCCCATATTGCCAAAGATCGACTGAAGCGCTTCGCGAGACGGGGACGGCGGTGGCTGGCAGCCACTTGGCTTACCGGTGGCAATCTGACAGCCATATCAGACTGTGTTAAGCGTGTCAAACGGGATTGGCGATAATACGAAGACGTTATTTCCATGGGAACATTGCCATTTCCAGGACACCCCGTAACATCGTCTGGAATTGGCAATCAACCGGTGAACGAGGAGAGCCTCAGTTCCTACGCATAAGCATCTCTCGCATGCAAGCGAACGTGGGGACAGCATGTCTAATGCCACCGACCGAATGTTCCGTGTTTGGGTCCCGAGAACTGTGAAGCAGCTCGCAGCGAATGGATTCAGATCTTTCTAGATTGTTGGCGGGATGACGGACCTGTCAGGTCTAGAACGTCGCAGCGCGCGACGCAAATGGTGCGGAGACTCTGCGGCGGGCAGCTTGACGGGAGTCCGCGGGAGTCGACAGATGAGACGCGGCCAACGTGAACCTGGCCCGTTGCCAGCCAAGAGGCGAGCATTGGCAGGCACACTCAGCTGGCACTGATGAGGTTTGACAGATGTCCTGTGCGATCCAGGCCGTCGATTGGATCGGCGTTATCAATGTCACCGAAATGAGCTACTGCTCAATGTTGTGTCGGGCCATCCCTTCTCAAGCTCAAATCGAACGATTTTTTGAGATGACGGAACCCATCAATTTCGCACAATCTCCAGGGTTCCCTGAGGTCCCGGGATCTCGACATAGGGCAAAGAGCCCCGACGTACCGGAGGGCCTGATTGAATCGGCCCTCCTCATACAATGTTTCAACTTTTCGGAGTCGCGATTCCGGCAGCGCCGCCTCGCCCGCGCACCCATGACAATGGAGAGCTGCGAGCCAGCCTAACTCAAGCCTGGGGTAAATAGACAAGCGGGCAGGCGGGGACCGGTGAGGGGAAGAAGAACAGCCGCCCATGACCCACCGTTGACGCAGGAGCGCAGCGAGCAGCATGCTGGGCCGCTGCAAAGCTAGCTCGTAGATATCAGACGAGCATAATTGCGGTGAGTATAATGGCGAAGAAGGAAAGGTGAATCGACGGTCGTCCCATTACGGACTGGCTGCATCGCGCGAGAACGCGCAGGTCCCAATCGGTAAGGCCTAAGAAGCTACATGGCGAGCTCGAGTGGCATCACTTCCAGCGCATCGACACTCGCTTGTCTCTCCGACGTGGCATAGACGCTGGTGGTTGCCAGGCCCTTTCTGAATTTCATTTGCCGATTCGGGGATTGGGCCCTTGTCTATTACCCATTTCAATGTCATATCCATTTCACACGCAGCAGAGTTCGTGTGCCTGTCTCAAACTTTGCATTCTTGTCACGTTGGCGCCACACCCAGAGCAGCTCTCGCCATGCGTTGGGGGCGCAAAGAGGGCGTGTCAACGGCGTGGGCGGTGGTGTGTAAATGCAAGCTTATCTGCAGGCCAATGGAGGTGTGCTGTCTGCTACTGCACTGCACCGCAGAAGTAGTCTTGGGCATGTGCGGTTCAGGTACGCCTGGAGATGTACCCAATACAACGGGCCTTCAACGTGGTTGTACCGGTACATGAGCACACCTCGAGTGGCTTGCAGCAGGCTGGGGAGTCAAAATCCATGTCGGTACTGCATCGGAATAAGGCGAATGGCGATCATCCAGAGATGCCTGTACGCAGCCGAGATCTCGTAACGTCAATAGCCGCAAAACGGAAGTTGGAAAAAGAAAAAATCAGAGTTTAAGGCTTGCGGTCAGCTGTGTCGGAGATCCCCTCCATCGCCCAGGGTGTGGGGGCCCAAGCGAGACAAGCGAGCAGGCCGTCTGTTGTACAGCGCTGTGTCGCTGACAGAGCGGGCAGTTATTGCGGAAGAAGGGGCAGAATCTTTCGAATTCGGCTTTGGTGAGGGGTGCTGGCCGTGTGATGTTCGTGTCGACAGGCGGCAAAAGTCCATGGCGAGGCCAGACTCTGGCAGGAAAGATCCTGAAGCAACTCAGCCTCTGGCATAGTTCGGCCAGGGTTTCGGCGGTGTGGGGAGGGAGGCCGGGGGTGGCCTTCCCCCACGAACAGACGGCGGCGGAGCGGAAGTTCGAGACACGGCGCATGGATGGAGGCTCTCTGGCAGGCACGTCTTCCGCCAGAGCGGCTGCTCTGTGCGTGTCATCTGTCATCGGAACATGGCAGAAGCCGAACCGTCGTCTAGTATTCAGCCCATGTTGACAGACCAAGACGGGATGGCGGACATCAGACGAGATCGAACGTCATGCTCGAGATGGAGGGTAAGGTGTCTCGCCAGCCCTTGTCATCGGCAGGTATGCATGCGTCCAGCCGGCATCCGGGACACATTGTTCCTGGCGCTTGGTTCGAGGGACCCTCGACGTTTAGGGCGGCATCGTAGAGTCCCGATCGAGGCAGCGTACATCAAACGGTTGTGGACAAATGCGGCGATTTGTCCGGGAGGGCGGCCAGAAAAGGCAAGTTGTCTATGATGTAGGGAACCATCGCCGGGGTGCTGCGTTGCTTGATGTTCGATCTTGCTTGGGTCTGGATCTCGACTGCAGCGGCTGTCTCCATTTATTGTTCTAACATAGAGACGATTCAGTTGTTTTATCCAACGTTGCGCTGGAAGATTGGTGCAAACAGCCGCATTTGTCGGCCGCGGCGCTCGAACGGTGGTGGCAGCTTCCAAAGCACCCGAGTGAGACGGCAGCACCCGAAAAAAGAGGGCGTAGCGGGTGGCGTTCAGAGTTTGAGAGTCCAACGCCTCGAAAGGGACGCGGCAGGCAACACAACGCTTAGGTTGAGCCTCATGAACCCGCCAGCGATCTTCAACGACGCGGAACAGGCCATCGGAGAAAAGGGCGCGACAGGCGACCCGATCTGTGAACCCTGAGACAGTCTCGGGATTCGGGCGCCGGAACGCAGGACGGCCGGTGCGGAGCGGCAGGATCGACGGGGCGGCTCGAGTCTAAGCAGCCCTGCCAGGCTCATGTCGCCTGCCCCGTCGCTGGCGCATTGAGTACCCGCGAAGAGAGTTGTATCAGCCTCTGTGTTCCGTATGATCACCCGGATCTCTGCCTTCATGGTCCATGCATCGACAGATGACGGGATCATCCACGTCATAGTCGGCCCCCGGTCCAGGTCCAGGTCCGGCCGTTCGGAGGTGGTGTGGATGAACGGGTGGTCAGAGATGGGACGACAGCAACGGCGGGCATGGATGGAGGGACGAACATCCGGGACGAGATTGGAGATCGGTAAGCTCTGACTGAATGGCGCGAAGACGTCGACAAAGGGCCAGATTCATGCGTTGCATTGTTCTGCAGCAGAGGCCAAGCGGCAGGGGAGCGATTGATCGTCCGGATGGCTGGCTGGGATGGCCGCTGCGCCTGCCGGACCGAAGCGGTGACAAATATGTCAGACGCGGCGAGTGCATGCGACGTGGCTGTGCAGACGATGATGGCCAGAGAGACAATTCATTGCAGCAGAAGAGTTGAGGCAAGGAGGAGCATTCCCGCGCGGGTGACGATGTCGTGTTGTTGCGGTCGTCGTGGATCGTGTCGGTGCGGTGCAGGTGGTGTGTGTTGGAGGAGTTGGTGGAGAGGGAGGAAACGCGACCAAGCACCTGTTGGGTACGTACTCACCCACTTTCCACTGCCCAACCTAAGGTAAGGTCGCAGTCCGTACAGTGTAGGCAGGCAGGTAGGCACCTCGGGTTTGCTGCGACGGCGGGGCAGAAACAGAAACACCGCACACACTGCTTGTCCTGGTGCACCTACCTAATAAGGAGCCACTCGTACCTCGCAGGCAGGCACCGCTATTGCCTTATTCGCCTGCGAGTGTTCGTCCCCGGGACCTTAATAGAAGGCGCAACGAATAACCAGAAAGAGCGCCCTTACTCGGTCAACCCGGGCGACTGCAACTGCCTCTCGGAAATCTCCTTCCCTCTTGAGCCTCGACCACAAAAACCCCCCATCTTTGCCCCCTGCAACGCGCTGAAGCTGCGGTCCCCAAATCGGCAGGCGCCCTACACCGTGCAAGGAACCCGCTGCCTGTCATCGCCTCAGATTAATTAACCCCCGAGTGTTCACGGCCCTGCCCTGCCTGTCCGCCATCAGAGCGCGCTGCAGGGCTGTCTGTTCGTCGTACCCTTCCAACTAGCAAACCTTCATCCCCTTCCATTCCTACGGATACCTTTCCTACACTAACAGACTACCTTGCCTTGGACTTGGTACCTTTCATACCTAGGAGCAAAACTGTGTGATAGGTCCCACGGCACCACTTCGCTCGAGCCTCTCCCCCTCCCTTTTTTCCGCATTGTGATCCTTCCTCCGACCAATGCTCCAATCCATTATCAATAAGCAATAAACTTTTCCTCTCTTCTCCCTCCGTCTGATGCCTCCCCGATCGTCCTGACTCGTCTCCAAAGCTTACCTGAATCATGGATTCCTTGGACTCCTTGGGCTTGACGGCCCGTTTACCCAAACCACTCACTCGCCCAGAACCTAAACCTGCCCGCCCCAGTCCGTCGGGTTCGTTCCCAAACCAAACTGTGTCATATGCCGGGTCTTCTTTTTTAAACTTCCGCATTGCTCCTTACGCATGCGCCACATACACTGCGCACCTAGGTCAGAACGCCTGCAAGTGATTGTACCTCAATTCTGCCCTTGGTGTCCCACACATAAACCCAGACAACGACATGCCTACTCGCACCGTCCGTCTGGTCTAGCCCCTTCGTACGTCGACATCTCTTTGTCAAGGCCATCTCGAGGTGACTGGACACTGGCTGGCTGAAGCTGCCGTCAGGGTCCTCCCCGAACCCCCTTGTTATCCTCCGAATCTGTCTCCTACCCTCTTGTTTCAAGTAGCATCGCTGTGGGGATCATGACAGGGGTAAAACCACTCACCTCACGCCTCCGTAGCTCCTGGACTCGTCCACATTACTACTTGAAACGCTGTCCAAGGGACAAGTACCCGGACAATCCGTCGTTGTCCGGCGGCTTCACGGCAAGGTAAAGAACAACAAGAACGACCTAGTGGCACGCCCAAACGAGTAAAAGTGACCTTCATTGTTGACAAAGAATCATGTTTTTATGCTGCTGTAATTTGATGTGCCATCTTTCCCCCAAGATGCTGCCTCTCCTGCCCAAGGAACCCAGGGGTATCTCCATCCTAAAACCGTAACGCCTGTCTACCCAAGTATGCAATCCCAGGACAGTGCTTCCGCAGAAATCGATTCAACCCAAGTAAACTCCATATTGCTCGAAAACTCGACATTCTCCTTGCTGCTGATTGGAAACTCCAAAATTTCCTTGATGCTCGAAAACTCGGAATTCGCCTAGCCTTACAAAACCACGGGCTTCTGCTAGTTGACGTTGTTTTGGGGCGGGTATCGGTAGCCCATCTGCGACGTGGGCCTATACATTGCATGCGCGTTCCAGGACGCCTCCCTATCCCCCATCCTCATCATGCTTTCATATGGGTCCGACATGAGCGGCGGACTTTGTGTCAACCCACCGGCCGAGTTCGGCGTCAGAGTGTTTGGGTTCGACCAGAGTGGTGGGCTTTGTGTTACCGTAGCTGCTGGCGTGAGAGGATAGCTGGCCAAGGACGTCGGTGCCATGGCGTACTGTTGCTGAACTTGTGCCATATCAAACGGGCTATGCTGCGAGCCCCCCGAAGTAACGTAGTTGTTTGCTTGTTGGAGTGGTATCTGGAGCGGCATGGCTGTGGCTGCTTCGCCGCGGTGTCGTTTGACGACGGTTGTCTGAGTGTCCTCGTGGTATCTTCGTTTCTGAGTGACTGCCTGCGCAAACCTCGCTGTATCCGCTGCAGTGCGGACCTTGTGTGAGTCCTTTCTAATGCGCACCCTGATCCCTTGGTCGCTGAGAGTCTTAGTCAATGTCGTGCTCTGCGCTAATCCCGGGAAACTTCGTGGCGAATGGACTTCGAACGGCTCCGACAGAACTTCGGCCCACTCGAAACAAACCTCCCCGTTGAAAATCTCGTAGAGGGTGAAATGCAACTGGAAGGTCCCCTGCACCTTGACGGATAGGTTACCGAAAACGAAGTAAGCCGCATCGCTGCCATGCTGGTCTTTGACTTTGTGTAAAGATGACACCGTCACACCTTGGAGGACCTTGGAGAGATCCGTCTTCTCCTTCTTGTCGTTGTCTTTGGAATCGGCGCTGACCAATTCGCACGTGAGAAAGAGGTGGGGATTGTGGACGACGGCCTCGGGATTGCCATGTCTGCTCCAGTCCCAATTGTTCTTGTTGACGCACAACTCGACAACGGGCGGAGGATCGATGGGCTTGGTATCTGCGAAGCTAGTCAATAAACGTCGACCCATGGGCGGACAGAACAGTCAACAGCCCTGTCTGGCTAGTTGGCGTCCGGGTCCGTGGCTGGAGTATGACTACACAAGCTTTGTCCGACCACAAAGCTCTTTCGAGGTTGTGATCTTCACTTCCTTCCCCCCTCCACCTTCTCGCGTCCCTCTAGCCTACTCTCCGAGTCGGTCATAGGCTAGAAGGCAGACTGAGGGCAGGTCAGAGGCCAAGCTCAAAAGCAAGGCAGATGGGGAGCAACAGGCCAGAGTTCAAGGCGGAAGGCAGGCGAGGGCTAGTGTATGTGCGAAGGGCATCAAGCGCAATAGAACGTACCTTTATCCTTGCCGCCAGCAACTTTCGCATTACGCGGTTGTTGTACCATGCGCAGCCAGAGGTTCGGCTTTGGCGTGCTTCCATTGTGGCCAAGCGTTGGTTGAGACATGGTTTGATCACCTTGGAATGGCCTTGGTGGGATGGACTGGCTGTAGTCGTAGAATTGGCTCGACATGTCGAAGACGTTTGAATAGTGTTTTTGAGTTTGAGGAAACAAAGGTCCAAGTTTTGTCGTTCCGTGGAACGAAAGACGATTGCTTTTGTAGAAAATGGTGGCGAAGACCCCATCAACCGTAGGAATGATGATCGATCAAGGTTGTTAAATGCTGGTATCGAAAGACTAGATTGGTGAATAGAAGGCGGAAGTGTTCGGAGTTTGGGTTAGGTGGGCAAGGATTGGAGAGACAGAGAAGTTGACGGTTGAGTAAGGCAAGGTAGTGCCTTATATCGGGGTACAAAATGTCAAATACTGGACGAGACCAGGCCCCTGTCGCTGGCAAAGAGGAGTAGTAATCCTTGCGCAGCTCTGGTCTGTGCCGCGAAGCAAATCCCTTGGCAGTGGTTGTGGCCCCCCCCTGGTCGGTGGCAGTCGTTGGTAGCAGGCGAGCTGTCAAGCGACAACGGGACTTGGGGGCGGTCAACGAAGCCAAGTTTGGAGTACCCTGGAGCAGGTTTGCAATATGCAGGCAAGTCGGTACCCAGAGACGGTGTGTGCGAAGTTCGTTTTGGGGCTCAGAGAGTTGGGCAAATGTTGTAGCTGGAATGGGGTCTCTTGCCTGGACAGTTGACCGAGAGGACTCGGGCCTGGTGTTGACGCCGGGGACAGTCGATATGTGAATAGAAAGATGGTCCAAGACGGAGGTATTGATGGAAGGAGCCGATGGGAGACTCAAGTTGAATGAAGCTCCGTGCGGCCGAGTCGGTGGCGCATGAAGCACGGAGATGGACGAGGAGGACACAGGCCACTGGAGAGGTACTTTTGAAAGCCGTTGAAGCGTCCTGGTCCAGCACCACAGTGGATCTGGTCTAAGGTTATGGAAGGCAAGGAATGCAACCGAGAGGAGATATTGAACAAGGTAGCCTGGACGGGGTCGAGGAAGATGTCTGGGAAGGGGGGGCGTGTGGTCTTGGACGGCGTCAAGAAGATGATGAAGTCGTTGACGAGGTCTGTGGTCTGTGGTGTGGATATCTCTGATGGATTGGTGGCCAGAGGTGGGAGAGGGAGGTGTTGGAGTTGGCCGTACTAGTTAGTGTACGGATAGACGAGGCGGTTGCTGCAAGTGTGTTTTTTGCGTGGACCCTCGACCGGAGATATTGTGCGGTGGTGGTGAAGCGTTGATGCCGTTGCGGGCTGAGTTGGCGATGGCTGGGCAGCAAAATGACAAGAGACAGACTGGGAGGAGGGATGATTAAGTCGAGATGGAAGCTGCAGAGACGGATTGGTGCGGACGAGGTGAGCAGAACAGCGCAGAGCAGCACCCGGGGCAAGGTCAGGAAGGCAAGGTCAGGTAAAGGGAAAGAAGGGAAGGTAAGGCAGGGCAAGGTAGGGTGAGGCAGGTAAGGTAGGTAAGCTAGGTAGGTACCTGCCTTCCCACCCAGGTGCGTTCATTCAACCTTGCACAGAGGTCCATCCTGAGGCAGGTACAACGGCATTCGTTATGTGAGGTGTACTTGCCTACCTAGGTGACTACCTACCCTACCACCTACCTTACCTTACGGATACCTGAACTGTGGAGGCAGGTATGCAGTGCAGTGCAGCGCAGTGCAATGCAGCCAGCATGTAATGAGGATGGAAGGCACTGGACGTACATAGTAGCAGGTAAGGTAGGCAGGCAGACAGGCATGAGACTGAACATTGCACTGGAAGAGGGACGCATTGGACAGTGCCCTGGACATGACGGGACCCTGGCCAGGCTTGCCTTGTCCGCTGCCTTGCCTTTCCCTGCCCTGCCTTGCCTTGCCTTGGACGTGGATAGGGAAAAGACCCGGGCAAGGGAAGGGGTGTTCGGATGGATCATGGCGATGCCCAGTCCACGTCCACCACCACCTCAGGTCCCAGCGAGCGAGCAAAGTGTCCGGGGTCATCCTGAGGTGGACAGAGTACGTACCTGCCCCGTCTTGGATCAGGGAGGTACGAATACTCGATGAAGGACAGATTGGGCTGTGGATGCAGGCGCGGAAGTAGAGGGTACATGACCCGTGCGCAGAGCGAGCAGGGAATGAACCAAGGTACCTGCCTCCTGTACGGAGTACCTGACCGTTTCGTTTTATTTTTTCCTCTCTTCTTCTTCCTGGCCCTTCCTTCCCTGAGTGAGTGAGATGGAGTACTGCGTAAGGTAGGTGCACCCCGATGGTGCTGCTCCATCTGTCTGGGACAATAGCGCGCTACAATATTGTCGCGGCAGGAGGTGATGTACCTTAGCTACCTACCTAAGGTTACCTCCATCATCTTCTTGCCTCCTTTGATCCATTGAACCAATTACCGTACACCATTTTCCAACAAGGCAGGCAGGCCGGCAGGCGCGTTGGGCAGGCATGCACTCTGCATCTTATGCCACGCACTGAAGAAATGCAACAGCATGGAAATGTCTTTTTGAACGGGCCGTGTACGGTCAGGGTCAGATCAGGTGTGAAGTTGGCCAATGTACCTGGAAGCAGGGTCTGTTTGCATACAGCCATTGCGCATCGGGTCCGTCTTGCGCAGAGATATCCGTACCCAAGGTAAGGTAGGGCAACATAAGACGGGGAGATAGGTATCTTACCTTATCCATGCCCGCCCTGCTCTGCTCTGCTGCCCGCCGTGCCATGCCATCCATTGCACTTGCAGCAGACGGGACTGCAGCGGTTGCACATGCGACCGACGATGGGCGATGGATGGATCCAATCCATGCCGTCGCCCACATCCCACCTCACATGCATCTCTTATTTTTTTTTCCCCCTCTTCCTGAAGCTGAAGAATAATGCCCCATCTGGGAGTGAATATCAAGGATGATCGCGTCCAAGCACCGCGAGAGCTGTCTTGGAGCCTTCTCGTCTTGGAGAAGATTTGCAGAGGCCACGCTCCGTCATCGTCGTCCCAGGTCCAGAATCGAGTTAGCAGACCCGTTTGATGCAGGTGCTTTGGCAGAGGAGAACAATTCCACAATTCGACTGTCCACTTTCACTGCCTTAACAGCACTAGTGCCACAGCGCACCTGGGCATGGTCTGGCATGGTGGTGTTTACCCCCCTTGCCCTTCCCCCACTGAGGTGCAGTGCAGTGCAGTGCAGTGCAGGCTGCAGATGTAACAGACGGGTATGAACGATTGAACGGTGACGCCCAGGACAGACGAGAGACGCCTGTGTGCCTGCCCATCGTCCATCATCCAGTGTCGAGATGCTGCACGGCTCTGGAGCTCGTCCCTCGGTGCCCCTGCTGTGCGGACTTTTGGACATTGGATATAGCAGAGACGAGGTACGGAGTACGGTACGTAGGTAAGGTACCTTAGGAAGGTATCTTTCAGTGCTTTCACAAAGTCCAGAGACACTGAACTGACTGGACCACCCATGACGCAGACAACACCCATGAACCCTGGCCTGCCCTTCGTCCCCTGATGCCAAAACATCCCTGTACCGTGGCCGGTCCGGAAGTCCACAGGCCCCACTCGGCGTCTGTGCGCGGCGGAAGAAGCTGTCGAAGGCAGGCATCAAGGCATGAATGGAAGCTTCTGAGACACTTGCTTTGACGATTGTCGATGGACTCGGGATCAAATCTCCTTCTGGGGTGGCTGCGATGCTATTGCCGGTTCCAAGGCTATCATCGCTATCGCTCCTCGCCATCCATCGCGCTCGCACTCAATCTTCATCTACCTGCATCGAATCAACAACAACGGCGACGATTCCTTCCTTCGATTCGGTCCCCCTTTCCCTTGCCCGGCCACCTCCGATTGCCTACCCATCTCCACACGGGGCTCGGTGAACGGACACACGGGGTAGGCCAGGGCATCATTCACAAACACAATTCTCTTGATCAGGAAGGCTTCTCGTCGCCGGACGGGGCCTTCCATCGCGCAACCACGCCGGCCTCGACCCTGTTGGGCGTCATTTGCATCGCGAGCGAGCAGGGCATGTCGTGTCGTGTCGTTCAAAGGTAGTTAGTCTACGGCTATTCTAGGGCCTTTCGAGTCCCCAGGGCCTGTCACAGTCTTCATTGCCCCGAGAGTGGCTCATCTGACAGCTGTCATTGACCCCAGCCTGGGCTTTGACCTCTCGCCCTAGGAGGAGAGGAGGCGACACAGCCGCCGGTTCACGTCCACTGTATCTGCATCTGCGTAGGGCATCTTTCTCCGTGCCTTACGGGTACGGATAGATTGATGGATGGAGGGCCTTATGTCAGCGGGCTGGGTTGGGATCAGGGACAGGTGCTGTTGGCATCCCCGGCAGCAATTAAGTCGCGCTCCATTTGATTGTTTCTGTACCAAGGAACGCTCAGGAGGAATGCTCACAGCCAGGGCAGAAGGCAGCGATGGGAGTCGAGTCGAGTCGAGTCGGACAGCAGGAGCAGGGCACGGAGATTGTGTCTCTTGCCTCTCACAGTGAGTGAAGCGCCAAGCTTGCTCTTGCTGTTTCCTTCCCTTTCCCTTTCCTTTCGCCTTGCTCCCCGGGCTCCTCTTTCCTGTCCCTGCGTGCCTGCCCGCACCAGTGTATGCGACGGCCCTTCTTGCCTTGCGTTGACTGTCGTAAGGTAGGTAAGGTACCTAGGTATCCGTGCAGCGCCTTGCCTTCCCTCGTCGTCGTCGTCGTCGTCGTCGTCGTCGTCTTCACATTACCAAGGTATGTAGGTAGGTTGCTGGACGTATGTGAAGTCGTCCGAACCCCACAATTGGCACGGTGTTTCGACACAACAAACCTGGGTGCCGTTACAGTGCGCGCGCGCAATCATCAAAACAATGTGAATCGCAACGGCCTCCACCTTTTTTCTTCTCGCGCTAAACAGTGATGCTCCGCCATTGGTCCTCGACTGGCATCCCTCGTTCGGCTTCTTTCTCGCTCCTTCCCGTCCTGCCAATCCCGTCCCAAGGCAGCCCACCTCCCCTCCCCTCCTGCGTCCCCCTCCAGACAGACAGCCAGGCAAGGCAGGCACGACACAGCCCAGAGGTGGGTGCGCAGAACGACAAACTGTCAGGTACGACGAACGACGAACGGCAACCGCAGGCACAGAGACATAGCTCAACTCTCCAACGTCCCTTCTTGCAAACGTGCATAACTCCAGAGCCCATCCCGTGCCGCCGGCCGGCCGTCCATTATTATCCGGCTGCACTATCTCCCCCTCCGTCTCCTTCCTGCCCCCTCCCCCCTTTCCCCCGGTTTCCAGGTCTCTCATTCGTCCATCCGTTGACCACCTTACCTCCTTCTACCTTCCACAGCTAAGGTACCCTTCGTTGTGCCTTCCAGACTTGCCTCATCTGCATCGAACAAGCAAAGAAGCTTCCGTCCTTCTACCGCCCCAGCAGCAAGCAAGCCCCCCGTCACAGTCCCCCTCTCCTCGCCCCCGTCTCCCTTCCCTTTCCACCCGCTGCCGCTGTCATCTCCTTCCCTTGCCAACGTTACCTCACCCCCGTCAATCAGCATCGCCTCGGCCCGACTGCCATCAAACCATCTAGTCCCATCACGCACTCGACCAATTGCAGCGACAATGTCTCGACACACTCTGTCTGACTTTGCTGACTTCACTGCGGCAATGTCCGACATCCTTCCTCATCGGACCGTCCTCCGTCCCTGGCCAGCGCCTTACTGGAACTCACCTGCCTAGGTTCCAACACACAGCGTCCAGCACCACCTAATAACAATAACCCGCCGCGGATGGGGGCTCCAGTCCATAGCCCTCGACCCGACTCCACGAGCCCAAGATCCTCTTCAACTGCACCCCTCTGACTCTGTCCATCTCCAATCTCCGTTCCAACATCGCCACATTGTCGCTTCGCGCTTTCGGCTTCTGTCAACCGGATCGTCAAATTGCGGATGTCGGCATAGCGGAGATTTACCTCATCTTGGCATGGGCACGACGACCTATCACTGTGAACCTGCTCAATTGACGAGTCGCAAAAAGCCTCGCATCCCCTTACGGACCCTTCTCTCCTCAGGAGCCCCGTCCCGTCTCCATCATTCGTGGGGAGCTTCCCGTCAGCTCCCCTCGGGCGGGTCGTCCGCGGGACGAGAAAAGGAATCTCTCCTCTCGCCGGTGGGCACGCCAAAATTCAACAACACCAAACATGTGCCCCTTCAAACGGGCGCCGCAAGGCTGTGCAATCTCGAATCACTCCTGGATCCCTCCGCGCCTCCCATCCGCCGAACCCCGGCGCGTCGCCGCTGATGGTTCCCTTGGTCAGCAGGCTTGACAAGGACGCGCCGCACCAAGAGTCGACACGGAGCTCTGGTGCTGCACCGGCCGGCATGTCACTGGCCACCGAGCAAGGCTACGGAACCAACAGGCGCGCAGAGAGGGTGGACAAATGTTTCGCGTCCGCTTGAACACCATCCCTGGCGCCGCTCCTCGCACTTATGACGGCACAACTCTATTCCATACCTTCGCCCCCTGTTTGCCGCCCTCCACAGCAAAACGGGATCGCCTCATCCCCCAGATCTTCACTGGCTCCCGTTTATGCATCCGCCGTCAACTCGCCATCTGTCATCTGCTGTGCACAGTACATACCGCACCATTTTTCTGAAAATATTTCGAAACGCCCCTGCAGCCGTTGGGCCCATGTTCGCATACCGCAGGGAGACAACATGCTCCTCGACAAGGCGTCACAGCCTCTACCGTCAACGCAACGCAGTAACACGGTGGCACGATTGCAATCATTTGCAAATCCCTCACGGGTATCACCTCGGACCCAATCTGCGTCTTCGGATCAGCACCGCTTTTGTCTGGTCTCGTGATTTGAAATACCGTTTCTTCTCGGATGGTGACGCTGGTTGAGGGGCTACGAAAGAAGCGAGAGCGAGAAGCTCGGAAGTTCACCAAATCGGACATCAGTCGCGATCCGTCAGAACCACCCGCCTCACTTTGTCACCCGAGCGAGCGGCCAGTCTTAACCATGTTAGTCGCCAAGCTGGACCGCTCGCACGACCACAAGGGCTCAATCTTGACACTTGACAATCCGTGGTTGAGAGAATGCACGTCACCAGGCCTAGACCCCGTCTAATGCTTCCCGCCCCTCTATAATCGGCTCCGGCCTGAGGTCGTTCCGCTGGGCTATGCCGTGCACGGCATTGACACGGGAATGGGGCCGACACCCAGTTCATCCCAATGAGGAATGATTGCACATCACCCGAGCACATCGTTTCTCAACTTCAAGAGACGTCAAGACCCGGCCACCTTACGAGAGCACCAGTCAGCGCCATGATCCAACAGCACCCGCGGTCTGACAGCTGTCGTGGGCCTGATTTAGGTGGCCAAGCCTGTTCCGCTGATAATATGACGCGACGGATGGCATGGGCAATTGCATCCGAACGTTGCTTCCTATCAGGCGACATTTGCAATGCTCCAGACTCCCGTCCAGGTCCCGGGAGGTACCACGGCATGACATCAACCTTCATCCGTCCTTCATGCCGAGGTACAATATACAGCAAGGTACAGATATGGTAAAGGACCAAGCAACCCTAATCCGTCCTTCATGCACTATCGCATTGTGCAACCGTTTAATTCAGACCCCGCAGATCAACTCGGCATTCCTTACTTCGAGCTTCCGCGATGTCCTCGACATGTGTCTTTGCTCCACAACGTCCAAAGTCAAGCCGCCGGGTCTGACTGTGAAATCGCCCATCTGCACGCAATACCGGGAGTTGGCAAGCTTCCCGTCACGCCCCCGTCAAAGTCTCCCCTGACCCACCGCTTGTCATTTCAAGCCACCCACAACCCGATGTGGCTGGGCTTTCCACGGGAGGCCCTCGCGAATGGCGTCGGATATTTGATTCGGCCGATACACCAATACCTGGGCATTGTCTGAAAGCGGGATTGCGCCCCGTCATTAGGGTCCTAAGCGGCTTCGGGTGCATCCTGTCAAACTTTGGCCCGCAGAGGCCCAGTATCGAGACGACGGGATATCTACAAACATGGTGTGAGTCACCGACGGTCAATTAGCCAGACCCCGCGTATCTGAGTCTAGGCTCTTGATGTTGAATGACCTGCATCATCACAACGAGCGCCTATCTCGTCACGCATGGTTGAACATCATCCCAGGTGACGCTCAGGGTCGCTTAACCGCCTTGTGTTCTCACATGCTGATGTCGGACACTCAGTCGGCCGCCTTCTGAGCCCAGCCGCGACGTCGTGATGTCAATTGACCACGGAGAGGCGGCAACGGAGGAATTGCCGAATCAGATGCTCGAGAGATTTGCTAATCTCCCGCGGCCATTCCATCTAGGCGGTGCCATTGTACCGCGAGAAACGCGACGGCTGCATGTGTTTCTGATACTTTTGCCCGCGCTCACCCACAGCAGCCAACCAGCTGGTCGCAACGTGTTATGCAACAGAAAGATCGGCGCCTCCGGTGGACAATGTACCTAGCCATGGCTCGAAGCAGTTGCGATCAGATACTTCTGCGCTTCCGCCTGCCAGGCAAGTCGCACGATGCAAGGAAGACTCCGTGCTATGTGGGACACTGAGGCAGTGCTCAGACGATATTACTCGCAAACAGAATCTCTGTGCGACATTAGCCGGCCGCGGGACGAACAAAGATGTTGTTGATTGACGTCTGGCGTTGTCAGACATCTGCAAAGTTAAGGTCCCAACCTTAATCGAACGACTTTACGTTCCTCGTCTCATCCACTGGCATTCACGCCGCAGCAGACGAAGCCGGTATTGCTCGTTGCCGCATCGCCCGTTCGTGGCGGGTCGCTGTCGCACGAAGCTAGGCGTCCCTGGCAAACTCAATCTCGTTTCGACAGGCAGCCTAGGCGATTCGACGCTGACACTGGGGATCCATTTCACGAATCGCAAAGTTCCGCTGAAGAAGGGCCAATTGCCCAGCATCTTCAGGGACTCTGCTAGGTCCCACCACCACCCCGGTGCCTGTCAGTCTGGCAATGGTGCACCCCCAATGTCACGTCAGTCGCCAAAGTATCCCTGTAGAGCCAAACTGTTGCCCGCGTCGGTCCAACGTTTCCGACAAATCTTCCGAGCGACGAGAGGCGACAGAAGGACTGGCCAGGGATGATTCTTTGGCGCTCGTTGTCGTTTGTGACATTTTGAGCTCTTGTGTGTGCTGCTACGTCGCCGGCGAGAAAACGAAATGAACGATGGGCCTGTGCGACAATGGCGCGTTGGACTTGTCTGCGACTTGAACGACTGTGTATCGAGCCAATGACCAAGATCAAGAGTGGTTGGGCAGACTGCCAGCCGGTTCACACGACTTGGGGTTCTCGCCAAAAGTTCGAATCTCCGAACCCCAGGCAAGGTGTCGTTCGAGACTCCAGAGCAACCCATGCAACCTACGTTTTATTGCTTGCCCCATGTTTTCATGCACCGCTGCGACTGCTGCCCTGTTTTGGCTATTTTGGGCTGGCAGCGTCAGCCCGATGCCTCTGTACGACTTTTTGAGAAGGCAGTTGTCCCAATCCAATGGATTTCATCGAGAAGCCAACGGCGTTCACATGGCCTCTTCTTTCACGATGTCTAGCAGATCAAAGTTGCCAGCAGCGTGCAGATCAAAGTCGCGTACGGTGCGGAGCACTCCGCAGATCAACCTGGCGCCGGTGATCAGGATTGCCGCAACGCGAATGCGTGTCGACTCGTTCTTTCGTTCGTGGCCGGCCACCAGGTGTTTCGACGATGAACATCCCGTCAATACTGCAAAGAAAGTTCGCAACCGGGCAGAAGATCTTGCCCGATATTCTGTCGAGAGACTATCCTGATATCGGTTGGAGCTCTCTGGGCGATCAACGACAAGCCAGTGCCAAAATAGCGACAAGAGCTCGGTCCTGCGCTAAACGGCTCACCAGTGATCAGCATCAGCACGGTATCACAGATGGCCATAACGCGTGTTGGTCAACATCTCCGAACATGCCACTTCGGAACCAGACGAGGCGCTGGACGATCGGCTTGAGCCTTTAGCTCCAGCACGGCCGTCCATCTTTGTCCAGCCATGTCATCCAGCCCGCATCGTTCAACGGCGGCGCTGTCTTGCTGGTTTGGACGTTTTTGGCTGGCTGCATCGTGCTTTTTGACAGCATCCTGTCTGCGGCCGCCACTGCGACCTGCACCGGGTGTGTGGCCCTCTGCTGCAGGCAGTAAATGCTTTCAGACGGTACAATTCAATGCCTCGTCTATCATATCGACGTTCCACCGGCCTTGGGCACATATGCTCCCGTTGTTCTTGCATTCTGTCAAACGCAGTGCCACCATCGTTGACGCCCTACAAGGGGGCTGGCCCATCTTCGCTTCTCGCCTGAATCCTGATTTGGACTCGGAACACCGGGCGGGACGCGGCTCGCAAATTGCAGCCGGTCGCCTTGTGCCCTGCCTAGGCAATCTTGCCATTGTCCACTTCCAAGGCCACCTTGGGGGACCTCGACAACGGGCCTTGACGACATGGCAAATATTGATCTTTTCCCCACGGCTTTCCTTGGTTTTGGTTGTTTTCCAAGCCATAATTACCTGATGAAGCCCAAGACCAAGCTCTTCCCATGTCAACCGCATCCCTCACGGCGCAGACATCTCGTGTATGACTCTCGTAAGTCTCACTCACCGTTTCCCCACCTTCCACACCATCTTTCCATCACCAACCTCGCGTCCCTCGCTGCCCTCCCTCGCTTCTGCAGGTTGAGGCCCTTTAGCGAAGCATTTTTCTTTGGTCGGACAATTTGTACTGCAACTCTAAGTGCATCCGATCACCTGCCGGCTTTTCCTCATTTCGACGGGTTGGGCCCGGAGATTTAATTGTTTCGTTTGAAGCGACGGATGGAAACAACTTTTGGCCCTCCGTAACAAACGAACCAGATCCCACCCACAGCCGCGGCCACCTTCGGCTTGCCAGCCCAGGATTTCCGGCCACTCCCCTCGCCAGTTCACAGAGACCGCCGCCAACGACGGTTCGGCGAGCCGCTGTTACATCGCCCTCTGAACCGGTGTACGATGCGACGCTGAGGTACCAACAATCTCAGTCAAGAGCAGCTAGCGGTGGGCGGTCTGCAAGCGAGTGATGAGGAGCGCAGCAGCTTCGGATCCGAGTGGAGCTGGGCGCTCGACTGTTCAGGCATGAAGCCGGTTTGTTGGCGATCGTGTGATTTGCAGAGTTTGCGGACATGATGCGGCCTCGTACGTGCGATGCGGTGGACCAGACTATCTAGATTGGAATGCGACTTCCGTGCATTTGCACTAGACAAAACAGCGATCGCGCCGTCGAGTGTACGAGAGACGATGATCGGAGGTTCCAACGGCCGTTGATGCGCGGCAAGTGGTTTGATCGGGGCATCCAACGGACGGAACGTAGGCCCATCACGCCGGACTTGTCGAGGCTAACCATCACCAGTGGCAAAAGAGACCATCATATCGGGATGTCAGCGGGCTGACGCATGCACAAATATGTCACGGAAGCACCAACGGTCCCCGTTGATGCTCCATTCAGACCGGGCGACGGGGGGTCGATCGCACTCCCACTCGACCGCTCAGACATGCGGGGGGACTCGACTGCCGGTGTCACTGTGCACTGATGGATGCACAGACGAATGGGCTCAGAATACGACCAGTTGTGCTTTCTTTTTATGTGATTACGAATCCCCGGAGAGTGTCTCTTTAGCCTTGGGCAGATGAGACTCTTTGCTCCGCCACAGGTGGCATCCAATATTTGCTAGGCTGAAATTGAACCATGGGCCCAAGAATAGTTCAGACGGACTTTTCTGCCTTCCAGGATCACGTAACATATTTCTTCGAATATATTGCTGCCAAATGTTATTAGATTACGGTAGGGATGCCGGCAATCGTCGCGTACCGGAAAACCGTCACCGGCGACAAAGGGGGGAGGGGGGGCAATGCCTAGCGAGACAAATGCCGCGGACGGGTGCGTCTTCTGGCACCGGCATAGTTCAACCATGAGAGAAGCAAGTCTGGATGCTCTGAAACCTGTAGAAGCTTGTTGCTGCTGTGGCCAGAGACGTGCGGTGTATTTTCTGTGCTGGCCGTCGGTGGCTTTTTTTCTGCTCTGGTGCGGTTTTTTTGCTTTCCTTGGTTCGACGCGTTTCGGTACCAGAGGGATGTGCGAGTCTATGGCCGCTTGGTTTATGCTAACCGTCCGCCGGCGCCATCTGGCCCAGCGGGAGGTGCTTCTGGTTGCGCTAGAGAACGGTCATTTGTGAGATCTACAGCAGAATTTTGGGTGAGGGAAGCAAGATAAGGGGGATAGCAGCGGTATTTGTATGGGTTAACCTGCTCGAAGTTTTCCAACAGTGTAGTTTACAAAATACACTATCATCATTGTTTGAATCTTTAAAGCGCAACGTGATTTTGTCTGAGTCTTTTTAACGGCTTTGAAACGGGTGGAAAAGAGAGGAAAATGCGATGGTTGTGACGAGTTTCGATGCGCGCTTTGCCGCTGGGACACAGTTAACTGAGGTGGCTAACTAGACAGAGTAGGATACGACAATTGCGTCTTCGAGTATCATTCCTTCGATTGCCCACCCGTCCCTGATCTCCTCCGTCATCTCGTCCGACGTCCATCGTCGTTACCGATCGTTCCATCCGACAACTTCGAGTCGATTGCCCATCCCACCCGAACGAATCCCGTCCCCCCTCACCTCGTCCCACTCGGTCGATAGAGACGAAGAAAACTAGTATACGAGTCCCACGAAACGATCCCACGTCTGCGTCCATACCGAGAACGCTCCGAAGATACACATGGTCAAGGATAGCCTGGAGGAAGGAAAAAGAAGGCAAGTGGGGGGGAGGATGGCAGCCGAGGCTATCGAGCTTGCGCGGTCTCGAACAGAGGCGGCGGCCCAGCGGTCCAAGCGGTTGCAGAGTCTTTGGAGACCGGAATACTCCGCGAGACTACGTTACGACGGCAGTTGCGATGTCGGGGGATGTTCGGTACGTTTTCTTTTGGTCTAGCCACGAGGACGCGATGCAAGAAAGTGTGTTGGTAAGACGTTTGGGGTCCAGGCTGCGCTCTACGATTCTTCTTGACGTTTGATTCACATCGTGGAAAGAAACATTGCATATCGGGATGTGTTTCAGGGATCGTCACGATGGGGGCCGGTTGTTTTGTCTTCCGTGCGTCCTTGGTGGGCTGGGTGTTTGACGTTGCGAAGGACTCGTAAGGGAAGGTGGGTCTGGTCTGCTTTACGCGTGGAGTAAGTGACTCTACGAAGTTGTCGTGGCGTGTTTTATTGTCTTGACGGGTCTGTTGGGCTTACAAACGAGTGTTTGGGTATCTTGATGGCGGCCATGGTGATTGAAGTTTTCGCGATCGCAGAGGTTGGGAGTTTCCGAGCTTCTCGATGAGTGGTTTCCTTTGGTGGTCGTATTGTGTTCTGCTATTGAGCAAGTGCTGTTGTGCGACTTGTCTTGGATTTATAAAGGCTTTGAATTGTTGTGTGGATTATGATCCATGGTCGTCGGTTGTTGCCGTTCGTCGTCCGTCTGGAGTTGTTGTTATGGTCGCTATTGTTACACCTACAACTGTCGTCCTCAGTTGAAGCAATTGAGTACACAGCAAGACCCTCGGGTTTCCTTTTTCATACTTCTGTCCCTCCATCGGAACGCAGATTATATTGTAATGGATCAAGGCCAGCAACCCATCATATGGTATGTTGGATTGTGACAGAACAAAGTTGGTCCGAGCAAGTGATGGACACAGTTCACAGCCGCAGGAGAGTTTAGCACACATGCTACAGGATCAAGCGATATCAGTGACGACAGGAACGCGGAAGTGACTTGTTGTTATGGTGCTAGCTGTGGGTTGGGCATGACGAGAATCGGCCGTCATTCCTGACTCCAGCAAGGGGGTGTGAAAGCGCTCTTGCAGAAGCTACACCGGCTCCAACTTGAAGTTATTCCATGACAAAGAGGACATGCTTTTAGCTGAAACAAAATCTGAATCTACAATGTTTAGGGTAGAAGTGCTGCTGTACCTTGAATCATGCAATGGATTTGTGCGAGAGAAGATGGCGCCGTAACTATTCTACATTTCCAAGTGCATTGGACCAACTACTCTGGTCAAACAAGTCAGAGGAAGCGTTTGACTCCCCTCATGCCCGGAACTAGTCATGTTTCTGGCAACATTTGCTTCGTTAGCTTTGAACTTACTTTTCCGTCGCGATTTACTGTTTGTCGTCGTTTTGATCCATTCGCCGGTGGGTCGAGATGACTCCGTAACGGTGGCTGGATGATCTATATCGATTCTGCATAAGTCGCTCCTCCAAGGTGAAATTTGCGGAGGAGAATTCGCACTCGACAGAAGCTTTAACCGTCTACCTATCGTTATCCTCTCCGACGTCACGATCATCAAAATGGGATATTCTGGGCGAACAGCCGCTTAGCACGTGCTGACGATCCACAACTCCCCCCTCAAGGAAGATGCAGCTTCAATAATACGGCAAGTGATCCGTTAGGTGGAAAGCTCGAAAGCAATGCAGGCACATGGGATGATTTTCAGGAGGAAATCTTGCCGTTGTGCGAATGACGTAACAAAGGCAGCGGAAGTCGCCCTGAATAGTAAGTTGACGCAGTTTGAGACACGTCTTTTCCCGGACAACTGAAACATGACCAATGTTGTCCGACATGGCTATCTGGCATAGGCGATCTGGTATGAGCCTAGTCGACTTTAGGACTATTTTGACCCGTTGAGATGCTCAAAGTAGGATGTCATCTGGGGCTTGTCACATGTATTATCCGATTGATCGTCGTGAAAGTGAGGGGTTCTCAGACATCGTGGAACCGCCAGACCGGATTCCGGCATTTTCGTCGAGGGGAAACTTGCGGAATAGCTGTCTCATCCCGAACCCGGCTACACCGTCGGAAGTCAGACAGACTTGACCGCTCCGGGCCAAGCCCGATCGCCGATGCGGGACGCCGCAGACCCGTACGTCAACCGGTGGCAGCAACAACGGACGCTTCATGTCAGTATAAGAACTCGCCCATGCACTTTTGGGAGACAGGATGGATTCAGTCTATCGCAATCTATTATGGGACTTTCTTCTCGAAACTTGCTACAACTCAACATGGCTTCCACCGAGCAGAAGACGTGGCGTGCTGCCTTGACGTTCGCTGGCGGAGCTGTCATTGCTCAGTACCTTTTCGGCTCAGGCCCCATCGTTGCACCGGCCCCCTCAAGTCTTGAGGCGTGCCTCAATGATGTGTGCTCCGGCCGAGGTGACTGCGTGCGATTCGGTAACGCGGGGGACTGGGCTCAGCCGTTCAATCTCGGCCAGGGCTCCGTCCCGGCTGCTATCATCAGGCCAAAAGACGCCCAGGAAGTCGCGGGCGTCGTCAAGTGCGCACTTAAGCACGACACCAAGGTCCAAGCCAAGGCTGGTGGACACGGATTTGGGTAGGTACTAAGCTACCCTTGCTCGTTGACATTTACTAATGTTCGACAGGAATTACGGTAGGCCTGCGACAAACCTTTCACCGAAGGGATGACATGTACTGATTGTAATGACCAGGCCTCGGCGGTGAGGATGGTGCAATCTCAGTTGACATGCACCATTTTCAATACACCTCCGTCAACATGATGACTCCATCTCGGAACGTTCGAGTTGGCGGTGGTACGAGGCTCCGTCAGATTGACGAGCACCTCCGGGCTCATCAACGAGTCATTCCCCATGGTCTTTGCGGGGACATTGGGATTGGTGGTCACGCCACTGTCGTAAGTCTCTGTATTTGCATTCTGAAGTGTGCCGGTATTCTAACATTGTGAAGGGAGGCATCGGGCCCATGTCTCGTATGTGGGGATCCACGCTGGACCATGTGGAAGAAGTCGAGGTTGTTACTGCCAACGGCACAGTCACGAAGGCTAGCAACCATCAGAACCCCGACCTTTTCTTCGTAAGATACCCTCGCCGAAAGCACGATGCCATGATGCTGACTCCTCCTTCAGGCTCTGCGAGGTGCTGGTGCTGGCTTCGGCATCGTCACCGAGTTCGTGATGAAGTCGCACCCTGCCCCAGCCGAAGTTTTCTTCTACGCCAACGAATTGAGCTTCAACAATCTGGATGAAAAGGTTGAAGCATTCCACAGCTGGCAGAAGCTGGTCGCTGACCCGATCCTGGATAACCGTCTCGGCACCGACTTTAGCTTGACTCCCTCCGGCGTCCGCATCTCTGCTACGTGGTATGGTTCATGGGAGGAGCTTCATCAGTCTAACGTTATGAGCAGACTACCCGCCGGCGGTGCTGCTTCCCTTAGCCAGGAGACCTGGGACAGCTCGATGGCGAAGAACGCAGCCGAGGAGTCACGTCACTTGTCCGCTAGCCCTGGCAAGTTCTTCTCCAAGGGCCTCGGCTTCACTCTGGATGACATTCTTTCTCGACCTGCGATCGCCGACCTCTTTGAATCGCTTGAGTCTCAAGCGGTTGAAAACTCCTGGTCCATTCGGTTCCAAGCTGCGGGCGGTGCCATCTCAGAGGTTCCACGGGTGCCACGGCTTTTGCTCACCGCAACAAGTTCATGTTCTACCAATCTTATGCTGCAGGAGACTGCAAGGCTACGAGGAACTTCCTCGAAGACTTCCACCGAATGATGCTGAACAACATCCCAACAGAGGCCACTGGAACTTACCCTGGCTTTGTTGACACGTCACTGAGGGATGCGCAGGAGTCGTACTGGCAGGGCAATGTCCCGGCGTTGGAGCAGATCAAGACAGCTTGGGACCCGATGGATGTTTTCCATAACCCGCAAAGTATCCGTCCGATAACTGCTTGAACAAATTGTATCCGGAAGGTCACTGCAATCGGACTATCACATGTATGTAGTCTAAGTAGTCACAAATCACCTAATATGTGATGTCAGATGATACTTCTCTTGTGTCTAGTTTCAGTTTACAATGTCTAAAACTCTTCCCATGCATGATATCTGTGCCAGCTCCTATGCCACCGTCTTATCCGGGAGAATTTGCTGTTGAGCCAAACCTTTCAAAGAGGAAAACATTTCGTTGCAAAAGTCTGGCCCATTAATATTGCAGAATACGTTCTTTAATTGCCAAATGAAAAACTTAACTAGGCATGTGTCTCCGAAAGTTGCTGGTATGACTGGTAGATATCTATACTTGCTGTCGTAGAATACCGTCCCTTCAATTTGATAGAGTTCGAAATACTCACGCTGCACGCAAGGGTAGTCGCTACCGAGTTTGCCTATGAAGTGCAATGTGGCGCCGTGATTCAGCCAGTTCATCATAGAATCCACAAAGCATCTAAAGTGTTCATACTGCTGGCCACGGTTTGTTGGCGGGTATTCCCACTGCAAAAGCAATTTGAAGTCGTCCAGGTCGATCTCAAGACCGATATGCTTCGGGAACTGAGGAGATGCTCCAAATTGCCCCTTGTCGGATTCTGGTATTGCCAGGCAATCTGAAACAATGTGTCCTGTTCTACCCCAGCCTTGGCGGAGGATAATTAAATCCGAAGAATCATAGTAAAATAGCTCTTGTACTCTTCCGTCAAGCTTGGAGGTGATGATTCTCGGCGTGTTTTCGGTTTCGCCACTTCCCGGAGTTGCGGTGAACGGTACGCGGCGTCGAGATCGTTCAACTGCAGCCCGTGACTCTTCGCAAGCTGTTAGAAGACCGCGTGTGAGCATGTAGGTTGAGACGTTCTCGTCGCTTTCGGTGCTACAGAGCTCGAGCGCCCGCGGCGTATGCTGGTTTGGCGGTCCCCTTGAGCTTGATTCTCCTAAAGAGAAGTGATGCACACCGTGTTCGAAGGGACGGAGAGCACAGTCCCAGATCATGTCCCTGAGCTCTCTGGGAAGCTGGAAGAACAATGGAAATGTATAAATGTTCATGATGGTGTCTTGGAAGCCCGAGGGTAGTCAAGTGAGATTGCCTGCGACCGATTTTGGGGCGAAGAGTTGGTAAGAGGTATATGCAGTTCTAATAAAAGATGTTTAGGAATCATAAATTCAAAAAAACAAAGAGAGAGAGAGAGAAAGAAAAAACCGAACAATAAACCGCCGTAATCAAGTAGGTAGCCATCAGATACCCAGAGAGGTTAGGCAACAGACCTAACAGGGTGCCCAGATGCAAGCTGGCCCGAAACTTGTCGAGAAGATAAAGAGTTTTGCTATCCGGGCGGATAGCTACTTATAAGAGGCTTAATAGTCTATATTATTTAAATAATTTCACTATTATTACTATCGTCTTTATCGTCCCCGTCGTCCCTATCGTCCCCGTCGTCCCTATCGTCCCCGTCGTCCCCGTCGTCCCTGTCGTCGTCCCCGTCGTCCCTGTCGTCGTCCCTGTCGTCGTCCCTGTCGTCGTCCCTATGGTAGTCCGTGCCCACTACCTGCCCGGATAGCTAGAGATATCCGCCCGGATAGCAAAACTCAAGATAAAACCACTTTGGGAGAAGGTCCTAGTGGTTTGAGTCGGTAATAGGTGTCTCATGAGAATGATTCAATTAGGTATCAAGAAATATCAAGCTACGCGCTCATGGCAATCTACTTCTTCATTAATGCCTCTTCGCCTTTCCCGTCACATCATCCTCCTCGCTGCTGCTCAAAGTCGCCTCGCTGCCATTAACTCTGAAGCTGAAGTCCACCACACCGACCAGACTGCTGACCGCACGAACCAGTCCCTCCAGGTCGTCGCACACAAGCGAGCTGCACACCTGCAGCACCGCAAACTCTGTGTACCCATGCTGCTCCACATTCTTGACATCGAGAATGCTTCCGCTACCTGGCGGGCTTAATGTCTCTGCCAGCTCAGCCATGCCCGCCAAGGTTGAATTGTCGCTCGTGACACTGGGCTTGCGAGTCGTCGAACGGACTTCCTCGCCGGTGTGCGTGTGGACGGTGACCAGCCTGTGCTCCAACTCGCTTCCTCTTCTCTGGATGCCTGGCTGCGGCTCGGGCTCAGGAGCGCGGAGGTGGAGAAGCTTTCGAGTGAGTTCATTGGGTCGTGGGAGTTGCATGAACGGAGGCAGCGACTGGCCCGAGAGCAAAGAATTCGAGAGCAGGGCGAGGGTGGAGAGGATTGTGTGCTGTGTCGGTTCGATGCCAGCGAGGATTTGGTTCAAGGCATGGAGCCACTGCCGATCGCTCGCTGATGAGGCGGTGGACGGCCTGTCGCGAGGCTTCCATGTAATCGTGTATGCGATCAAGGTCAGGTAACGCATGATGCTTGTGGACCGTCTGATGATGTCTTCGTAGGTGGCCCTGGGGAACTTGCCGCCGATATCGGGCTCCCACTTCTGCCACTGCGCATGGCTGTCCAGACTAGGGAGCAGCAGCAACAGCTTGCCCAATATGCGACGTCTCTCCTTCTCCATCTTCTGGGCGGGCGTTCCCGGCATCTTGATGTCGCCGTGGGTGTCGTTCATGGTGGCCTTGATGGTCTCGGTGATGACGCTGAAGTAGTTGGCGAGTAGGTAGAGCGAAGCGCTGAGATCCATGCGAAGCCATCTGCGATCCGTGATCGGAGAGGGGAAGACGGTCCAGATGAATGCGATGGCACATCCAGCAGCGACACAGGCGAGACGGTAAGGAGCTAGGAGGTAGGTCGGGTAGTACGGCTGTCCGGTGGCAGCAGCGGCGACTTCGCCAATCTTCTGAACTTGAAGCTCATAGCCGATGATGAGGACTTGGGTGATAATCATGATGAGCCACACGGGCATGAACCTGGGGTACTTGAGGACGAAGTATTGTTCGATGAATGTGAACAACCAGAGGAAAACAATGACTCCAGCAGTTCTCTCGACCACGATGTACCAGATGATGTAAGAGAAGATCATGGCGACGAGGGTTCCGCCAACACGGCATACGAAGCCAAAGATGGACTGGCCTGCCGTGATCGTCATTCCGATGGCAATCATGATCATCGCCCAGACGAGACGCTGCTCGTTGAAAAAGGTCTGCGTATCCTTGAGGAAAGCCAGAATGCCGACAGTCATTGTCGCCACTGCCACACGGAAGCCAAACATCGATTCTCCTGAGCCGACGAATGCCGAGATCTTTCGAAGCCTGTTGCCGAAATGTTGCCATGCGCCATGTGCGGGAAGATGCTCGGGGTCTTTCTTCTTGTTGTACCCATCACCGGCGTAGACCACGTTCGCCCCCATGCCGCCATGTCCGGATTCTGCTCTGGTGTTCCGTCTTGGGTGCTGCATGCTCCTCTCAGCCACTTCATGATACGTCTTTGGGAGGGGATGATCAAGCGCTTCTTGCCCATGGTTCCGTCGGCCACCTTGGAGTCAGCGAACAAAACCAAGTCCTGAACCGCCTCGCCAAGAGCAAGCATCAGCTTCTCCATGTAAAGCATAACATAGAGTTGTGTCTGGTCACGCTCCTTCATTCTCGTCTCCAATCGCTTGAGATGCAGTTCCTGTCGCTCCAGCTCAGTAGCCTCGCGTCTCTCTTTCAACCAAGCCTTGAGCATTTCTCCCTTCTTGTCGTTAAAGTCCTGGACCTTGTCCGCCAGGACCTGTGCAAACCCCGACTCTCCCGGCTTGGGCAAGGCCTTCGCCCCAGCCTCCATTTCGACATCGGCGGTTTTCGACTTCTTGGGTTTCGGCGTAAGTTCGAGCACGATGCCCACGTGTTCCAGCCCTTGGTCCATAGCCTCGGTGAGAATTTCGAACGGCTCGTAGAGTTGCAGCATAATGTCGTTCCACACCTTTTGCTCCAAGGACTTTTCAATATCCGTGTCGCCGCCCTCATCGCTCGTACCCCATCCATGCTTCTCGGCCGCGCGCCGGAAAATGTCCACAATAGTGCTGATCCCGTTCAAAGGGATCATGATGCTACGCAGGCGGTTGAAAATCTCGCTCATGTCCTTAGCATCCAACTTGCCGTACGCAATGTCTCTCTTTGCGAAGACCATGTCTCCATGCATCTTTCCGAACAGAGCCGAGATAGCCAACGCCGTAGCCTTCAACTCCCCCGCAGCCCTGGCTTCCTTCGTCATCTCGGGGCCCTTCGGCTTCTTCCTGAAAGCGCTGCTTGCTCTCGTTGGCTCGCGCTGCAACATGTCATCGCTGGACAGAACCTGCAGGTATTTCAACTGTAGTCTAATCGACTTCCTGACCAACCCGATCGCGCCCTTGAATTCAGCACTGACAACCTTTCGGCTGGATACTGGGAAGATGAAGAGAAACACCGGTGGCAATGCCCATGGCACAGAGCATAGCCACCAGAAGTCGTCTCACAAAGGACTCTGCCGACGCGTCTGTCACCATGAGCGGCCCGAAGGTGCACGCAACGTTCATGAAGATAGAGTAAATCATGACCGGGAGATTCATAGCCGGGTACTTTGCACGCAGCGTATTTGAGATCCAGATGTTAAAAAACAGCCAGATGCCACAAACAGCCGATTGGCTGGAGTTGTAGATGGGCAATCCAGTGGCCAGCTCTTCGGCTGTCGCGGTGTTGTGTCGCGCTCGGACACCAGTCCACAGGGCCAGCATGGAGATTGCGGCACCGATGCAGATTCCCGAGACATTGAGGACCAAATTCTGTAGGTACTTGCCTCTCGGGAGGATAGCGAGAGCGAGGACTGAGATAATGGGCACCAGGTAGCCGAGTGTGGTGAAGTACTGAGCAACTGGCGTCGATTGGTAGATGCTGATACCAATAATCGGTGGCAATGAACCCTTGAACATCATCATGACTGTCGGTACATCAAGACCGAGTCTTGTCATTAGAGTTGGCTTCGGAGGCGGCTTCCTTGCTGCACTGGCGCTCGTCGCGTTAGTCGGCGCCCGCGCCGGAGCCGCAGGTCGAGGCTCCGGCGACGGGGTTGACCGGTCGGCATCGGGCTGCTGTTCATCGGTACTCATGTTTTCGGGAGCATCGGTCGCGACGGATTGGGATGAACTCGAGTTCACCTCTTCTCCGACGGATCGGAGAGTCGAGCGTCGTCGCATACCGGGCATCTTGAAGAGATGAGGTTGAGTTTTTCAGGCCCGAGGCCCGGTGTTGTTTTGTCTTACCTGATGATGTAATTTGCGGAGATCGCCGCCCTTCTACTGGCAAGACATTGCCGACAGAGTTTGCGCTAGCGCGACGTTTTGTGGACCTTTTACTCGTTTTCGTTAAGACCGGATGGAGATTGTTAGGAACTAAAATAGCTGGCGAGTCAATCACCACCGACTTGGCCGATTCATGCCTTGAGGGCACGGGCCTTCATCTCATCTCGTTCAAGGGATGAGGCAGATGAGAATTATAAGATGGTCGCACAGGGAGCCGTTCGGAAGATTTGGCAACTTGAGTTGGGGATATCGACGTTGGACTCAACCTTAGATAGACTTCAAATGACTGAAAGATCCGCATCAAAGTCGATGTTTACTAACAAGCCTCTTCATCACAGCGAGCAGACGATGGGACGCGCCAAAGCTTGACATAGCACTGTGCCAGCGAGCTGTTAAATCCGGGAATGACTGCAACAAGCCAACAGCAACTGCAGCCAGCAGCCACCTTGGCTACGTTGATTCCCTTCGAGCTTTAGTCGATCGATTTGACTTGAACAGGAAACAAATTCATTCGATGTTTCCGTCAATATCGAGGCAATGTAGTATCGGCCCATGAAGGATTCTAGTTCGGTCCAAGGTGTTTCTGCATGCAAGATCCTTGCAAGTCAGCCCTAAACCGGCCCATTCCCCGCCGCGTCAGTGGGCTGAACCGTCTCGTTTGCTTGGCAAATCAATGCCGCGTGACCGTGGAAGCCGTGGGTTTGTGTTCTCACAGACTGTGGTTTTTCTTTTGACAGTTTTCTGTCGAGAACTCACGAGACTCTGATCGGCAGCATGCGGGCCTCAGCTGTCCCTTAAACAAACAAGTGTTGGATTTGTCGCTGTATGTTCCACACGTCATTGAGCTCTTCCCAATCCACGCATCCGCGCTCAACTGCCTGGGAATGAGGGGCAGGGGTCAGTCTGCAACCCCACAGGTTCCGGACAAAACAGTCCGCTGTGATCATCCACTGTCTTTTCCTCTGTCTTCTCTTGCGTTCGATGGCAGTCAAAATCATACATTTTCACGAGATTCCATTCAAAGTCGTTTTCAAGTTTTGAATACTAATGCTGAAATTGAACCGGTTTGATGGGCATGTACGCAACCATCTGGAAATACCAGTTTGAGTAGCCCCTATGCGTAGATACACCGCAACATCTACAGGATATATACCTGCCTGGAACTGGCATAAAGTAACACCGCAGTTCTGAGGATACCCAAAGTACGGTTTCGTGAACAAGCGTTTGACTCAAGTGAACGGCTTCCCGCATGCGCCCCTCCTCGAAACCCCTCAGAAGTCTCGATAACGAATTTCGTACTTCAAATCAGTGACATCCTCAGGGCTGAGGGCATTGACCCTCTTGCTTCTGATATCCGTTCTATCCAGCAATTGCTCGTAGAGTGGGGCGAACTCCCTCGAAGTCTGGAGATGCGCCAGGCCAAGAAATTGTTTCTTGTCCTCCAAGTTGACGTGGTGCTGAACTCGGTACGATAGGTAGATTTCGTTGAAGCGTATGTTGGTGTCTAAATTGTCACGAGCAGCCACAGTGGCCATGCTGAACAAAGCTCCTTGGGTCACAGCAGGAGCCGCTCGCCGACCCATATCTCCCGAGGCGCCAGAGCACATCGTCCAGGAGCTATTTGAGACACCCTGCTCCAGCAAGTAAGGCACAGTTGCACGGTATGCATCTGCGATATAGTTGTTTAGATTCGACAAAGCGCGACAAGTTCAGCATTAATTGGTTGCTACTCACATACATAAGTTTCAAAGTTGATCTTCATAATCTCGTGAAGAGCAGAAGTGTCGAGATCGAGCAGGCTAGTCTCCCAATAAAGGCCCCCCGCTGTGTGCCGTTAAGATCAGTCAAGTGTTCTCGAAAGCAAATGGAGGTGGTCCCCTTGACGACAGCGACAAGGGGTGAAGTAATACTCACGAGACGCAAAGACATGCTGAAATGGCGGCAGCTTGCCGGCGCGTACTTGTTCAACGACATCTCGGACAGAGTCTTTAGATGTGATGTCTGCTTCGGCTATCGTGATTCCGTCACGAGTTCCGACATAGTCGAATATCTTCTCGGCGCTCGTCTGGCTACGGACAACAGCGATGACCTTGCGCTTGGCTTGAAGGGCACCGATTACAGCAGACACTCCGATGTTTCCGGAGGCACCGAAGATAAGGACAGTTTCCGCCATCGCTAATATGATCAACACGTATGTCGCGGGTTTCTCAGATTACGCCTGAAAGTTGACGGAAATGACTGTCAGAACTGGATGGGCAAGGCTTCGGGGCTTTTTAATACTTCAGTGTCAACCGACTTCCAGTCTGATAGATAATATTGGTTACCGAACAAACTTGCATTCAACATGGGTCCGCAGCCATTCTTGGACGCAAGGTGACATCAAATATGGCTCCAAGCTAAACGAAATAGCAATGCTGTCCGAGGCAAGGACGGCTTTCGCATCGAAAGTTTGCGCCGAGTTACACAACGCCCATCGATAACCAATCAATCATCCCCGTCAGCTGTAGAATAGCATTTAATCGGGCCACCAAGGACGACTAGTGAATCTTACTGCAGATTTAGAGGGGCATTCATAGTCTTAGCACCCCGCCTTCTGCGCTGTGTAATGGGTATTACCGGTTCATTTCCTGACATGCAGCTTTCAACGAGCTTCAACGACATACTGTGGGTAGTAATGACGGCGAATCACTTGCCTGTTCGGTATCCTTCAGTGAGATTCGAGTTTGTCTGCGGCAAGCGCAGGAACGATGCAACATCGATCATGCACTGTGTGAGATTTAGTCCCGTTCATCTGCCGGGTCATTCTTGCTTGGGTTCCCACTGCCAATCTGCGCGATTTACGATCCAGTAAGAAGCATGTCGATAAGTCACGCTACGAGTTGGAGGCCTTCTCAGTGCTCGAGGGGAAACATTCTCAAACGTACGTCTCTTTCAAGTACACATCTGTCAGGGCAACCGACTACAACAATTGTTCAATAATTCACCTGGTAATCTAAAGATATCCGCCCGAATAGCAAATCGTAGGCTCATAGTCTCCACGATATTAGATCGGATTTCCAGGCAATTGTGTGAGTAGGCTTAGTTAAATGCAAAGTGATTTGAGACACCTAGCTTTCAATTCATCAAGAAGGGAACAAATTATCAAGGCCTGACTATGCCGGAAAAAAAGCGAATGGAAGGGCTGATGCAATTAATTTTCGATGGTCGATAACGAATACCGGAGCAATTGGACTGGACGGACGATCCTCGTGTCTGGTCGTCACACAGATTGAGCTGCGTTTATTCCATAGCTGGAGTCTTGACAAAGATCTAATCGCCACAAAATGATGCGGGCTGCTGCTAAAAAAAGAAGTGAAGGCTTTTGAACCCGTCGTCACCAGGGTTCATTGGTATTACGTCCAGAAACCTCAATATCGTCAACGAAAGTGCCAGGATGAGAGATGTTCACGGCTCGAATAGCCAAACTTCACGTGAGGGGATTAGTAGTAAAGACATGAATGGCACATGATGCCATCGGCAAAGGAAGTAGCGATATCCAGTCGCTAGACGATGAGCCAAGGATGGTGCATTCAATCTTACGGATCCATCACTGTGGAATGAGGGGCTTTCAATGAAGGAAATAAGACTCTGACATCCCTCTGCATTAAGGAAAGAGATTCATGAGTCCAGTATCACTGGGCTGGAAGCATCAGACAATTCCGGTCAGGTCCGAATCCATCACGCTACGGAAGATTTGTCAAGCCACCTGTGACTGCTAGGTTTCATCGTTGAGTGGGATAATTGATTAGAGCATATTTGCAGACCGAAAAGATTTTAATCGAAAGCAAAATGAAAACATTGATATTCGCAACCAACCTATATTGTAGCGAGAGCACGATCAAGTCACCTATTCTGAAAATCTAGGCAAACTCTGCGTTACTAACTCGTTGACCTACAAACCATCTCGCGACATTCAATCGAAAGGCTCATCAAGGCTAGGCGCCACGTTATCACGAGGCAGCCAGACAGAGAGGACATGTTTCACTATGCGCCAAAGTCATGAGCACTAATAGGCTGCTGTTTCAGGGGCTTCGAGTCCATCGTTTCCTTAGCGTTACTACGCGCTTGTCGCCTCGAGGTACAAGGACACCCTCAATTGTACTAGGTGAAGCGTCATTATTTGCGAGACGATCGAGATCTATCATTTCGACAAATGACGAGGCACGGGCTGAAAGGTTTCAAACGCTCGGTCTCGGGACTCCACGGTCACTACCCGGGGGCTGGGTGAATTGTGCTGCAGAACCATCCTGGCTCCGAGGTTTATCCCCGGAACTAGATAGATGGCCGCAGATAGACTATGAACTTCATGACCCTGTACTACAAGTATATTCCATCTAGGCACGATGTTCATGGCCATCGAAAGTCAGACGATAGGCTCACGGGATAAATAATTACGCATGAGAGGTATTTGGCGAGGAGCATGAGACTACTTTTGTCCTTGTGTTCTCTAGAGGCCATCAATGCTACATAGTGACGTCTTCCTAGCACCAGTCAGAGTAGTGAAATGCTCTGGTTCCACGGTGAGCGGTCTGAAGCTGTCCCCTCGACCCAATAACCACCCAGACGTGCCGCCAGCGGAGGCTGCAGCGTGACTACGCATGACGGATTGAAAATGGCATTTTTCCGGGGCGTCTACGATCATGTGTCATCTCGAAAGTTATGACCGTTTTCAAACACGAGCGGACGTATTTCCCTAATATGGCAAAGTTGGGGACGCAGGAGAAAGGGTTAGGCACCGTCGACGTGGAAAGAAACCAGTCAAAGCGCTTCAACCCGTCCGCTGCACAAGCAAGATGCGCGTTAGGATCTTGCATACGGACGTAATCATAATGGTTTTCAACGTCAGAGGGGCTGCGTACCCATCAACAGCCATGCACACATGATGGAGGGGAGGGGACTGGAGGGGGCGGAGGACTTGGCTCAGCTACCAATCCGAGCACGAGGGCTGCGCCGGATGCCCTGTGGTTGCCCCTTGTGATTGAATGGAACTTAATATTACAGATGACTGCCCATGATACAGGGCTGTGTGCACAGGTCCACAATGATCTCTAGACTCTACATGCTGAAGTCTTACGGGCACACATCAGCAAGGGGGCTCGTTTCTACTGTCTATCCTTCCGCTGCCAGACTCCGAGCAAGACTCAGGCCTTCCGCCTTTCGTCGCCTTCAGCATAACAGTCGTCACAGTTTTGGGATCTACGTGTGCAACATAATGATACGGTCCGATGACCATTTTGATGACCAGATGAGGATTGAGGTGGGAAATATGAGAACGAGAGGTTCTATGAGTAAAATGTCCACTTCTTCCTGCAATCTGGTGCATGCAAAAGATACATCGACGGGAATCGGACTTGATAGGCACCGATATGGCTGGGCTCTCTCGAAGACTAGTTCTAGGCCCAGAACCCCTCACGGCAGGGTGCTTGTTCGCCACCTGAAGTTGAGCATGATGAGCACGAAAGCCAGTTTGCCGCCGTAGTTGGATACCCCGAGACAAGGGTCTGCTTATTCTATTCGTCGTGTCACAGAATTGCAGTCCGAAGGCTCAGTCCAACAGACCCCTTGTAGGCTACCTCCATTGCAACCACGTCAAGGGGTGGAGATCACTTGCCACCTTTCAAGGCTGCGAAGCGCTTAAGTACAGATGTCTAGCCATCAGCTCCCTTGGTGTTGGGACATGTGGATCTCCTCGCTAACCGTACATTGGTCCTCGTGGGATCGGGAAATCATCCTTGAAAGAATCAAACAAAAAGTCATGGCGTATCTACTTGTGGAGACCCGGTAGATGTGTTGCGTGACCGTTGACAGGTATCTCGGTGCAGTTGGCTCGGACATCACCCCTGTTAGAGCATCTGTGGACGGACGTGGATCTTTACAGATGTAGCCACGTACCGCTTACCCTCGGGCCTGAAATCGTAGCCCTTGATGACAACCAGTAAGTGCTGGCAGGGTATCAACGTGTATCCTTGTTCTTATTTGAAAGGGGTTCTCCTGGCAGATGCAACGTACGCCGCGAACAGTTCACCGCCTTTTCCGACCCGAAAGGCGTTATCTGTTAGAATTATTCTAGGTCCTACTCTGTACGACTTGCTATGACGCACTCCTCACTCTGAGCATAGTATACTTAGACTCAAGATAAACAATTGATGGTGTTCTTGTATGCATTGACGCAAAGATAGCGAACCATGGCGCACAGGCTGTCACGATCGGGGAGGTGACAGTTGGGCGAAATATAATGTTTTAGCATGGTTCAAAGAACTATCAAATAGTAATCTGTAATAGCGGGTGAGAATATATCCAATCGTTCTCCATTACGACCTCTTAATGTTCTACTCTATCTGCATCTAAACATCGCAATTGTATTAGAAGATGTGAAGGTCTAAAGGGTCAGGCACTCACCTGAGTATCCTTGCTTTTCTGCTACCCCGGCTAGATGCCACTGTCTACCGTGACATCATATTTGGGTTCAGCAGCTCAAAATGACGGCAGCTGTGAGGCAAGATTAAAGGTAGAGCAGTAACCCTTGCGTGGATCATTACTAAACTACAATCAGTCTAGAATGATCCTATCGTATCCCTATGACGAATAGAATCGTCGGCATCGAAAGAAAGCCCTGCGGTGTCTAGATTGAAATAAAAATGTCAAGCTTGCAGGGAGCCTAAAGTGGACACAGACCAGACAAGAGGCGTGAGTAACTTGTCCCTGACAAAGCTTGTTCTTGATGCATAAAATGTAGACGTATGTAGTTAGCACTGAGATTTAGACCAAGTGATATCAGAACTCGCCAGTTTGACGCCCGCCACGACACGTGTAGCCAGCGCTACGTCAAGTGACATGAGCGATTCATGTTCGTGAGTGTGAAAACCTCTCTAATCCAAGTGACACAACGACATTCAGTTTCCTTCACATCAAATGCAATAACCATGACCAAATTCTGAGCTACGCTTTCTGTAGTACGGTTAAATTAATTAGGGGTTTAGCATCACGTATGCGCCAGAGCATCCCAATACCATCATTGGCACTTATGATTCCAGATCCCCAATGACATTCGACGCAGCCAGCCATTTCCCTCAATGCACGTCTTAGGCCGATCGTAGCTTCATATGATTGCCCGCAGGCCCGGCTCCTGCTGCCACAGGGGAGACATGGAGGCCAGCCGGCCCCGCTTGCGTCAATTACATGATCTGGAGTTTGGACGAGCCTAATCCGAACACCTAGCTGTTATCTAGCCAGTCGCCAGGGAGTTTGATATGTCTCGAAATATCGTATTGATAGGATGTAATTCTTTCCCGTTCATCAATAAAGGTGTTAGAGAGGCTTATCGATGATTGCCCCTGGCACTACACTGCCAGGTTCTGGGCACATAACCCGGGGTGCACCCAGCCACTGTCTGATATCGCCATGTGACCCTCCCGCATGCTTTCTATTCCGATGTTCTACTTCTACGTACCTTTTTTTTTTTTTTGTTTTGGTTTTTTTTTTTTTAACGCCTGTTACGTCACATCAGCCCGATGCCCCTTTTGGGCTTTTGGTGCGACTTTCTGTCTGCAATCCGTTTGGAAGGTGATCCAACACACCACATCCATCATACACCTACAAGCTTAAGTCAGTCGGCGATCTCTGCATCTACAGCAGACAGGGAAGAGGCGTCTGGTCATTGACGAGAGTTGAAACCTCACGTGGTCAAGTACGAGATTCGCTCCGCATGCAACCTCTTGTTTTACCCCACAAGGGGATGGACGGCCATTATACTAGACTTTCCGCCGAGTTCTCGGAGCTTTTCCGCCCTACCTTACGTCAGAGTCATACGATTGCTCGAGCACCCGGGTCTCAAGCGAAGACCAGTTGCTCAACACAGGGGACCGCTAGAGATAAGGGCAAGCGATTTGATAAGGGAGCTGTGATATGTGTAGCGCTTTCACGAATATCTTTTCTGACCGGGAAGATTGCTTATCCGTATGTATTCTAAGTGCAAGGAGAGGCCGTGTCGTGGAGATGTCAGCGGCATGATTACTACCTACCCTTTCATAGGCGGCTGAGATCTCCAGAGAGATTTGCGGCATCCTGGTTTAGACTATGAATTGAACCAGGGTCAGAAGTGCGGATCTCTCAAATTGAAAAAAAAAGCGTCTGGAAATAGGGCAAACAAACCCGATTTGTGCATGAGCCTGGTTTCAAAGCAATACGGCAACGGAATCACCTTTCCCAGGTATCTTCAAGTCATGTCAGAACGGAATGATACATACAAGCGCACGTTGAACTGGATCCTGTGCAAAAAGGCGCCAAAGAGTGTCCCTATGCTGTCAGCGAACCTCATGTGGAGGTATATTAACTAAGCAGCGATAAACATGTCATGGTACAAGACAAAATTTTCGATGCTTTTAATCTGGCTGTATCAACACATGTCGCAGTGACTGTGGCATCATGAAGGGCTGACCTAACAGAATGGGACAGTCAGGCGGCATCCATGGAGTCCTCTGAAACCCGTCATCCTCTCAAGGAGTCAAGAAGGATCTCTACTCGCTAGCGATCCTCATCCCATGTACATATTCCTCACTATCGCTCTTAGAGTCCTACTGCGCTGAAAGATATATCCAAATAGGTAGTAGTGGGTTAAAGTGCAGACATGGGTTACGACAACATCCCATCGTCTTACGGCATGTGGGCTTTCCAGCCCATTCTTGACGTTTGAGACATACGATAGGTAGCCTGTATCGGTGTCTCCGGAGGCCTTTTAGCAGGTCATACGGCAGACAGGCCGCTTGAGGTTGGAGGGAATGTAGAACAAGCAAGTCCCTTAAAATGGGCATATTAGTGGCCGCAGCTGCACTCAGGGGGTTGGATGTGCTGGAGTTCAACTCCGAAAGAAACAATTTTGGAACGGGGCCGGGAGGGGGGGGGGGGGGGGGGGGGGGTTCCCCAGACGCAGAATAGTCGCTGGCAACGCGCTGCCTTGCCACTTGATATTATGAAGGTGCGATTAGCCGGCGCTCAGATGCGCGAAATATTATACAGAACTGCAACGACCATCTGTAAATGAGACGGTAGTGCCGAATGGTGAGTCTTCCGGTCTCACATCCAGGACAAGAGGTTGATTGTACTGGCCTACGGACGACCTTTTCGGTAGTGATGCACTCGCGAGTCATGCTAGAAACCTACCCATGGTGTGGGGGAAGAACGTGGCATTACAGCAGCATTCAAATACTCGGGATGTCACACTTACAATACTCGTGTTTGTATACCATCTGTGATGCCGGAGGCCACGGATAAGAACAATTCTTACGGCCGTTACCACCTACGGGCGGAGTTACTTCCCAGATGTGGCAAACCTTGAATAGAGATGGCGAGGATCGGCTCTCCACGATGCGTAAAAGAGCCAGTAAAGAGCCTTAAACGATGGTTGGCCTCCTGTTAATAATTTGAAAGACCAAGTCGGGGGTAATCTCCAAGGGCTTGCCAATCCCAACAGGTGTGGTCGTGAGAAGGGGGGGCTCAGCTGTCAGTCACCAAAAGTTACATCCTTGGCTGGATCGTCTTTGATGCAACTATGGGTGGGCTGCCCGAACATCTGGGTATACCGGAGCATCCCTCCCCTTGGCCTTGCAAGCGGAGCAAGCGGCCCAGAAGCGGTTGTGACCAGCCTTCTGCCAGTGCGCCAACAGCTTCCGTAAGCTCTTGCGTCAGTCCGAGCGCTCCAGCGCTCCATGGTTCATTTTGAACAGATGACGAGTCTCGGCTGCATAGTTGGGCTCTGGCATGAACTCGACGCCCAGCACGGAGAAAGTGTCAGGATCGACATGGTGCCCAACAATCCCATCCCCAGTAGGGACTGGAGTTAACATGACGGTGATTCCTCGGAGTCTACTTCTGGCTCCAATGCCTCCCACAGAAGCTCAAGCCTACTGTGCAGGTGAAGTCCGGTGGAACCAACCTGTGAGACGTAAACAGCATGTCAATTGATCGCTACTGTCAAGAAAACGCATTAACCACCAGTGAACGTCGTAAATGAACGAAAGGCCGAATGATGAAAATGACGAACATGAACCGGCGAAAATATTCAGCCTTGTGCATAGAAGCTCAAGCATAGTAAGTCAGAAGAGTCGCTTGCCACCTGCGTCAGTGTTGGGGGCCTGATTATCGGCGTATGGCCTTCGATCGCCTCAAATTCCCTGTGTGGTTGCGGGGACTTCGTAGGCAATTGAAAATTACCAGGTACTTCCATAACATTAGCGAGGGCCAACGTCAGAGAACACAACTCCGTGCGTTACACGTCTTCTGGCGGAGGCTGTATACCCGCACCACTGACAGCTTCGCTAAATAACACTTGCCCTCAGTGGAGTCGACAAGGTCTAGATTCATGGAAGGCCGGGAGTATTGGTTTGTCTCCTATTCATTCTTGTCAAGTGGATGCTATCCTCGACCGCGCACTCCGCTGGCTAGCATTATCTACGCCCTTCCCCGCAGGTACAGGCACCGGAAGTTGGTTTCACCCAGATACGAGCTTCATTCTACTCATTTTCGGCCCGTCATGAGTTCCTTTGCGAGCTACGTTCCTCGTTCTATTCGAATAACAAGTAGGCTTTTCCGCTACCGGAGGTCCTCATCGATTGTACTGATCAATGTCAGAATTATTCCAGAGGTTCGTAAGGCCTTCTCACTATAACGCAGTCTTCACAGCGAGTCCGGTAAGTCCAAACCCAGGAGGAGCAGTTGACGGTGTACTTGTATCTGTTTACGCAGGGATAGCGGTCCATGATATGGATATAGCGGGTGCTGAATGTGTTCGGCGAGGGCTGAAAGGATGAGCTTCAATAGAGTTTGGACAGTTTGCCTGAAAGCACACTTCATATTTTGGACAGGAAACCTTCAAATAGTTGACTTTTGAACGTTATTGATATTTCATGATGTCGCCGTTCTGTAATCTCCGAGGAGCTATTCACGATCGCCCCCAGCAGGCCTCTTGTTGCTTTTTCGTAGATTTTAACGAGTCCCATTATTCGCCACACCGTGATCACTGATCCTAGAAGCCTAATGAGAAGAAATACACACAAGAACGATGCGGAAAGAAGCGGCTTACCAGAGGAGAAGACAGTGAGATGGATGATCGATCCAGGGTGCCCTACCTGCAGTTGAAACACGTAGCACCAAAGAAAGAGCCAAGGGTGCTTCGGCGTTGATAAACAAGACCGACAGAAAGCACAATAAAAGAGGAATGTTACGACCTGTAAACAAGGATAACAGCTGAACGACCTACTCGGGCGTCGGGCGGCTATGACAGGACATTTGTACCGCAGGAACACGGGAACAACAGGAACTCACTCGGGAACGGAAGAACTATGGTACAAATCACGTGACGATAAGATAAGGAACGATCAGTGGGGCGCGTCAGGAAGCGCTCAGTGATCAGTTGGCAATGCCAACTGATCGCGATCACCTCATGCACCTAGGTGATCACCCGTAACTAAACAAAGGGTACTGTTCAGGACTTGTATATAGTATGACCTGAGCCTGGCTTATGGTCAGACTTCCATAGCTCTTCAGCAATCAACTTGTGAATATCTCTAAAGATACTTTCAGCCTACCTTCACTGCGAATACTTGTTGAGTCTAAGATTGATCACCTTAGCCTCTGACCACCGATCTACGATACAGCCTACGACCTACGACCCAGACCACGACCCCAGTGTACTGTTACTACGTGTCAATCCCCAGCTTCTGTTAGCAGACCCTACTGTCGGATAGCTGACCGTAACAAGGAAGCAGGTTAATCGTCCATAGCACGCTTCATTTTGAGAAACAAACAGCATGAGTTTACATCAGATAGTTTATAGAGTCATAACGACCCCAAAGCCATCGAGACTATCGTATCAGATGAATTGGCATAGAAAGGCGCGACTGCGTGTCACCATCATGGACACATGTGCCCACGAGTTCAAATCTACGCACCCATCAACATCGAAAATTGGCACAGTCAGCCACCTTTCTCAATCTCCGTATGTCAGCAGCTTCGTACCGATGTCTCCAATCCCAGTGAGTTGACCCCTCTTTTCCACCCTGGGCGTGCCGCATAGCCTAGACCCGGAGCTACATCCGCCCGCTCAGCCAATCGAAGACGCGGAGCTTCAAATCTCTTGATGTTTGGTGGGATTAGTTCTCGTTCTATGTTGGGCAGCGTGGGAAAGCTCATCACTTCCCCCTTGACACTACGAAGTTACAAGGCATACCCAAGCATTGTCTGACTCCACTACACAACCCCCTTCCCTGCATTCCATCTCGTTATTTCGCTTCGGTATTGACTGCTGCTGTGAGACCGCATTCTTCATATTACGCTGTACACATCCATGACCAGTCGCCGACCTCGGGGTCTACAGTACATATGCCAAATCATTTTGTGATTGGGTAACTTTCGAATTTCACGTGATCAAGCACCAGATTTGATCCGCATGCAGCCTGATGCCGGGCTTCCCCGCAGAAATCCAGCTGTAGAGGAAGATGCGTTGTTCTAGATGTTACCACAGTACACAATAGCAAAGACAGCCAGCCCCCTTGGGCCCTCGTTCCCGGTTGAAGCCAGTATCCCCGTTCTGCGATTTGTCTTGCGATGAGATCGGGCTGGTTTGGGGCCCTGTGAAGTTTTCGGATTCGTACCGACTTTAGAGGCTTATTGTTGGTTCAGTAGGGCCTTGCAAATACGGCGGACGCTTCTGCGAAGAAATGTAGTCCCTAAAGCACAAGTGTGAGTACCAAGCCAGTCGCAAGGTGCCTCGGGTCCTTGTTTCCCCTTCTAGCTACACGCCCGAAGCAGGCGGCGAATAAGTAATGAAGGTTTGGATGTACCCACTGGGCTGACTTGAGACCGACGTTTCCCATCTGGGTGGAATCAGGCCATTTACATCGACGATTCCCTGGAATACTTAGACGAGAGCCCATAAGTTCCTGCTCGAGGGCCAGCATCAAGGTCCAAGCTCCCACGTCAGACATGTAAACCTTGGATTCATTTACCGAGTGGTCGGAGACGTCGTGCAGATTGGCTTCATTGAGATGGTGTTGTCGTGGTGGTACGCAGATCAAGTGCTGGCGAGCTCAACCCTGGGGGCCTCTATTCTGACAGGTGACAGAACAAGGATACCCTGTAATCCGTTCACCTGTAAGTTTACCGTTGTTGTCTCAATGGACTTGGTGATTTGCTGCCGTCAGCCCCACCGCTGGACCCCGGGTACACTCAGTGACAGAAAGAGTGCGATGGCAGCTCTGGCCCGGCGACCCCGGTTACGTCCGTTCTTCTGTCCGAGTCCGAACTATTCGCACCTGGGCCGGCAGATGGTTGGCACACACCGCCTGCCGCGTAGCTTGGACGTGGAGTGACTCAAAACGGAGCTGACTGAAGTACAAGGACCCCTGGCCAAACTTTTCGCGGGCCAATCGCGTTCATGCGTAACCGAAGACATCAAGCAGTTCAAAGTGAGATGTGATCGTGATGTTGACAAGCAAGCCGTTGGCTGGAGGCATTCTCCTGCAAGTCATCGCATTTGGCGCTGTCAAAGTACAGACCGTGGTTCAGAATGACGATTCGGGTAGACGTACCGCCAAAAGTGACGGTAGATCATGATACCTCTTTTCTTTTTTCTCCCTTCCGACCCAAAAGTGCCCCTCAGATTTTCAGCTTGGGAGATCAACCAAAAGTTCCCTTGAATGCTCCAAAAACATGTTGTTGAAGACTCTCACAAACCCCTTGCGGGGCAATCTCGGCTCGTCAGAGAGATACAATGACACGATTCAGTGAATATTTCTACGATCACGAAATAAACAACCGTCAAATATCCCTTCTTTACCATGTTCATTCCAATTCACCTGTCTGACATCTCATATCGACTACACAAGGTGCGACTGGAACGATGTGCGTAAATCACGAAAGTACCTCAGCCATGGAGTTTGTAACACAGCCCCACACTTCCATGTCAACGGCGCATCATCGAGCTGACAGTATAAGCATTCATTCGTTAAGCTCCCAGTCGAGATTCGACTGATGATTTGGCGTTCAAGCCTTCCAAGCACCCGAATCGTGACTATCCGATGTGGCACAGACTCTCTTTTCCAGATGAGCAACTCAAATTGGTGTACTTCACTGGCAAGAATACCAGCCTCGCTGCACGTCTGCCAAGAGTCACGACAAGAGGCTTTGCGATACTACAAGTTGCGATTCGGCGTGGCAGGACCACCAAAGATATTTTTCAACCCCGAGATCGATGTCCTTCATTTTGGACCGGTGCAAGGGTTCATGGCATCAACGGCGCAGTACTTTACTGCAATGTCCTTATGCGACCCATCGGATTTGAGAAACGTCCGATACTTGGCCATAGATCACTCTGTGGTGGGCAACGGGATAGTTAAGGGTGCCGTTTCCCCTTTGACTGCGCGAATTCTCCGTCAACTTCCATTGCGTATGCCTGGACTGAAGGGTCTTATCTTCGTGCGCAGCAAGACTATCGATGCTCCAAAGCACCTTCACATGAGGCGAGAAATTGAAGAAAACTATGCAAAACTTCAAATCCTAATTGACAAGGCGATACGCGAAGTTGCTGGGGAGTTTGTGGACTGGGAGGTTCCTGTTTGGTGTACGGCAAAGATATGACCCAAAAGTAGCAGCAATAAGCCAATAAAGGTTCTAGATCTAGCTCATTTTGACCGCCCCCGAAACTTTGACTGTTGCTGTACCCGCATGGTCCATCGCCTCGGATATGTAGCCATGACTCTATTTCTGAATGCGGCATCGTGCTCTGTCCCTGCCGCGCCACGTTCTTTTTCTCCGTTGTTGTGCACATGGCACTGCTAGAGGAGATCCTTGTCAAGGACCTGGTTAGATTCGATGCAAACAGAATCCCAAAACAACAGGATACGTAGATGATGGGAATGCCTGTGGCTGCCACAGACCACGGCATATTCAGCGCTTGTGCACAAGCCTCAGCTTGGGCAGCAGCATGGGTTATGAGCTTGTGCCAACAGCAGTGATATAAAAGGAAAGACATTTTCCACCAAACTCGCATTTGTATATAACCATGCATCTGGGATCTATTGAACTATTGTATTTCTTGATACATACAATGTCTCTTGTTCACATCAGGCCACGACCAGAGCCCAACGGGCCGGTCATCAGGCAAATTTTCCAATCAGGCGCCGCATCGTTCGTTCGGCAGATATTACGACAATGCGGAGCTCACTCATATCGGAAATTTGTGAAGGATGTTTTGGCGGCTCTTTCACCCGAGTCAGTGCGCCGAATTTCCCTTTTCTGGGAACGGATTGGATGTCGACACAAAGATTGCATCTACCTAGACGTTCGGAACAGGCTCTGGCAACACGACAACTTTGCCGAAATGGTGAGAACAGAGGCTGCCATTGTATGTTAAGTATTCATTCGAGATGTGCGTACAGCGCTGATATTTTGATTTAGATGCACATGTGGTTTGTGATTACTGTCCTGGCGACAGATGACGTGGTGCCTTTTCATGATGTTGTCCTTGATCTAGCCCGATGCAGTTATATGGAGGCTCAGGAAACCTTTCGTAAGGCTGGATACTGGCTTTCAAAGTCACGATAGCATCGTTTTCATCGATTTTGTCGGCAGGCATACGTTGGCCGTGTCTACCCAGCTTTGTATTGCTTGTGTTTGTTCCTTTTCATGCTCTCCCTGATGTGCAGGGTGGACGTTGTAATGATCTGTTCCATTCTTTTTACATCCCAATTGCTACAAACTTGGCCTTTCTCCTTCAATGCTGTTGATTCTCATGAGGGTTTTCATATGAACTGTAATCATACCCAGGAGTACACCGAAGATGAGGTATGGGCAGTGGCACTTATGACCCACCTCTACCTCGACATCATGTCTCAAGGCCAATATTGCCAGGGTCCAGCCGCAAGGGGCCCTGTAGGCCGTGGAGTTTCTGCCCAATGGATCCTACCCAACAGCCCCTCAGTACACGCACACCTACGCAGTAAGTGCCCTCCCATGCCGCTTACAGGGTCTCACCGAGATCAGAAAGTGGACTTTCTGGTTGCGTGCTAGACGAAAGTTCATATGGGGTTGATTCACCATTTGGCTGACTTGGATTCCCTTGCTCTCGTTCGCTTGGGAACGTGGACGGTGGCGGTCAATCCTCAGTCTTCCATGTTGCATACCAAAGGGGCGCGCCTACCTCCTTTCGACCCCTTCCACCCAAATTCACAGGATGAAATTCCTCAGGGGCGAAGGCAAGCTTGCGACTTCGTTGATTCTCCTCAAGATCAAGTATAAAAGATATCGTAAACTAACTGTAACGTACGTATAGCATCTGTGTGAATAAAACAGCTTATATTACTCTAAATTAGAGTCTAACACGAAAGGTTTTTTATAGATTAGAGACTAATACACTAGAATATTATTAATCTAGAAAAGTAAGTTAAAAAGTAGGTTATATTATATTTTCTTCTAGATATAAAGCTACTTTAGATATTTAAAAGTATTATAATATATTTCCTTAGGTTTAAAAAAGCTTATAAACCTTAATTCTATATAACTAATACTATATTATTTTATATATAAATTTAAGTTATATAAATAGATATAAAAAGAAGTAATTAATAAAGGAAACTAATAAAAAAAGATTATTTTATAGCTTTATTATTAAATTATAAAAAGAGATAGATATTTCTTTTTATATATTTTCTATTATAGTTAAGATTATAAGTACTAAAATAGTAACTAATATTACTATTTTATTTAATATAAATAAAAGTTTCTTATTAATTTAAAGTAAAAAGTTAAAGTAGTTATTAAAGTAGTAAAATAATAGTAATAATAATATCTTTTATATTACTTCTATTTCTTAATTTTTCTTTTTTATTTATAATATTATAAATATATATATTACTTATTTTATACTTATATATATATATATAGTTATATAGTAATTATAATATCTAGTTTTTATTTATAATAATATTTTTAATATTAATTATATTATTTTTAGATAGGTAAAAGAATTAAAGCTAAGTATATAGCTGTAATAGCTAAAGTCAGAGCTATTTTTACTAAGAAAAAGTAGAAAGAGAGAAAGGGAGAGGAAGAAAAAGGTAGTAGTACTTCTCTAGCTTCTCTAGAGCTTAAAAGCTCTATATTTAAGAGTAAGTTACTTTATCTTTATTCTATTATTTTAAACTTTTCATATTATTATAAACTTTTTGCTTTATTTTATTATTTTTATAGTTAAGTTACTAATTTAAGTTATTTTATAGAGACTAAGATTATTAAGCTTAATAAGAGTAAAAAGCTTATAAAGAGTAGAGAGACTAAAGAGAAGTATAATTTAAAGTTTATTACTTGTATACTTCTATTTTCTTATAAGTTATAATAAAACTATAAATAGTATATATTTTAGAATTTTATTACTTACTAAATCTTTATATTATTTACTAACTTCTGAGTAGAAATAGAAATTTTAAAAGCTTAAAGCTAGGAAGAAGAATAGCTACTATTACTAGGTAATATTATATACTTATTATACTTATATAGCATTATTTTAAATATATTACTTAGTATATATATATTTAGTTTAATATAGAGAAGTAAATATACTCTTTATAAAGAGAAGAGAAAGCTATATATCTTTATACTAGTTTTTATATCTAGATTAAAACTCTAATTCCTAAGAGGTATATAAGAAAATCTTATTAAGAATATATATTTATTATATAACTTTTATCTTATTAGTTACTTATTAACTTATAAGCTATAAGTTTTTACTTATTAGAGAACTATACTTTATAAAGCTTTTAATATTTATAATAAAGCTTAGAAGAAAGCTAAAGTTAAAAGTAAGAGTAGTAAAAAAGTAGCTATAGAGCTTATAGCTTTTCTTTTTATACTAGCTTTAGCTTTATAAGTTAAGGTTATTATAGAAGAAATATTAGTCTCTAATAGTTTATATATTAGTCTATTTTTAAGGCGAATCTTTTTATTACTAAGGTAGCTAGTATTTATACTACTATTAATAGCTTTTTTAGTAGTATTATTTCTAAGATATTACTATTTATATATTATATCTTAATAAATAACTATATAGCTACTTTCTAGAGATATAAGTAGAAAGTATAGTATTATATTACTAGGTACTCTATAAAGTATAAGTATTTTAAGCTCTTAAGAAAGCTATATATTTCTTAGCTATTAAGCTATTTTTAATTAAAAATATCTAGTTTATAGGTTTTACTTACTATTTAACTTTTCCTTTTTAATTTATATTACTATTTATAATATATCTTAGAGGTTTAGAAATATTTTAAACTATTTAAACTTTATTTAAGAGAGAGGTTTTATAAAGCTATTAGTTAGTATTTTATTAGTAGAGAGATATATAACTTAGAATAATTATTTAGTATATTCCTAGTAGAGCTATATATTCTAGATATCTATATAGTAAAAGTAAGTTAAGATATATTTTTGTTTGCTTATTATAAGTTAAATTATCTGTTAATTATTATAATAGATCTTTTATATATCTCTAAAGCTAAGTTTAAAGTTAGTAAAAAGTTATTTAAGAGCTATTATCTCTTTTATTATATATTCTAAGCTAAGAAGCTTAGTTTCTGTTATTAATATAGTTATTATAGTTTAATATATAGCTTTTTATTAGATTAGACTTCTAAAGACAGATATTATAAAACTTTAAAATAACCTTTATATCTCTTTATTATTAGTAAAAGATATATTACTTATAATTAATAATATCTATATTATTCTACTTCTTAAGATATTAAAGTAAATTATAAAGTATTATATATAGTATAGGTATTAAATAACTTAATTTATAGCTTAGTAGTACTTTAGAAATAGGTTTATTAGGAATTATAATAATAAAGTATAAATAAAAACTATATTTAGTTATATTATAATTATAGTATAGAAGATTAACTAAATCTTTTCTTAATATAAAGAAATTCTTAGAGAGATACTTCTCTATTAGACTTCTTAAATAAAATAAAAAGTAGAAGTATTATTAATACTCTAGAGTCTATAAAGTTAAACTTCTTTATAACTTATTTAATATACTAATTATGAAAAAGTAGATCTTTTATATTACTTAGTTATAAATAATTCTAATTTTTAGGTATTATTTAGCTAGTCCTTAGTTTTTTAGTTTAGACTTCGCTTTAATACTATTTATAACTATTTCTATATCTTTTATATAGTTTTTATAATATAAAATAAGGATATTATTAATATAAAAAAGTATAAATACTTTCTTATTATAGGATTAAAAGAAGTATAAGTTTTTACTTATTAAATAGAGTTTAAAGTAAAGAAAAGTATTTAAGAACTCCTTATACTAGAATAAAAGCGTATTATAAAAGCTATATAGTATATATTAGAGTTCTATAACTTTCTTTTCTTTTTTAAAACTATCTAATAAGTAATAAATAATAGAGAGGTTATTTAGTCTATATATAGTATTTAGAAACGTATTAATAATATTAAATTAGTAGATTTTAAGGTTGAATTATATTATAAAAGCTATTATAACCTTAAAAGTTTTTATAGTAAAAGTTATAGTATATATCTATTCTAAAAAATATTTCTCTTAGAAGTTACTTTATATATATCTTAGCTTTATAGTAGTTAAGATATCTATATTAATTAAGCTTATAAATAAATACTTACTTAAAAAGGATAAGCTTATTTTTTACTTTTATTTAGTTTATAACTTCCTAGATATCTATTTCTTTAAGTTTATTAATCTTAATATTATATATTTTAATAAAATAAAAGTAAACTAGTTCTAATATATATTAGATATTCTTCTAAGTCTTAAGAAGCGTAATAAACTAATTAATATAGATCTTTCTACTTAGTACTATAGATATATATTCTAGCTTTACTTAGTAAATAGAAGTAAAAATAAAGTAGTAGAATAAGTAATAACTTTAGTTTACTTCTTTAAATACTTTTTATTACTCTAATATATATATTTTAAAGAAAGTATCTTAGTTTTATTCTATTTAGAGAAATATAAAGTATATTCTAAAATAAGAAAGTTATTTTAGTTTTATATTTTTAAGTTAGTTTAAGTTAATATAGTTATATATCTACTCTAACTTCTTTTTAATAATACTTTTTTCTCTAGGTTTTAAATATAGCTATACTAGCTAAATAAGAGAAATACTTTATAAAAGTAGTTATATATTATTCTCTTCTATATCTAGATCTTATAAAAAAGAGATATTAGTTTAAATATAGATCTTATCTAAGATTATATCTTTAGTAGAGTTTATAGTATAGCTAGTATTTTAAGTCTTTTCTATCGTTTTATTAACTTAAATAAAGGTTAATAGTAGTATTATATTTAGAATCTTATATATTTTAGCAAAGTCTATATTTAATTTAGAAGTAAGTATCTATATCTTTTAACTATCTTTAATTAGTTATGATTCTCTTAATAGAGAAAAATATAATAATAACACTTTATTATTAGTTATTAATATAATATTAACTTTATTTTATACTTCTAGAAATTATAGTTTAAGAAGTATAAGAGAAGTAAGTTTTTATATCTCTTTAGTAACTAAGTAAGCTTTTTTACCTTAGATTACTATTTTTTATTATTCTTTAAGTAGAATAAATATCTTTTTATTCAATATTATATTTTATATAATAATAACTTCTTAAAGTGAAGATACTTAGATCTTATAAAAATTATATAAGTTTACTATATACTTTATAAGATATCTAATATATTTTTATATTATAACTTTAAAGTTATATCTATTCTTATTTACTTTATATTCTTTCTTAAAAAGGTATACTCTATAGCTATATATATATACTTCTTTCTATTAAAAGCATAAGTTAACTAATAGATTCGTTTTATAAATAGGTTTATAATCCTTAATAAAGTTTCTTAGCTAATTCTCTTTAATTTAAATTAGTAAAAGGTAGCTATAGTATTAATAAAAGCTTATATTATAAAGGAATATAGTAGCTTATACTACTTTAACCTAAAGTATAAGTAGAAGTCTAGTAACTTAAAATATTATAATAGTTTTTATAATTAGTTTCTAACTTACTCTCTCTATACCTCTATTTAGTTTTTTTATATATAAAGAAGCTTATTTAATCTTAATTCTTAAATCTAAAACTTAGATCTAGAACTCTAAAAGCTTATTTATTATAATTATAGTATACTTACTATCTTACTTTATTTTATATAAAGCTATACTATTCTATATTTAGTATTTAATATTTGATTACTATAAAAACTAAATATTAAGACTTATCTATATAGAAAAATAAAGAGTTAACTTATACTTATCTTTAATAATAAATATCTACTTATTTATATTAAAACTTATTAAGTAGTTAAACAGGTCCTATAAAATCTTATAAAAGAAATAAATTACTCTTCTTTCTAATATATATTATAAAATAACCTAGTTTATATATTATTATATAGTATTAGTAATTAAAGCGTATAATACCCTAGATCTTCACTTCCTAAGTATTAAGAATAAGATTTTCTAATATTCTTAGTCCTAGATATCTAGAGCAAAAGTGCTATATTTCTATAGTATTAGTATAAGTTAGTAAGTATTCTTAGAAGTATTGCTTTATATAGGTTATTATAAAGGTAAGTAAGTTTAATATTAAAGTATTACTAAAAAGAATATATCTAGAATAGAAGCAAGAGAAATAAGATTAGTAATCTATAAAAGTAATATTACTCTTTTTTAAAAGCTTTTTTACTTCTATACTATCCTTATAATCTCTTATATAAAAAGTACTATTAAAACCTAAATACTAGATACCTATCTTTTATAATAAATATTCTGAAATAATATTAATATAGAAGTTATCTATAAGTATAATATTTTATAGTATAATATCTTAAAAGCTATTTGCTCTATTAAAGATATTATAGAAGATCTTTATACTTTATACTATAATAAAATATAAAGTTATACTTATTTTAACTTATTCCTTTACTTTATAAATAATTAAGCTTTCTTTAAAAAGAGAGATATTATTAATAAAGTAGAAAGTGTTATAGTTATCTAATATTATACTACTAGAGAGAACTCCTAGGCTTTAAATATAAGTTATATAGATATTATTAAGTTTAAGTTCTAATATAAAGGTCTCTATTTCTTTAATAGTAATTAAGTTAATAATATCTTTAGTAATTATATAGGCTACTATATTAGCTAGAAAGTTTATTTTAGAAGTAGAAATATTAGTTAACTTCTTTACTCTATTAGAATTACTCTTAAGAAGCCCATTTCTATTCTAAATATTATTATTACTAGAGTAAAGAGAACTAGAGTTCTTTATAATAAGCTATCTTTTATATACTATTTTAATATAAAGCTTAGAGTAATCTAGTCTATTAATTGTAGAGTAGACTTGCTTTACTTTATCTAGATATATATAAACCCTTTTACTTATAAGTATAAACTTAAGTTAGTTATAAATAGAAAATATCTATTTATAATCCTTTTTATATATATAGTAAGTAGCTAACTTACTTTATAAAAGCTTTTCTAAAGTAAAGTCTCTAGAGATTATATTATCTAATTATCTAGCTAGCATTATAAAGACTCTATTTATATAACCTTTTAATTAGGTTTTTATTAAGTTTTTATAGAAAAGATCTTTAAATATATTAATATACTAACTTATACTTAGAATCTTAATACTTAAATACTTTTACTTAATAATATTAATAAGCTCTAAGTTAGCTTAAAATAGAGTAAAATAATATTATATTACTTAGAAGAAGGTTTTTAATATAAAAGTTCCTTAGATCTCTAGTAACTAGTACTAAAAGCTTTAAAGAGTATACTTTAGAAATCTCTAATCTAAGTATTTAAGTTAATAATAGAAAATATTTAATTTAGAATTAAAGTATACTTTTTATAAATTATAATAAGATTACTTAACTTATTTAGAGTATAATATTACTTTAGAATATAAATTAAAATATAAAAAGTATAGTCTCTTTTTTTAAGAAGCTTTATTTAGGCTAGAGTAAGGATTTCTTTAGAAACTATATCTTTTACCTATTTATTAAAGGCTTTATATATTTATTCTTTCTATATATACTTTATTTTATATATAGTATATATAGTAAAGTATAAGGTATAGAGCTTAAAGACTTCTATAGATCTCTTAGTAAGAAGAGTAAGAATAATTAGTATAAGTAGTAATAAGTTATTAGTAGCTTTTTTAAACTCTTCTTCTCTAAAGTTTTTATTTTTAGTTTTCTTATTTTCTATAGGTTTTTTTTATATATTTATTATAATAAAAGTATATAAAGTAATTACTTTATTATAAGCTTCTTACTTTACTTTATAGTATTTATATTACTTCTTATTCTCTTTCTAAATCTAGTTATTAAATAAGAATATATCTTTAACTTTACTTAAATTAAAAGAAATACTTAGAAATATTATCTAAATTAATATATTTCTAAATATTTTTTATTTTTACCTCTACTTAAAAAGTAATATACTAAATAGAGAAGTTATAATAAGAAATAAACTTATATAAAGTACTTAGGTTAGTAGTTACTATTATATTAAAAGTAGACTATAAATTAAAGTTAATCTTAAAGAATATAACTAAGAATTAAAATAAAATATAGTAAATATAAAATAGATTAAATAAAATTATAGTTTATTTTATAGATAGTAGTTTAGAAGTATAGTATAAGCTAAGTTTATAACTATTATAAACTAACTATAATATATATATAATATTTATATAAATAAAATAGCTTATATTACTCTAAATTAGAGTTTAATATAAAAGGTCTTTTATAGATTAGAGACCGACGCGCTGGAATATTATTAGTCTAGAAAAGTGGGTCGGAGAGTAGGTCGCGTCGCACCTTCCTCTGGATGCGAGGCTGCCTCGGATGCTTGAGGGCATCACGACAAAAGACATACAAACCATGCTATTTCAACGGTACGAAGCACGCTGCCATCGAAACACACCACGGCAGACTGACTCACGACACATTGTTCTTCCGCTCAATCATGGAACACAATCAACGCCGATATCGCAGAATGACCGATGACGAGGAGAAAGCTTTCAGCCGCCTGTATCCGACAATCAAAGAAGAGCTCTCGGACCGCTTCGGCATATACACGTTTCAACAAGGACCAAATATCGTCATTGAATTGGAGGAAAACATCACAATGTCCAAGCAAAGGTTCTTCAGAATCGTCGCGGAATACAAGAGACTGAGGCAGGTGCGACGCAACCAGAGACGCCATTCAAAACATTGGACTCCTCGGCCATCACCACTCAATCCACAGAACGGCATCACTCGAGCAACGAAAACTGCCCTGCGGAAGACACTGGAACATCAGTTCAGGATCATTGTTGAATATAGGCGTTCTCTGCAATCATAGGGCGTCCCAGATCCCTACGCTTACGGAGATGTACGTTCCCTGTGTGAAGACATCCCCTTGTCGGTACCTCAATTGTTCAAAATTCCAAAGTTGACGTTGTTCAATATCAACTTTCATCGCTGCCAAAAAGTGTCAGAGTAACACCGCCAGTCTTGTCTAACTAGATTTTGACGTGCCATTTTTTTGCGTAGAGCTTTCAATTGGTCGCTTGGTTCTGATTTTCTGTGTTCCCCTATTGGGTTCCTTTTTTCCGGGGCCATTTGGTCTTCTCTTCCATGCTAGGTATTCCTTGCTGTCCGCTGTGCCTCGGATTTGCTCTGATTACAAGAGCTGGCTTACATGCCTACGCTGCACTTGACGCCCGCAAATCCTCGCTTAAGTGACCTTAACAAGAGGTGTGCCATGGGGCTCATGCCGGCCCGGCAGGGAGGTATTGTACACCAATAGGAACCAGGGCAGCAGATGATGCCTTTGTCCTTGGACACGGGGTCAAGCCGGCTCGACATGCCGGGGCGCAGCCGGGCATATCAAGACCAAGGTCGTTCCACCTCCGTCCGCTCCATGTGACGTCCGCTGCACGTGAACTCCACCCAATGCACAGCTCAACATCTCAAATTCCATGCATACGTCCGTAATTGTGGAACAGCTGCACTTGCTTGTGTACAATATACAATGCGCCCCCTGGATGACTGTTGGCGTGGTACGTCGACCTCGGTATCCCTTACTGCGAACTAATGGTATTCTACTAGCAAAGTAGAGATTCTATGGCAGAATTGCTTCTTCGAACGCAGTCTGTAAGAACACGGCCTAAATAGGTAAATCGTGGGGCGAACGGAGGTAGAGGGTGTAACAATCATTCAAGGGGTCTACTGTAAAGCCTCCTGATTGCGACCTTCCCGCAATATGAGTTTGCTGCAGCAGCCAACTCAGGCTTTAGTACCTGAAGGTGTGATTATCACCTTGATGTCTCCCAACAGCCGTGCAAGTCTCCAAAACGCGCATGATTTTGTACTGCGCCCATTTACAACCCTCGTGGGGAACTTGAGGGGCAACTGTGACTCGAAGGTCGGCTAAGACATCTACCGCCACTGGGGAATGAATGGGGACTGGAGGGGAGAGGTCTTTATGATTGTACTAGGCCGTTTACATGGTGACAAAATCGGATGAAATGCCTTGTGCACCAGGATTCAGCTGCTCGAAACTCATTCATTTTTTTTTCGGGCTCAGACAGTATTACTATCAAGATCATCCAAACTCCGGATTGCTCACCGCCTCAAGACTTCGCTAGCTGGTTACCCTGTTCGTGCTTCCATGAGAGCTGGGCTGTCTTTGGACCACGCCGCATGTTCTCCCCTGACAGCGCTGCACATTTGCAATGTCCACTTTCCATTAACAGTTAATTCTCCTTCTTGGACAGAATTTTGCGCATTTCTTTAGAGCAAAGGAACTTCCGAATATCATTGATCAGGTCATCGGGACATTCGAGAGCCGGAAAGTGCCCCCCATGTTCATGCTGGCACCAAAATTTGATGTTCGCAAGTTGCCCTGCCCAATCTCTTGGACACTACACAGAGAGTTAGCCGAGTAGAAAAATTTATTTGCGTCATACTGACCGGCATGATCTCTCCGGGAAAGATGCTCACGCCCGTGGGAGTCTTGAGGTGTCCATCAAAGGCCTTGTCAGCTTCCCGCGAATTTCCGAAGGCCTCTCTGAAGAAGCGCAGACCCGGAGTTGCCCCTTGAATCCAGTGCATCATGACCAAATTGATGATGTCGTCGTTGCTCAATGCTTCCGGTACATCGACCCAAGATTGAAGCTTCTCGACAAACCACGCTAGCAGGCCGATGGGGGAGTCCCCCAGCGCAAAGCCTAGAGTCTGAGGCCGTGTTTCCTGCATGTCGATGTATGCGCTCTGGTCTCTGTGAAAGACTCTGCGAGTCTTCAAAAGCCTCTTTTCGTACCTTGAGTAGAGTATCCCAGACATACGCAAGCGAAGGTAGGCAAAAGGCGCGGCGCCGAAAGTCGGAGCGGGGGCCGGGAACGTATTGAAATGCTGCGCTCGTACAATACTAGGGGATTGAATTGCCATCCAGCGAGTGATGAAAGCACCAAGATCACCTCCTTGAGTTACGAACCAGGTGTACTTCAAGACATCGGTCATTAAGACTTTGAACGCACGAGCGACCACTGCAGGGCCGACTCCAGACCTCAAGGGGGCGGGTGAGAAGCCAAACCCAGGGATTGATGGCGCTATAACGTGGAATGACGGGCTATTGTCGTCTTCATGGTCGGCCATGGTCAGTTTCTCAACAATTCTGCTAGCTTCAAGAAAGGATCCTGGCCAGCCGTGAACAAACAAGAGCGGGGTGGCGTTAGGGCTGGGCGACTTGGTGTGGGTGTAGTGCAGCGTGACCAACCCATAGTCAGGAACTTGAATTTTGACAAGAAAATGATTGAACGTTTTGTTTATTTTCTCCTGTGGCTAATTAGACTTCCATACGGTCATGAAGAGAAAGTGGCAGAGAGGGGAACCTGCCTCCTGGTCTTTCCAGTTGTACTCGTTTCTCTACTCGTTTCTCCAATACTCTGCCAGTTCCCGAACGCGAGCAACCTTGGCACCTTGAGACCAGTCATCATCAGTGAAATCTGTTTGCTCTTCGGGAAATCTGCAATAGAGAAGCTTCTGCTCTGTGACTTTTAGAAGCTCTGAATCGATAGTGACAGAAAAGGGAGTCGGATGATTTAGCTCGAGTTGGCAGTCTTCGACAGGAAGCTTGGGTAACATCATGCCCCGACCAGCTTCTCAGTCACCGCGCCACTATGGTTACGGTGCCAGAGATGTAGAAATATTGCTCGATTGGGAAAGTGGGTGCGTTTGAATAGGTAAAAACTCCAGATAAACGCTCGAGACAGAAATGCAAAGCTAAACAAGAGGAACGTACTCTTTATTTCCGAAGATCCGAGTGCAAGGTTCTGGGGGATCAAACTATCAATGCATGAACCAATGTCACTGTCAACGAAGCAAAGCGCTGGCGATACTTCCTTTGTTCCTGTGTTTCGGTCTGCTCCATTCCTTTTGCATTGAATTGTCGTGCCGCTGTCCCGCATAATGGCCCAGCCGAGCCAATGACGGCTACGATTCAGTGTTGCCAATGAGAGGAATATGTCGAGACAGGAGCTGACGCCGGCTAGCAGACCGTGGGCAGCTGAAAATTCATGCGCTACACTAGGTGCATCGTTAGTAATCGCCCTCTGAAGAAAGGACGAACCACTTCATCTGAAGAAAAAAAGTGTTCCACGGCGGACATGGTATGCACCAGACAACGTCACCTGATCTACGAAACTGTGGTCATTGAAGCCTTTCATAGGTCTAACCGCGGATATCGCCCTGAGAATGTTTCGTCCTTATACTGCAACTGGCGCTTGCGCTTGCACTTGCACTCCCAGATTCCGGTCTCCACCCACACCCGACCGATCGGGCCCTCCGGCCGGCATCCGACCCCACTCCGGCGTGCGTGTTTGTGTTGGCCGGCCCGCAAATTGCCACCCGGCCGAGGCCGATTTGTAATGTTTTCAGCCATTAACCCCGCAGCAACAAGACACGCGATTGTCGAGCTTTCATGACGTATTTCTGATGACCCCAAAGAGACTGCGCACCTTGAGAGTCTGATATATATCGGGCCATCGCTCCAGTCCTCTAATGTTTCTACAGAGCCTCCTCTGCAGAGCAACCCCACCTATTCTCGTCCGCAACCCTTTATCATCAATTCATTGTCTTTTTGCAAACCATCCAAATATGAGCGGAAGGGAATGCCAAGCGCTTGTGGTTGAGACGGCTGACGCTAAACCATCATTGGTCAAGAAATCAATCCCGATTCCCCGGCCGGCATCTAACCAGGCGCTGGTGAAAATCTCACACATCGCACAAAACCCCACAGACGGTAAGTGCTTGAAACCAATTGTGGAGAGTGATACATAATACTGACACCTGCTCTAGTTCAGTCTTTCGACGGGAATGCATTTGGCGATGGTGCGGTTCTGGGATGCGACTTTGTCGGAACCGTCGATGAGACAGGTGATCAGGTGAATAAGCTGAACAAGGGCGACATCATCGCTGGGCTTATTTGGGGAGGTATATTGCCTTTCGAGCATGATATCGACAACTCTGACTTTGAGAAAGGTGAAATCAAAGGCATCGGAGGGCACAGCGAGTACACCGTCGCGGACAACAACGTCAGCTTCCGGGTCCCGAAGAACATTACCCCTGAGGAGGCTGTTACATTTCCGCTTGCTTCCATGACAGCATGGCTCGCATTGTTCTCCAAGGACTGTCTAGCGATTCCTCGAGAGGCAGGAAAAGATACCTCTGTCCTCATTTGGGGCGGTAGTTGTGAGTTTCCTCCACAAGCATCTGCATGGATGGGCTCTAACTAATGTTAAATAGCGAGTGTGGGGCTTTACGCAATTCAGATTGCTGCACTTCATGGCTTCAAGGTCACCACAACATGTAGCGCCCGCTATTTCGACCTGGTGAAATCCATTGGTGCGCAGCATGCCTTCGATTACCACGACGATAATGTTGTGGATTCCATCAAGCAAGCGGCACCAGGCCCAGGCCTCAAGTACGTCTTCGACACCATCGGCAACAAATCTTCATCAGGCTTGGCGTCTCGAGCAATCGATGAGAGTGGTGGCGGCCTTTGCACTGTAAGACCCGGAAAGGCAAACACTGAGGATGTCACCAAGCAAACCAAGGTTACCGATGTGCTTGTCTGGACTGCTTTCTTGAAGGACCATCGCTACGGCAGCTTCCATTGGCCGGTAAGTCGTCCTCGCTACCTGCGGGCAGCGTCGCATTTCTTTCAGTAACTGACCAAGATAGGCGCATGAGGCAGACCACAAGCTTGGAACTGAGTTCTTCGAGAAGCTTCCGGGTTGGGTTGAGGAAGGCAAGATCAAACCTAACAAGCCCAAGGTTATTCCCGGTGGCCTCGATGGAGTTGCGACAGGATTCCAGGAGTATCGCGACGGCAACATCTCGGCAACAAAGCTTGTGTATAAGCTTTGATGCGCTATGTAGAAGAGAAGGTTCAGAATAGTGGAGATCTATGATCTCCTCGTCCCACTTAGTGTCATCGAATGGCAAGGGTTAAATATGTCATTAAGGATATCATACAATACCATACAACTGCCACTGGAATTGACACAATGAATAAACCTGACACCCAGCTGAATCCCGCTAGTAATCTGCTGCTTGGAACTTGAAGATAAAGCCGACGAAGGTAACTATCCATCTGTTCAACCAAATGTACCCGTTGGAGTTTATGCTTCATGCCCTGGCTTGGTTTCTCCCTTCATCAGAGCCACGTGAACTTCCTCTGCCGGTGTTGCTGATTGGTACTGCGTGTGACGTTCATCTTCAACCACCACAGCCTTCTCAGGCAGTCCTCCGAGGTAGATGGTCTTGCGTCCATTAGCCCTGCTCCACTCCTTGCTGGACATATACATATTACTGTCATTTTGAAACAAGAACGTTGTGAAGACCCTGCCTACGGTAAGTTGCTGAAGTCGATGTCGAAGCAGACCGATTATTGATGATTGGAAAACAGTTGTTACAACCAGGAGAAGCAAGATCGACAACATAACCAGCAGAAGAATGAAGGCCGGAATTCCGAACAAGACATGATACTTGATCCTCCGGCCAAACGGACGGACGTGAATTCTGGCCGCTTCGTCAGCCACGTTATTGCCGGGCCCTAATGTGCCCTTTGTCCCGACCACTGCCGATGCCGCGAGATCAGTCCAGAGAAGCTTTATAATGTCTGACACGCGATCCGCATCCGGAGATAGATCCTGCCACCGCTCGAAAATGGGAATGTTTGAGACGCCAGCTAGATCAAATGGCCAAGCTGAGCCGAATGCTCCGTCAGAAAGCGAATCAGTCAACAGAAGGCCCATGATGCTTGATGGAAAGTCACTGCCAGGAATATTGTAGCGTGTGATTCCAAAGGTATCCTCAAGGGAGCTGATGTAAAGAGTGCCGGATTTCCCTGGGAGATGAAACTCTGGTTTCTTGACGGTGGAAATATTTGGCCGAGATGCATACTCGGGTGAGATTATGCCCCAGATTGGCGTGATGCCATCCATGGTCAAGCCAGAATTCTCCGTCGCCCATAGTGGATAGTCATCTGGACTGCTGTAATTCTTTGGCTCGATGGACGTGACTTTGAGACTGCTGAGTCCATCAGTGCCATTGACGGTGAAGCCTACGGTCTTCACGATGGCCCGTATAGCTGTGGCACAGGAGTGTAGCGGGGAAGACCATTTACTGTGGTTTTCGTACATGGCGAGCTTGTTGCCGCCGTCGACTCTCTGCGGCGCGCCGCGCAGCAAGCCACAGCCTACGTATATCATGGATATGTTGGCAATATCAGCGTTTCCAGCCCCGGCGCAGACCAATTCCGCAAGCTGGAAGTCGCTCGAACTGATACTGAATGGATTCGTCCAGTTGACCACCTTGTTACTGGAGCTTACCGAGTTGTACAGCGTAAGGTAGTCGCCGTACGTTGACTTGAGGCTGAGCCCTCGATATTTGAAGGTGCCTTGCTCCAATGGAAACTCCTTGCCTACATGGGAGTCGAGGTACGAGAACGCCTTGGTACCGGCTGTCTCATTGGTCATGGTTGTGACGTTGAAATATACCATAGTATAGAAGTTGTTGAGGACGCCTGCCTTGTAGGCTCTGGCTTTGAGCTCTGGGTTCGACTGTGCGTGCTCACGGTCGTAGTAAGGGTACGTGTGGTTGAGGTTTACGAAGCCCCCACGGTCAGTGAGCCTGAGCTTGTCGAAGCTGTAGAAGGATGAAGCAGTGTAATTGACTTCGAAATCGAGCGTCAAGTTCAAATTGACGCAACTTGCAATGGGCTCAATGAAGAGTAAGTCTTCAGACCAACTAGCACCAAGCTCAATGTCGCTGGGGATTGTGTGGTTGCGGAACCCAATACCGCCGTTGGTCGCGTCAACAATCAGGCCTTCGACAATCTTGATGCTTGGATCCATGATGTGACTCTCGAGCTGGCTGTATGCACCCACGGATACTTCAGTGCCGTTGTCGACGTAAGGCAGTGTTGTCTGTGTTAATTGGCGCCATTCAATGTCAAAGAAGTTGGACACCGTCGTGCGATTCTTCGTTCCGCTGGAAAATATCTCCATCGCGAGTGGGTCAATCCTGGAGCTGTAGCCGAAAGGCATGTGAAAGGTCAGGTTGCCGCTGCTGTTGGTGACTGTGACGATATTATCAGAGTAGGGGCATGGTACGGGCCCTTGGTAGCGTAAGCCTTGCCCCTGAGTACATGTGCGCGAGAAGTTGTGGTGCCCCCTTTGTGATGTGGCGATGCCGAAAGACCCAGTGTCTTTGACGTATGAAAACGAAGAAAGTTTAGGCTCGAGTGTATCGAGCTGTTCGTAGAGACCTAACGGAGTGATAACACCAGTGACAGCGATTAGGAAGGCGATGATGGGAACCGTCCAGGAGATAATGGTGATGTTGATTCGGGCGCCATGGCTTTGAACCGAGTCGGACTGGAGAATGGTGGGCCACCATGTTCGCTGAAATACACGGCTAGCGATGTTCCTGCATCATTGCCTCGTCAGCATGCTTGCCCCATAGATCCATTATCGTCACCATAGCTGCTACACACCATGTGGCAGCGGTCTCTGTGTCTCGGAGCAACCCCGCTAGTATCAAGGCAACGGCGGTTGGACACCACACCTGGGCTTGAGGTTCAAGTCGGTTAGTTTTCCTAGCAGATGCTGTGAGAACGAAGGGTACCTACCGACAACAATGGCCGCCGCAATGATACCAGCCACATACCCGACGGTAATTTCGATCATGGCAAAACCTGTTGGATGTGGGGGTCAATTAATGATACAGGTTGTTGAAGGAAGATTGACGGTTCGTTATGCAAGTTGTTCCCGCAAACGTTGCAAAAGTTCGAAATGGAACAAACCACAGAGGGTGTCCAAACGCGACATAAGCCGCTCACGGCATATATCTAGCTGTGAAATGGCCGTCCTCGCGTATTCTCAATCATCTTATGTCTGCCTTATCATGCCAAGGACGCCTCATTCTCGCGACACGCTGGGCTACATGACACTATGAAGTGGCTGAGGCTTCAAAATTGCCATGATTGGCTGTATGTAAGACAACATGCATCCAGGTCGATCTTTTTCCTACAGTTGTACGGGAGAGCTGAACTTTAGCCCGGCTCTTCATTCGCTGGTGTGGCGCTGGGTACTCCAACCCCAGCCTTCGCCGTATGGTAATCGGAGGAATTATCACCCTGTCTGACCACACTCAACGGATCATCCCTGCCAAGACATCATCTAAATTGTGGCGGTCTACCTTGACTCTAATTGACGGGCGTGAGTCCGTATGGCGTGCAAGCCTCAACGGCTTTCTCTTCCTTTCTTTTTGGTGTTGCGTTATACTGAAGAGCAATTGAGGATGGGGGCAGTTCTCCAGCAGCCCAGTCGACTTCGTCATCTCAAATAGACTAACTAGCTATCATTTCGAACTCAGGGCTGACTGGCAAGCAGTGCAACTGAACACGTTCTCAGACACTGAGTTTGAGTGTTTAGCATAATTTTTCTGGCGGGGTACTCAAGTTACAATGGACCTAAAGCCAGTCCTCGTCGTTTTCTTTCTTTTTCAAACATGAGCATGCAATCCCCCTCGCCGTAGCAGCTACGTTTATTGCGGAGTCCATTCAAACTAATTAGAAAGATGCTTCAAAGTATGGAAAATTGCAAGCTCAGATGCATCAGTGTTACTAATTCAGCAACACGGAAATGATCCAATGTACAGAGCACGCTTGAATAGAGAGTAAAGGAATGAAGTCTGCTCTTTGAAGTCCACTGTTGGTCTAGACGCATTAAATGAGAGTAACAACTTTTGACAATTGATATGTTTGCCATGTTGACTACGTATTTACAACCTATGGCTAGTCTGATGTAACTAGATGTCAGTTTCATTAACATCATTTGCGCGGCTGTTCAACAGATTGTATTTCACATCATTCATCATCCACAAGGCCATCACAAGAGCGACGGCAATTACGACAACGGGGTAGATAGCGACGCAGCAAGCGTCCATATGTTCAATTTTGAATCAAAATATGTTCATAATCCATAAAACCCCCATTCACCTCCCCTGCAACCCCCAATCCCTCCTAAAATCTCAGATGCTTTTGCGCATCTAAGAAGTGCCAGAGCAGCCGACAAAGTTGTTGCCGCTGGCACCGGTGTGGGTGATCTGGCCGGCCTGTCCGCAGCTAGCGTTGATAACGACACGGTCGGCGCCGGGGGTGCCTTATTGTACTCGTTAGTCGTGGTCAAAACATAATACACATGCCACTTTCCGCGGCAACACGGCCCAAGCCAAGGAACCGCGCAGCACAAGAGACACATGAAGGAGCAAGACTCACCTCCGGTGTAGACGCCGCTGGTCCTGATGGGGAACTCGTACCACGGGCCGCTGACGTCGAAGTCGAAGCCCTCGTAGTTGTTGTAGCGGTGGGGGTAGGTGGAGGAGCCGGCGACGGTGCCGGCCTGGACGTGCTGCAGGCGGCGGCGTTGGAGGCGGCGTTGACCTGGGCGGTGGAGTAGGTGGTGCTGCCGCAGGTGGTGGAGCGCTTCTCGATGGCCGCGGGGACGGCCGAGACGGCGAGGGCGAAGAGGGAGACGAGGACGACGGGGAGCTGCTTGACGGCGGGGGGTGCGGGAGACTTGTTTGGGCGAGAGAGTGAGTGTGTGAGACTGGCCTGGAGAGAGAGAGAGAGGAGACTTCAACGAGACATCGCGATGGAGCGGACCGTCTTTATACACAAAGTCCACAATGGTGGGATTTTTGGACTTTCCGAGGGAGACGACTGCGCGAATGTTGTTCTCCGTCACAGATGCAACGCACAATCACCGGTTTCCCCCATTCCCCCTCCTCCACCCAGCTGACGGAGCTGGGCAGACATGGGCGGCGGTGATGATTGGGGTTGCGCTGTCAGCGCCGGGTTTCCCTGTCGCGTTGTCGATCGCCGGTCACTCAAAGCGGAAGGTGTTTTGTAAGGATCTTATCGCATGGCCAGGAACGCGGCCGTGGTTGGTCGGAACCGCAAGCGAACATACCCAGCAAATAGCGGAAAATAGAAGCTAAAAAGCCAAATCACTCCTTATTGAGCTGCCCTCTTGTTCCTCCGTCGCCATTGGTGGCTTGGACACGGGGTGGAGGATGTCGTGCGCTAGTCAGGCCGCATCTACCGAACGGCATTGCAACGCCAACTCTCATTCCTCCCTGGGGCCAAGGTCCGCCAAAGGCCAGGAGGGCGCCGTCGACGGCCCGGTGAGGAAGTCTCTCCCGTGTCTCCCGTGAATCCCGTCCCACCCATGCAGCGCGAATCCCCGCACTGGAGGAGGACATCACAGTAGACCCCCTTGCCGCCCTGCGCACCCTGTGCACCCTGCGGCCACCTCCGATCCACCGGGGGGTCCTTATTTCTTAAGCAGCTGTCGAAATGGGTTTAAGCCCGGCGGTGGTGGAGTCTGCGGCGACGCTGCGATTGTCGGGCTCTCCCTATCATTCTGCCCACGAGGGGTCCTGGGTTTGTTGTGAACCGGGAAAAACTTGGCTTTTAAGCGCGCTCCGGAGCTTGGGTGATTTCCTTGGCTTGGGTGTGAGAGGCTGGCATGACTTTTTACCTTCTGAATAGGGTTACAAGCGTGGATGCCATGTGGGTGCGTTCGTCTCATGGCTCGGAATCGGCAGAGGCTGGAGTGGGGTAGAAGGTAGAGGGTAGAGGCGAGAGGGTAGTCGGCTTCTTTGGTTTGGTGACGATGTCTTGGCTTTTTCGTGGTGGATCTCTGCTCAACGCTACGCGAAAGCGACCGTTTAATCGCCGCGTCTGATAAGGAGCACGCAAATTGGAGTCACACCTTGGTCGTTCTTGTTCTTGGTGATTCACACATCACGATGATTGTATGCCCTGCTGAAGAAAAAACAAGCTTGACAGCGCTCGTTGCTAGTGTTGCATGGGCATGTGCCGCTCACCCGATGCCTGGCAAATACTCAGAGGCTTATTTCAATCGTCAAAAAATCAACACCGGAGACGTCCGCTCGTCGCTCTCCAATGTTAAGCTTCTTAGCTTGCATGTGACGGTTTTGACTGCTCGCTGTTTGTTCTGCCCGCATCGGATCAAGTGCTGGATTGGGCATAGCATCCCTGAGACAAATGAGGTGTTTCGCTTGTGGCGGGGGAGGACAACATCATCAACGCCGGGTTTCTGAGCATCTGGGAAGGTGGTAATTATCCTGATCCGTTCGACTCGCAGCGTGTGTGGCAGACGATATCACGAAGTGGCTTGATTGTGCGTGTAGCACGGATGCGGCAATCATGATAGCTGGTCGGCGAGCGGCGAGCTCCTTGGCTGTGAAGATCAGAGATAGCTGGACGAGGAGTGAAGGCGTTGAATTGAGAGAGATGGGATTAGCGAAGGCCAAGAGCGGCGAAGGGAGTCTATCGACATGGAGAAAATATGCGGTGAGACTGGCCGAGATCGACCACCTAAGCAGCCAGCCTAGGCAGATGCAAACACAGGACTCCAATCTTGCTCCTCCAACCACTTGGCAAGACTGGGAGGCTCAATCTTGACCTTGAGATCAGAAGGCCAAGTCAGCTTATCCTTCCACCCGTCAACCTTTTCACCAAAGAAGCCGTATTCATCCACGAACAGGTGAGTCTCGGGTATCTCCAAACCCAAAGGGGTCCCAGCGGCTAACTCGTCCACGCTCTTCTGCACATACCCAAACTCTCGACCAGTGATGCGCGCAAGAGCATCCGCCGTCTGAAACCGCGACTGGTACTCATCGTACGCGGCAAGGATGGTCCCAGCCGGCTCGTCGACGATCAGGGCCCTGACGAACGGGCCCGTGCTCTTCGGAGCATCAATGAACGGGACGGCGACGTTGCCCGAGGTGGGGCCGTCGAACTCGGCCCGCTTGGTCTCGGGGTTCCAGCGGGGAACAAAGTAGGAGCCCGGGAGGATGTTGGAGTTGTAGTGCCCGACCAGAATCTGGGACGTCTTGGACCACAGGGCAGGGTGGGTCTGCTGGATGTGCTTGACGATGTTCCACTTGCCGTCGTAGTGATGCACATGCTTGAACTTCCCGTGGCTCAGGTCAGCGACGCCAGGTAGGTTACTGAAGACGAAGCGCTCCAGGGTGGGGATATCTGCAGCGGCGGCGGCGATGTTGTAGCCCCATTGCTCCTCAGTCTCTTGAGCGACAATGGCGGGGTGGACGCCTTTCTCTTGGGCTCTCTGGGCGATGGCTGGATCTTGGATGGCACTCCAGAAGTCTGTGACGGCAAAGATGGCACTCGCGTCTTTGAAGGATGCGCGTAGGTCCGCGACGGAGTCGAGAGAGCCAGGGACCATCTCCGCGCCGAGGTTGGCTAGCTCAGTGGCGGCAGCAGACGAGGTGTTGCGGGTGACTCCACGAACATGCCACTCGGCTGCCAAGGATGCGTCTCCGAGAAAGGTTCGAACGACGGAGCCGCCTTGGTTGCCAGTTGCACCCAGGACGACGAGAATCTTCTTGGAAACGGACATGGTGAGGTTTTGGTGGAGGATTGTGTGAGATATTGTCGAAATTCTGTTGAGAAGTTATAAGTACGATGATGATGATGACGATGATGAGAATGAAGAGCCAACCTCGATGCAGTCGGCTCGTCCCATGTGTATCTGCATCTTGGAATCACGCAAGTCCGGCACAAGTCCACGATATCGGAATCCTCTTGGCTAGTCAACGCCCTTTGGCGGAGAATCGCGAGGCGTCCACATGTTGCTGGATCTCCCGCGCAGCGTTTGTATTGACGCAGATGACGAATGACACAATAGTCGCGGAGTTTGTCAGCATCAGCATGGCGGACTTCCGTGGCTCACGCCGTGGATGCGGTTGTTGAGCATCATGGAGGAATGAAGGTGCCGGTTTGTGGCTAATTAGCCCCTCGGCGTGGGATAATTCAAGATGGAAAAGGGCAAATAGCGGCTGACATCCCGCCGGCGGACATCGGCTTGGCGGGTTAAGAGATTATGTCAGCAATAGACGGCAGCTTTGATATTCCGACCGAAGAAAGTGCCGGGATCCACCTTATGTAATCCCACGTCTCCGAATTTCACTGGTGCAGGTTCGCAGTGGCAGCAGCACCAAAATAAAGTCGCTGGGAGCAATTGGATGCGGCCCATTTAGCGTAACATAGAACCTGAAGCTTGGGGACGCGAAGCAGGGCGTCAGGGCTCCGCGAAACGCGTTTTCTTTGGATGCCAATCAAGCCCCAATTTCCTCTGCACCTGGTACTTGCCTCAATTAATTAATTGTCCTCAACACCACAACCACAACCGCCCATCCTATCGCCGCGTATCACGACGACGACAACGACAATCGCAGCGATAGCCAACCCCCACGTTAGCAGACTTCGTTCGCACTCTCTTAGCGGCTGCCAATCCACCCCTAAATGCCCTCGGGCCGTTCGCGATGCGCGTCATCAAGCCAACATGGCTGAGCCATAGCGGCGAGCAGAAGGACTTTGAGGTCTACAGCTGTCACGTCTCCTCCGACGGCAAGCGCCTCGCGACCGCGGGCGGTGATGGACATGTGCGCGTCTGGTCTACTGAGGCCATCTACGGCGATGCCATTGAAGGCTCTGAGAAGAAGCCGCGACAGCTCTGCCACATGAGCCACCACCTGGGCACCATTCACTCCGTCCGCTTCTCGCCAAACGGTCGCTACCTTGCTTCCGGCGCCGACGACAAGCTGATCTGCGTCTACCACCTCGACAAGAGTCCTCCCGTGGCTTCTTTTGGTAATGCGCCCCCCCTCATCGCGATGCGCCCCGCTGTTTGCAGCTCTAACATTGTCCTCCAGGCATGGGCTCCGAACCTCCCCCGGTCGAGAATTGGAAAACATACAAACGTCTAGTCGGCCACGAGAACGACGTCCAGGACCTCGCCTGGTCTTTCGACTCTTCCATACTCGTCTCAGTTGGCCTCGACTCCAAGATTGTCGTGTGGTCGGGCCACAGCTTCGAGAGGCTCAAGACAATCACCGTCCACTCCAGTCACGTCAAGGGAATCACCTTTGACCCCGCAAACAAGTTCTTCGCGACTGCCTCCGACGACCGAACCATCAAGATCTTCCGATTCACTCCTCCCGCACCGAATGCGACACAACATGACATGGTCAACAACTTCGTGCTGGAGACGACGATCAGCGCACCCTTTAAGAGCTCGCCGTTGACGACGTACTTCCGCAGATGCTCTTGGTCCCCCGACGGCAACCACATTGCAGCGCCAAACGCCGTGAACGGTCCAGTCAGCTCCGTGGCCATAATAGAGCGCACGCGATGGGATAGTGAGATCAACCTCATTGGCCACGAGGGCCCGACCGAAGTCTGCATGTTCTCCCCTCGCCTATTCCATACCGAAAACCCAGCCGACAATCCTGACAACAACGGCCTTGTTACGGTCATCGCTTCAGCTGGTCAGGACAAGACGTTGAGCATATGGAACACCAACACAAGCCGACCGGTTGTCATCCTTCAGGATGTTGCTGGAAAGTCAATATCGGACCTGGCCTGGTCCCCTGACGGCGGAACAATTTTTGCTTCAAGTCTCGACGGCTCTGTGGTCGGCATCCAATTCGACCGCGGAGAGCTTGGGTGGGTTGCCAACGCCGAGGAGAACGACAAGGCGCTGCAAAAGTACGGGGCGTCGAGGAAGGGTATGGGTATTGCGGAAGATATCGAAAATCTGAATCTCGAGAATCAGAGCAAGGCCGGCGAGTCCAGGGCTGCCGAGTCGCGAATGGGTGCACTCATGGGTGACGGCCCATCGAAAGACGCCGCACCTACGACGAACGGCACAAAGCCTGGCGGATCGGCGACAGGCACCTCAACACCGAAGCCAACGAACGGCAACGTCGAGGCCGAGAAGGACAAGGAGAAGCCGGCAGAAGAGCCCGCAGACAAGTCGGCGGAGAGGGTCAAGGAGCTCAAGTCGCGGGTGACTGTTGGCAAGGACGGTAGAAAACGTGTGGCGCCTCTCCTGGTGTCTGCTTCAGGCACCGGTCAATCATCCCTCCCTCAGACGCAACTTGTCGGGTCTACATCGTCGAAGACTGCACAGAACGACGCCCCGCAAACGATCTTGGATCTGGAGAGGCCATTTGACGGTCTTCCAAAGGGAGGAGTTGCCGCCATGCTTCTGGGTAACAAACGGAAGGTAGCGGCAATCGAAGGCGAGGAGGAGGAAGAGCACGCGTCGAAGCGCCAGGCAACGACTGGTCCCACGGCGGTTGTGCTCAACGGTGTGGATGGAGCTGAGCCAGCTTCAGTCGTGCCGGCATTACACGGAGTCGTACCTACACCTGAGTACCTCCGTCCAGCAGTTCTGAACCCATCAATCGCCTTTGCACAGATTCGCCTCGCTGTTCCCAAGGTCAGAGCACAAATCGTACGTCCCATGGAGCGGGGCATCTTGCTGCCTGAGAGTAGCACCGATGAGGCGTCCAAGGTACCGGAGAACATCATCCTCGAAGCTCGAAACCCAGTTCAGATCAGGGACCCATCTCACGTTTCAGCTACGAAGCGGGGAACACTGCTGTGGCAGGATTACCTTCCTAGAGCCGTCATCTTGGTCACTGGCAATAAGAACTTCTGGGCAGCAGCTTGCGAGGACGGCAGTGTCTTCACCTGGACACCCGCCGGTCGTCGGTTGATGAACCCAATAATCATGGAGTCTCAGCCGGTCATCCTTGACTGTCGCCACAATTATCTCCTGTGCATCAACGCTGTCGGATTATGTCACGTATGGGATGTGCAGAGGCAAGCAGCCATTCACCCACCAGTGTCTCTTGGTCCGGTCCTCGAGCTTGCTACCACCACGCTGAACCTCAATTCCACGACACCAGGCCCTGGCATCACGTCGGCGCAGTTGAACTCGGCCGGACATATCGTTGTCACCCTCACCAACGGCGATGGCTATTACTATACCCGTGACATGTACTGCTGGCAGAGAGTCAGCGAGGCCTGGTGGGCTGTCGGCTCTCAATATTGGAACAGCAACGACTCCGCTATTAGTGCGCTTCAGTCAACCGCAGTCGGCCCCGTCACGCCCGCCAAGCCGAAGGACGCCGACACCGCCAACGTCTCCGCCGGTATCATCCCGTACCTCGAGCGTCACACTACCAACGAGTTCCTGCTCAAGGGCCGCGCCTACACCTTGCAGCGCATTGTTAAGTTGCTGCTCTCCAAGGATGGCTTCGAAGGCTTCGAGTCGACGGTCAGCATTGCTCATCTCGAGAACCGCATCGCTGCCGCTCTGCACCTGGATGCGAGGGATGAGTTCCGTCTCTATCTCTTCATGTACGCCAAGCGCATAGGCGCCGAGGGCCATCGTGGCAAGGTCGAGGAACTCCTCAACAGTCTCATTGGCGGCATCTCAAGGACAAGGACGAGAAGGAGACGGGGCGGGGCTGGTTCAGCAAGGAGGAGGACATTTGCGGCTGGGACCGGAAGGAGCTGCTGAAGGGCGTCGTCATGATTCTCGGTACGTCTTGCCACCATTCTGCCCTCAGCTCGAGGTTACTAACACACTACCGCAGGAAAATTCAGAGAACTTCAACGACTGACGATCCAGTACGCCCGCCTTCTCGACCTGAACCTCGAGAGCGATGGTATGGACATCGAGTGAGAGGGGAACACGGTAGAAGCACGGAAAACTCATATCCTTCCCGCTGTATTAATGATGAGAACCAATTGTTGTATAGTATACCTGACATGAGAGAAAAGGGGTCGCCGAAAGGGCGCGGTCGCTGGGAGGGAGGCTTTTGGAGTCGGCGTACGCTTTGTGTAGGATGGGTTCGTTTTCTTTGGTGGGAAGGGAAACCGGGCGAGGAAGAGAATTGTCTGTTTCGTTTCAAGTCTCGTCGGGTTCCTGGTGGTGAGGCTAGTTTGAGCGGAAGCTCTGAATCACATATTCTTATCCAAGCTTCATGTCGAAGTCAGTGTTTATTGAGAGGTTCATTTGCTTTGTCCCAGGTGCCAGTTGGCGGTGATTTAGGACTCCATTCCAAGTTATATCTAACTTTCATTGACAGGAATTCCCGGGTCAATCCATTCTCCATCTTACCCTCCCCGTTCGTACGCCATGAACCACAACCCCGAAGACCCACAGGCAGTGTGAAGTTATGGCGACTTCATGATGCAAGGTACCGACGCCAGCGAGCAGCTTAGCAGTCGTCGCACATGATGAGGCAAGCGGTCATGCACCCGGAACGCTGAAGAGCAGATTGCCTGTCAGGGCCGCCGTAGTCTATAGATTGTCAATGTCAGAAATACGGCGTGTCTTGTGAGCTTGTTGGCGTCATGGCAGGGACTCACTGTCGTGGCAGTCGGAGGTGCAGCTGAGACAGGTTCCTTGGAATGGAGCTCCGGCTTTGCAGCCTGCCATGACTGACGGGACGATGGCTGCGGCGATGAGGAGGATGGTTTTGGAGAAGAGCATGATGTTAGGATGGTGGGATCGGTGGTTATATGACAAAAATGCGAGTGTAGGAAGGAGGCTTGAGTCTTGAAAAGGTTGATACTGATGGAGGAGGGAAGATGCATGTCAATTAGAGGATGCAGGTGCTACTTATACTTGATTTTGGTGCACCGGCCGAAGTGCTCTTACTGGATTATCTACTGTGGACACTTTTACAACGTGGGCTATGAAACTTCCTCAACATACTTGATTTTGGATAACAGCTTGGGCATGGCTTCTGAACAGAGCTGGCTGATTCTTGGCTGTATGGCTTGGCGAATGCTGAATATCGTCCAAAGTCCCTCGAAGGATTATGGAGTTCACGACGGATAACCTGATAGCTCACACTTGTGGAGGCTCACTAGCGAGCTGTGAAGCTATTTGGGCAACAATCTACCTCACGAGCAGGATGTGGTCTTGGCGTTGATGACAACTGATCATGATGATAAGACAACATCGAGCTGAGGCTTGGACTTGATGCGAGCGAGCGAATGAGGATCGAGGGTGAATTCCGGTGCCTAAAGAATGGGGAGGAGACATCCCGGTTAATGGCCCAAGCCCGTTGTGGGTAATGCAGATCCACTACTCAGCTCATAAGCATAAAGTTGACTCCCCACCTGAAGTGAGTACGAGATACTCTAAGGGGATGAGGAAAGGACTTTTGGGTGTTTTATTTGACGTAATGATCACAAAAGTGATTTGGTTAGAGAAGAAGCACGTTCCTAGTTGCACCGTGCGCCTTGAACGGCTACCAGGAAGTCAACTAAAGTGAATTCAGGCAAATCCTTAGGAATCAACCGTTTGCTTCGTCAACTCGTGCCGGGTCCTGGTGGTGAGGCTAGTTTCAACGGAAGCTCTGAATCATATATTCTCAATCAAGCTTCATACCGAGTTCAGTGTTTATTGAGGTCTATATTAATTGTTGCTTATGTGTCGGAGATTCCCAGAGTGGGCATGCATTGAACAATTACACCCTCATGGAATTCCCAACCCATTGAGAATCAGCAATTCCCCAGTTCCCCGTAAGGATATCTCGATATACACCAAGTTTGTTTTTGCCGCGACGAGCGAGCTCAGTTCTCACGTCCCAACCGATGCTCCTTTGGTCTACAAAGCCAACGAGTCTAATAGCTCCTTTGTCCAAAAGCATCCTGGCTATATCCGTGTTGCCAGCTTCTGACGCGATTTGAAGAGCGGACATCTCATATCGATTTCGTAGGTCGGGATCCGCACCATGAGCTAGTAGCAGCTCTACACCGTCTTTTCAGTGCTGGGATACTGCCGAAAGTAACGCCGTACTCCCTTTCTCATAGTGATTTCGTAGGTCGGGATCCGCACCATGAGCTAGTAGCAACTCTACACCGTCTTTCCAGTGCTGGCGTACTGCCTCTTGTAACGCCGTGCAGGAATACTCGTGTGGGTTGATGGTGTTGACGTTCGCCCCTTTTTCAATGAGCAGGCCCACCATCTCGACATCGCGACGTTCCGTAGCATAGGACAGAATTGGGTATCCTGGTGGATAGCACGAGTTGACATTAGCTCCCTTATCAAGGAGCAATCGCATTATGTTGGCGTTTCCTGTCCTCTCTGCGCAAGTAACGATGAGAGGGACGTCAAATCTTGCTCCTCTGTCAAGAAGTAGCTGGATAATTGGTATGTCGCCACGGTCTAAGGCAGCATAAAGTGCACCATCCTCGGTAGCTCCATTGGCACTGAAGCCATGATCCAAGAGGTGTTCTACGACCTTCTTGAGCCCTGAATAGCAGGCAAACTCTAAGACTCCATTATCTGCCACCGGGAGATGGAATCTGAGTGAACGAAGTCTCAGAACACCTCGAGTTCCACGAAACTGAGCCAGAGTTCTAAGGATGGCTGGGATTTGAAGAAAGTGCGCAATCTGTTGGGCAGTATCCTCAAAGCCCTCAGAAATCAGGGCGTGAGCCATGCAGAAGGAGCCAGCATAAGCTGAAAAGGGGTAGCGCATAGCTGGCAGAATATTGTCTGGATCCAATTTCGACACGGTATCAAGGTAGTTCAAGCAAACATTGGTGATCATCGCGTTTGCCTTGAGGGATTGAAAGCCATCTTGACATTTCAATAGGTACTCCTTCACAGAGAAATGAGCCAGGTGGAGTTCCTCTGTTTCGATGTTTTCTCGATCGACCGAGAACTGCGATGATGACACGACGTGAACGGTAAGAAACCCTGGACATAATTTGACTACCTCCCTTGGACAAGGCATTATGTTGGTAGGGTCAAAGCCACCACCACTCACGGCCAGCATCTCAGCCGTCTGTTGAAGCGTAAGTGGGTGTCTTGAGTGCACCAGGAACTGCAAAAGGCGAAGAGTTCTGGTTTGGTGATTTGGTGGAACGCGGTTGAGAATGCGGTCGTAAGTTTCGTTCAACGTCTTGGGAAGGGTGTCAAGGGCTATTTTGACCATTTCGACGTCGAGACAATTCTCAAGGCTTTGAAGCTGGCATGTGGCCCACCGGAACCTGGAGTCTGGATCAGCATTTAACCCCCAACTATCCACTGGATATGCGGCTTACATTCCGTTGGCTTTTGCTCTAATTTCACAGCTTATTTTGTCTAGAACCCATGGAACAGACGACCATCTCTTAAAAGCCAAGTTTGACTGCAGCGTTTCTCTAACGTGAGCGGAAATGTCAGAGTCAATGGATGATTTGCTCAAGGGCAGGCAGCCTTCCTCTCCGATGCATGATTGAAGACCCTGCAGCAAGTCTTCTTCCTGTCGACTAAGAAGAATGGCCCTAACATTTCGTAGGTCCGGATCTACCACTACCGCTGAAATCCATTCGATCATTTCTGTCATGGATTTGGACTCATCCAATGCATCCAGAAGCAAAAGTACTTCCCCGGACTGCATTAACATTTGATTGAAGCAGTCGATTAAATTAGAAGTGCTTGGATGCCAACAACCGTTCTGGTGGTCTTTGAACAACGCGTCCAGCTCCCAAGATGCACTGCCACCAAGGACATACAGTTGAAAAATGAGACTTCGAAGCATGGCATCCAATGTTTGTTTTCTGACATCCTGAAAGTCGAAGAAGAAACGGAGAGTGAGCCGGTCATGTTTTGCTTCGAGGTGGTCTAGTATGCCAGTAGCAAGGATAGTCTTGCCACAGCCCGGAGGGCCATGAAGCCATATGTGTTGCCGCGTCTCAAGGAGCCACTCCTGCATCATTGGATGACTGAAAATCCAAGTCCCGGTGCCTTCTTGCCGGATCTTTCTGGAGTGGTTGGCGATGCTCGAGGCGTCTGGAGGTGACAGCCAATGCTGGATTTTATCAATTCGCTCATCGTGCTTCAACTCCATCACAGCTGACTTGGTTTGATTGATGGATTTGTGCTGAGCAATATTTTCTTCGAGTACTAATACAGCATCAGCCTTCTCTACTTTGCCAAGTTGGCATCGCCTTATACTAACGGAGGCCCACCGTATCTGCAAGCTTCTTTTCCGACTCGAGCTTTGCGGGCACAATCTGACCTAGAAGGTCCTTCGTGTAAGCCGCAGCAGCCATGGCAGCAAACCCCTGCCATTCTTTGTTTTTATGAGTGTCTGAATAGTCGCAGATCCCGCGGACTATAAGGCACGGAAAATGGTTCATCAACCCAGCTGCCTCCATTTCGAAGCAAAGCACCCCCATCCCTTCTGCAAGCCTGTCACGAATATTCGCGTCTTTCATCAGTTGGTTACTGGAGGCTATAAGACCATAATGAACTACTGGATAGTCTTCATCCTCGTCTCTTTCATCTCGTAAAACCAGGTTCGATGGCTCCGTACCGCATGTTTCCGCACAATTTGATGAGAATCCGGTGGAAGGGTGTATGATCTGTGGCGCATAGAGCCTGTCGTTGCTAGGTGCTGGACGTCCATGTGTTTTCCGCAGACGAGGCCACTTTGCAAGAGCCTTCTCAATGATGCTGTTGAGTTCATGACCTTCCATGAGATACTGTGCTTCGAGGTTGGCAACGGCAGTGAGCAGGGCTTGAGGTGCCTGATTGAGACTCCCAGTCATGGTGAAAGCGCGATCTTGTATCGTTTTACCGTAGTCGTACTGAATGACACCACCCTTTCCGGCTTCCAAATCTCGAGTTCCAACAACGATGTCGCCGAGCCGGATATCGTGCTTTTCGCTCGGGGCGCCACCGCCAATTCCGACCATAAGCCCAATGCGCACATTCGGAAAACTAGAGAGCATATCTCTAGCCACAGTAGCTGCAGCGGTCGTGCCGTACTCGGACTTAGGTAGGGCTGCGATGACTACATTATGTCGCCCTATGCGCCCGAGGGCATAGCTGTTGTTGTCATGCTGCGCAACTGACTCTGGCGGATCATGCCGTTCATCCAGCAACGCTCTTGCGGCAACCAATTCGGTCGTGATTGCACATATCCAACCGATCGTGTAAAGGATTGGATCTGACATTGCACAATCTCTGTCGCCAAAAGACCGGTCTGAAAGGTAAGAATAGGGATTCGAGCCCGCCTCCGATTGTCCTGGTATCGGTAATGGGCGAGAAGCGCGACGAGTTCCGGAGGAGTGAGAGGGGAGAGCCTCGTCTTACCCTTGCGAGGTGTATTCGTACTGGAGTCAGCCGGGCACCATGTCTCAGCCTCCCCGAACCGCCTGAGTATGAGCAGGGGTGAAAGTGGCACAGCGGCCCTTCCGAAGGAGGAGAAGCCAACATGACTACTGTACCTATGCGCCCGATTTGATCGGGGCTGCATGATTATTTATTCTGCATGTGACGTGTCACTACAATCACCATTGGCTGCTTTTTATACCACTCTGAGGAGGGTTCTGTACTTTCAAGCGGTACCTTAAGTACCTAGGTATATGAGTTGGAGATCAGGCTGAAATAGGGTGTAAAATCGAGTCATTGTTCTGTTTGGCCTGAATTGATTACTCTGGCAACATGTTCTGAAGCTTACTTGAAAAAGAATTGAACCAGCCTCATTGTTCAAGCTTAAGGTACAAGTCTTTAGCCACTTTGTTCACGGAGTTATCTTTCTATTGCTACCTTACGGATGGAGCAGGGGTATACAAAAACAATCAACCGCCACGGCCATAAGAATTGCCCAGGCCACCGGGGAACTTCCTTCATGGGAAGCCCAGCCACTGTGGCTAAACCGCATCTCCAAATCCCACGTTATACCCCCTCTTCTAATCTATCACCAATATGCTCTGTCAGATGACATCTCGCGGCTCTCGCTGAATGAAATACTCATTACAGTTTGTCCGGCGTCTTTACAATGCCCGAGCCCCGACAAAGACGTCAACTTCGCTCAACGAAGGCCTGTACGCCGAACCCCTTTCCACTTCGGGCGGTGCCCGGGGGCACAATTTTTGTCTACCTCAATGTCGCTGATAGGTTATTGCAGGTGACTATTGCCATAGACGCAGGATCAAACGTTTGAAGAAGATTTCATTAAGTCAGGAGAAGAGGTCATAGGGAAGCATCATGAGCTCTAGTGGCCAGCCATATGTATTAGTTGACATACAGACTTGATTACGCTTTTGACTAAACTTTGTCTGCGAATTGAAATGGATTCAACATTCTCTTCCCCGGGACTTCTAGCCGTGTTAACCCAGTGATTTCCCCGTCCTGAGCAATTCGAAGATGTCGAAAACTTCAGATGATGCTCACTTGTCCTTGGCGGGTTTCGACATGTCGATCCCCAACAAGGCGCCTCCGATTTTGAAGCCGAACTTGTCCGGACCGAAGTTCCACTTCTTTCCGGCACCGCCTCCGGAGCCGCTAATTTGGGTCTGGGAGGACGATGGCTGTGTCTCTGCACGATAATCCTCGCCGGATACGACCTTCATTCCTCGAGGCTTGAATATTTCGTTCCATCGAACGAGCTCCTCGCGCATGCGGCTGACTTGCTCCTCGTATTCAGGGCCTTTCGCACCCGACAGTGGCTGCTGCTCTTTTGAATCCACTGTAAGGGGCGCGTCACCGGTGGTACTAGAACGCGCAGCTCTCACGAGGTTTGAAGTGAACGCAGCCCAGTCTTCATGTTGGATGTCGCGGCTCAGCCACAACGCTGAGGGCTCAGGGTAAGCGAAGGTGAAGGGCGCCGATCCTGGGATAAGGTTGATAAAATGTGCCGTTACTTCCGAAAGCTGTGGAAAAGGTGGAGAACGGTTGATAGGTTGCGTCGCAGTGTCTGCGACGTAGGGAGGAGGTGGGACGTCTTCGCTGGCCATGGTGTCTCGAGTTAGGGCTTTCTGTGTATGCGTATGAAAGTTGAGAGTTTGAGGAGAACTGCCAAAAACGACCGGCTTGGCGGCCGTATAAGTAGTCCTTCGAGCTAAAGGTCCAGACCCGAAGATGGTGCCATCCATACTTGAGCTAAATTCTTTGAAGTTATCACCTTCCTCATTCTGTTGGTTTCTTGGTCCGTTGGTGCAGGCCACATCAGCTCGTGGCGAACCTAAGTGCTGTGCCGCAATTCACAAGATAGCTGATAGAGTGCCCCTCATTGAGCTAGTGTCGCATGGTAGGACCATTTCGCTCGTCTTGAATGGAAGACTGCAAGATCTACAAGCAAGATCCCCAATTTTACTAGACTTAAATAGGTCGCGGGAAACTCGACATATCGCCGTAAGAAGAACCGGTTGAGAAAAAAGGCAAGAAGCCATGCTTATTTCATCCCGAGTCAGTGTCTAATCTGCCTGATACATCGAGATTGTGAGACCTGCATCGGCTGATGAAGAGCCGTGACAATACCCGGCGGCCGGTTGTTTTCGGGTCCCATTACTGCCGCTACATCAAATCCATCTAAGGGAACCGAATGACAACTTTGTTCTCCAAGTGATCACTGTAGCGACGGTAGTACTCCGGGGCCTCCTCAATACCAATTTCGGCAGTGACCACGAAGCTGGGCTTAGCGACTCCAGATGCGATCAGATCGAGCAAAGGTGGTGCTTGAATCAAAGGCAGAACAATGCCGCTTCCGACGGACAAACCCTTCCTCCACAGCGAGGCGACCGGCACTGGAATCTCTGCAGGCAAAGTTCCTGCGTTGGGTGCCCCTTCCGTGCTGTTTGCCCCGCCATTGTAGACGCCGCCAATGCCCATTCCACCATAAGGGGCGGTGACTGCGACCATATTTTCCAGCACAATTCCATTGTGAGGTTCTCCGGTAGCATCGACGGATTCGAATCCTACGGAGTCAACACTACGAGTGACGCCATCGGGTTCCTGCCTAAGAATAGCCGCGACAGGATCCTCCTGGGAGAAATCGATGGGGATGGCGCCGATAGATTGGGTTGCTCCAGTCGGCTCGCGATGCGATCAACAACATACACTCTGGAAGCACCGCGCAGCTTGGCAGAGTAAGCAGACAAGAGACCAACAGGGCCGGCGCCGAAGATTGCAACTGTATCTCCAGGCTGGAATCCCGAGTATGTAAGGACATGCCACCCGGTTGTGAACACATCCGAAATCATGAGATAGTCGAGCTCTGCGGTGGTGTTGGTCGAATCGATCGGGATGGGAATGACTGACTGGTCGGCGAAAGGTACTCTGGCGTATTCGGCTTAACAGATGACAAGTATGGTCAGCTTTGGCAGTTCTCTTACAAAGATGTTCCTAAAGCCAGAATCGTCCGCGAATACAAACATACCTTGCAGCCCGCCGTAGTTCGGGTTACCAACGCCGAAAGACAGAGGGTGAGAAGGACCCCAGTGGCCATCATCAGCGTTATCCGGGATGATGACATAGTCGCCGACGGATAGAGATGTCACAGCATCTCCAATGCTTGAGATGTAGCCCACGGCCTCGTGTCCAAAACCGTACGGAACTTCGGGAGACCCACCAAATCCGTGATACATGTGAAGGTCGGAGCCACAGATGGCAGAAGAGGTGATCCGAACCACAACGTCTGTTTGGTTGACGACGGCAGGTACAGGTAAGTCGATGACAGAGACGTTGTAAGGCTGGCCAAACCAAGCCACACCTCTCATCATGGTCGAATTCGTTACATTGAGCGCCATATTGATTAGACCGCGTCGTTCTGCTTTGATGTTCAACTGTGATAGAATGATGGTCGACTAGCTCGACAGTCTGAGAGATTGGTGATATCTTGCTTTGAAGGGAGACCTTGTGCAGTCTCTGCATGCCCCTTTTATAATTCTCTTTCGCCAAGAGCCACTGATGTTTTCATGTAATGACGCACATCATCAGATACCTGATCTCCTTCCTAGCGACTGCAGGTGCCGCGTATGCATGGCCATCAGCCGAGTCTATAGCGTCTTGATTGACATTCCCGTCTATGATCATCACGGCTTCTTTGCGATGTTGGTATTGAGTTGCTGCGGAGGGAAATAATGCCAGACCCCTGCTAGCTGCTGACCCGGTGTTAAGCATATCTCCTTAGAATGTGGAGAATAAGTGACACCCACCCACTGACTTCTTTTTAACCTGGGAAAAGCAAGGAGCAAGATCAGGAGTTGACCCACAATTGATAGCTGAAGTCTGGTAACTCCGTACGCGTCTAAGGCTGTGCAAATGTCTAGTAGGAAGGGCCTTGTCATATGTTGTCGTTGTATTCTTGGCGACTAACGAAATTTGTCTGAAATGCGCTCTCTGATTGGTGGAGTAGAGCAGCCTCGCAATCATAAAACCTGGCTTCGGTGTTACCGTCAGCTACGCTCCAGCGTCAAGGATGATCACTACGAATGAGCGCCACAAAAACAGCGGAAAAGGGTCTTGGCTAGGCTGAAGATGCCCAGAAACTTACAGTGAGTGGGTTGATGTAGTCAAAGAAGCCCATTTCTAAGCATGGCCATATGAGGTAACTCGGCCAAATGCAAGACGCTGTGGTGCTATGATCGGGCCGAACGTAGATCCACCGGAGGTTGTAAAACGGACATTGAACATCTCTTTTAATCCGTCTCTGAATACTTTAAATGGTAGGACGCTTTTCGATCGAAATTTTCGTACCCAAATCCAGAGTACTCCTTCACTTTTGAATACAGTTGAGATCTGGCTCTGTTCTCAGGCAACGCCATAGACCCCGGAAACTTCGCCGCCATGAAGCACAATCCCACAATCGTTCTGGCCCTTATTTGCGGATTTGCCGTAGCTGAGCCTAGTTTTGGCAACTGGTCTATTGGCCAAACAGTTTCCACTACCAGTGGCCGTGTCCTCGGCCACGCTGCTCAGGACGTCCCGGACGTTTCTGAGTATCTGGGCATTCCGTATGCTGCCGCACCTGTGAGCGCTCGACGTTTCCAGCCTCCTGCTCCCTACAATGGCTCTTTGTTCATCAACGGGTCTGATTTTGTACGTTTATCCTTCGCCATACATGATCATCAACTGTGTTTACTGACGGCGGACTAGGGCCCCGGCTGCATGCAGCCATCTGCAACCTTCCCTCAGAGCGAGGACTGCTTGACAATCAATGTCTGGACCAAGCCGCAAACCGGCGAGCGTAAGAAGGCAGTTCTCGTTTGGGTACATGGTGGCGCTTATTCATATGGTTTGTGTATTATTTCCCCGCTAGTGATACTCAACTGATCCAATTATTAGGGAGCGCGAGACAGCCGGCATACAGCGGCCGTTTCTTCGCGAATGATTCAGATGTCGTTTTGATGTCCATCAAGTAAGTTGTAGTCCTAGGTTTGACAACTAGAGCTAATAGCATGTTGGCTAGTTACCGACTCGGAATTTTTGGTTTCCCCGGGAATCCTGCCTCGCACGCGAACCTGGGATTGCTAGACATGAGACTTGCTCTGGAATGGATTCAACAAAATGCGGAAAGTTTCGGCGGCGACCCAAGTCGAATCTCTGTGTTCGGCCAATCTGCAGGAGCGGGAATGGCGGACTTCTATGCATACGCCTATGCTTCGGATCCCATTGCAAACGGCTTTGTTCTTCAAAGCGCAACAGTCAATGGCTTCCCTGCGCTGACCAAGAACTCCACGTCTGCACGATGGTTTAGAATCACGAAGGCTGTTGGATGTGGTGGCATCACCGCGGATCACGACGTTGTCACAGACTGCACGAAGAATCGGACTAGTCAGCAGATATTTGGCGCATTTTCCGCGGAGGAGACTGGTGTCGGTGCCACGCCTGCCTTTGGACCTGGGGTGGACGACATACTGGTTTTTGCCGATTATTCCCATCGTCGGGCAGCCAGAGCTGGATACCTGATGGGCGACAACGCGAACGAGGCAGGCGCATTCCGAGGACTCCAGCCAAACAGGTCTGAAGCGTACTGGAACGACTTCAACTTCAGGTACTACACTTGCGCCGACGCTGTACGGATCGGCAAGCTGTGAGTGACGGGATGTCCTCCTGGAGATACCGATATTTCGGAGATTTTGCAAATCTGGCCATTTCATCCAACCCGCCCAGTGGAGCCTATCACGGCGCAGAAGTAGGTTTTGTCCCACTTAGAAGCCTCATGTCACAGACTAATAATGTCTTCCAGCTTCAGCCTCTTTTTGGGACGCTCCCTCAGACACCACCAAGCACTGCAGCGGAGTTGGCGACAGCTGAGTTTCTTCGAGGGGCGTGGACAACCTTTGCAAAGAATACTTCATCTGGGTTACTTTCATATGCTGGTGGCTGGCCTTCCTATGATTCTGCTCAACGGACCCTTGCGCAAATTGCACGGAATGATACGCTGGGATTGAACCTTGGTCTTGGTAACGCATATGATGAGATTTGCTCATCTTTGCCAGACGCTCCTCCTTCTTAGTTGATTAAAGACAACAGTTCTCAATCGATTGATTAGGGCCTTGAAATCTGCCAAACATGAGTTCAAAAGGACGGATACTGGGTCTTATTGTCATCCACACTGAGTGCGTTGCATGCTGTATATAGTTTAACCTTGCCAAATTGACACTGTCACCGGCTTGTCGGTTATGATTTAGACACATCGATCAGTAGTAGCATGGAAGTTCTCATGCGGAATACACGATCCGACATGTCTGCAACAATTGCAATAGAACCATCATTGTGGATGGAGTCTGTGGGAACCCGACTTCTCGTTCTGGAAATTACCAGAATACATCAGAAAAGCACACACTGTACCTTTAGAAATACGAATGAAGAGGGAAACTTCTTTACGGTTGGATCGTGAGCTTTCCTCATGCCTCCGGAGCCGTTGCAACAGGAAAGGTTGAGAAAGATGAGATCAGAGAAGGCGTGTGCCTTCAAATGATGAAAGAAATTCTATGAAAGCTTCCGCGCAGTGTCGCCGGAAAAACCACTCCTCATACTAAACATAAGCTAGACTCGCTCCCTGCAAAACAAAACAATTTTCACCTGTCTTGCAGGATGACGTATTGCTGACCGTAGCCCTGGCATGCCGCGGCTATTTTGCGACCGGGGTATGGAAGCTATTGACTAGGCTAATGATACAACTTTGCCAAGAGCCGCCTTGGTAGGGCTGCAACATCGGCGCGCAGGATCTTGACCCAGCAGCCTCAAAACAAATATTGGCAGCCGATGTTCAGTTCACCCAAGGATGTTCCATTTTGCCTCAGAGAAAACGAGCGGTTCAGCCACTCTAAGGCGGACTTCAAACATCTTATATGTGACCCATGCTGCTGCCGCAACGCGCGACACAAGTACCTGTGCCCCTGTAACCCAAGCGAATCCCAACCCGCCCCCTGCGAACGTGGCTTCGGACAATGACATCAATATGTCGAACAGGATTTGCGCTTCTGGGCGCTGAGGCGTCACCCTCCCGACGGATGAGCTGCTCCATGATTTTAGGACGATCTCCGCTAGTGACCAATCATGCTGCGAGACAGAGGTCACGTCGATCGTAGCGCAGCCACATCAGGGAGCTTGAGGTGCTGTCGCGTACGCGTTAATTATCCCTTCCCTGCGAGATCATGCGAGATCCACATGCGCCTGCGGGTTGACTTCACTTGAACAACACCTGAACTTACTAGAGTCGCGGTTCTCCTTTGTGAAAAGTTCCTCACAGTCACATAGGTTCGAGAAAAACAAGACAAGAATGGCGAATTTACCAACAATAACACTCGACACCACGCTCGCCGACCTCTACCGGCGAGCGAGCCCAAAGAATGCGAACAAAAGGATAGCGCAAGTTCTCTGCGGAATCAACTCCGCGTCTGAGCTCAGCGCCAACGTTCCTCGGAACGCGAAATATTTGTATCAAGACAGCCCTTTCAACTCAATCCCAAAAGAGGGATCCGCCAACGGTCACGCAGGGGACAGGAAGCAGCAGCAAGAGCTAGCCGTCAAGTACCTATCATTGATCCCGCAGCGCGATGCCTTCATCAGCGGTGACACGGCCGTTGTCCTCTTCAACATCGATGAGACCGACAAGCAAAAGGCCCATGACAAAGACGAAGCCCACAAGACCATCTCAGTTCTCGCCAGGAACCAACAGCCAGATCTCATCTTCTGCCCGGGACCATCAAAAATTCCTATCAAGGAAGCTGGTATCGACCTGATTGCATACAAGTTGGTTCTGGATGGCCTGGAAGACTATGACCTGATTGTCCCGCCAGAGACGCACTGGTTTCTCAACTCAAAAGCCGCCCTGGCCGAGTCTGGACTGCCGACACCGAAGTCGAAGATTGTGGAGCTTGATGGACTTGCAGGAGAGGCGCGACTGTGCTGCACGCTATGCAAAGGAGACACGGCCGAGTTCGTCATTCCCCAGGCCTGCTCAGGTGGTCGAGGTGAATGGTTTGAGAAGCAGAGCGAAAAGATCTTCGCCGACCTCAAGTCGCATCCGCTTCCGTTCGTACTCAAGAACCAGCAAACGTTTGGTGGTGCGGGCACGTACATCATCAGCACCGAAGAAGACCGAGAAAAGGTCGTGCAGGATTTTAGGGACGGTATCCTTCGCAAGCTACTATCATCGGTCACTGATTCCAACGTCCACCTTCGACCTGCAGCGCTTGTGCTCTCGGACCTGGTTGAGAACCCCATTGGAGATTACGGTCTGACGTTTTTCGTCACTGATGATGGGAGCGACCCTATCTTTCTCGCGGCTTCGGAGCAAATGATTGATGACGACAAGGCGTGGATCGGTAGCACGATCAACTATGCTCGACAAGACGAGCTGAAGAGGAAGTTCGGCGCTTTAGTCAAGAAAATTGCTGTTTGGCTCAGAGGCCACGGGTATGTTGGACCGGCCGGGGCTGACGTTCTTGAAACGGCACCAACGACAAACGGACAAACGCCAAACGGCCACACAGCAAATGGTTCAAGATGGGAAGAAGACTTCTCCCATTTCCACGTTGTTGACCTCAACATTAGGACATCCGGGTCTCTGTGCCTCCCTCTCCTTCAAGGTCACTTTACCAGCCGTGGCTTCTGGAGTGGGTCCTCATTCTCCATCAGTCTAAAGAAGACACGGGCAGAGTTTATCAGTGAGTTCAAGGAGAAGTTTGTGAGTGGGCAGATGTGCATCATCAGTTGGTACGAGGACCCCGACACCGGCGTCAGCTTGGCCGACGTAGCGGTGGGTGCTGAGGATCAGAGGGGTCTGACAAAGGCGATGAAGAGTGTGCGAGATGCGACGGATGAAGTGACATTCTAATGCAATTCAGACATAGATTGTAGATGTAAACTTTAGAATGATGGGGAGATCGATCACAAAATCTTCTGCAGGGCCTGATTTTATGTCGGTTAATGTATGCGTGAGGTCTGGGGAGGTGCCGAAATTGATTTACTGCGACCCACATGGCCGCAAACCACGCAACATCAATGTCTATTTAGATAGTAGACCCATCAAGGGACACCCGCACATCATATGTATAGAATACGTACAAATTCAATTGCTCGTTAAGATCTTTCATTATTTTTGCTCATCCCATACATACGTTCCAGTGGCATTTGCTCAAACATCACAAAGAACACGAAACATGTCCGCCAAACCCATAGAGAGAGCTCGCCCTATCGACGCGGTCATCTTTGACCTGGACGGTACTTTGTTCGACCATTCCCATTCCTTGATACAAGTTATGGCAAAAATGCAAAGTACGAGGCCTGAATTACGACAATTTCCCCCCGAAAAGCTCATCCTCGAATACCAGCGTGCACTTACCCGCGCCTACGATGATTATCTCGCAAACAAAATTACCTACGAAGCGAAAGACAGAGAGAAGGTTCGGCATTTCTTCCAGTATCTTGGTCTACAAGCTCCATCACAGGCTGAGATGGAAAGGTTTCACGACACGTATAAGGCAGTATACCGCGCCAAATACCGCCCAACCACCGACAGCCTGGAGACCCTACAACGGTTGAGAAACATGGGAATATCTGTCGTCATCCTCACAAATGGACAACAAAAACACCAGGAGGAAAAGGCAGCTGCACTTGGCATACTTCCTCTCGTCGACTCTCTGATTAGCTCAGAGATGATAGGTTATAGTAAGCCGGATAGACGGGCGTTCCAATTTGTCATCGACAAGCTAGGCTATCAAACTGACCGACTTCTTATGGTCGGCGACTCGGCTAGGGCGGACATTATGGGGGCTTTAGGGGTGGGATTGCGCGCGTTGTGGTACGCCCTGAGTCGAACCCGAATGATCAACCGAAGACTGAGAATTACCACGTAATCCAAAATATCTCCGACGTTTTAGACTTTGTCAGAGCTCCGGTCTGAGGGAGCCAGGACGAAAATCTACGTACAGCTGCAGACTAAAGGCTGTAAGTTATGTCTCCAGCATGTACATGTTCGTGGTGTTTTTTTATTTGCAGCCAGAGACTTTATTAGGACAATGCTACTATTAGAAAAGCTGATCTCAAATGTATAAGGTAATCTTATCTTATGTCTCGCCACATGACTCAAGCTGATTGGGCAATAATCTTGCCAGCAGCAACCTCTGCAATGCCATACGCAGCCGTCTGGATGTGACCAGAGAGAATGATGGGAATGATGCTGTTGTCCACCACGCGCAAATTGGTAGTTCCATAGACCTTAAGATCGGCGTCCACAACCCCGCCGTCGTCTCGAGGCAGAAGAGAGCAAGTGCCAACAGGATGATAAAAGCTGTTGACCGTGTTGACTGCAAACTCGCTGAACTGCTCGTCCGTCTGTACATCCGGGCCTGGCTCAGTCTCGACCTCCCACATCGCAGAGATAGGGCCCGTCTCGGCGATCTTGCGAGCAAACTTGGCACCCTCCGCCGCAGCCTTGATGTCGTGCTCGTTGTTGAGGTACTTAGGGTCGATGATCGGCTTGCCTGTCGGGTTGGCCGGGTCGATGTGCACGTTTCCGCGGCTGAGGGCGTGCATAACGGTGCTGAAGACTGTGATGAACTTGCCGGAGCCAGGGTACCCGGCGGCACCGACGTGGTTGGCCTCGAAGATGAGCTCGTAATCCGGAACTGCGTCGTTCTTGAGGAACTCGAGCTTCTTCTTGTCAATGGGGTTAGTGCTAGTGCCGACGGCAGCCTCGGCGAGAGAAATGATGTCAGCCTGGGCTTGGCTGTCGACCCTGCCCCAGTTCAAGAAGCCATAGGCAGCCGAGGTGTAGTCGTAGAGAGACACTTCTCCATCGATCCACTTTTGGAGTTCAGCGGTGGCGTTCTCCCCGTTAGCGTCGAAGATGAGGTTGTCGAATGAGTCGATGCCATCCTTGAGACGATACACGTTGGAAGTGCGGATATGGTCTTGGTAGTTCTCGCCAACTCCAGGAAGGTCAACCAGAGGTGTAACTCCGGCAGCCTCAAGCACTGCAGTTTGCCCGATGCCAGAAAGCTCGAGCAGAACAGGGCTCTGCACAGAACCAGCGGAGAGAATGACTTCCTTGGTAGCATTGATAACACTGCCGTCAGCGAGCGTAACCCGGTGGCGACAAAACTCATTTTCGCAGGCCTTTTCGAGATTAACCTTGACAACCTGAGCACTCGTCTGAACAACGAGGTTGGAACCAGCGAGAGGCAGGTAGCTGTTGGCGCTGTAAGAGCGGCTGTAATCGACATTGTTGATGTTGGTTCCCTGGAACATGATGCCGATGGGGTTTCCGTGCATGTTGCCCTCCTCGTTGATAGGAAGACCAAGCTCGCTGCCGGCCGGCTGCCATGTGTTGAGGACATCATAGATGACGCGGTTGTACGTGTTACGGATGGGACCGGTGCGGCCGCGAGTATCCTTGTCTGAGCCGGTGAAGTTCTCCGACTTGGTCATGGCATCAATCATGACGTCCCAAGTCCAGCCTTCGCTCCCCATCTCAGCCCAAGATTCATATTCCGGGGACGAAGCACGGTCGTAGCAGAGGTAGTTCATGGCCGATGAGCCACCCAAGACCTTGCCGCGGTTGACGAGGATCTGGCGACCGCCGAGACCGCTCTGGTCAACCGTGGTGAAGTTCCAATCAAAGTTGGTTCCAAGGATGGAGCCTCGTAGACCCGGGACGTTGATGCGGAGCTCATCGAGGGCAGACGGACCGGCTTCAAGAAGCAAGATCTGGGCATCCGGCAGGCCTAGACTCAGGCGTGTTGCCAGAGCTGATCCAGCCGTACCTCCTCCCACAATCACCTGTATGAAGTGTCAGCTACCTCATTGAGACAAGAGAGGTCGATAGATCAACGTACATAGTCGTAAGTCTTGTCCTGGGCCGACGCGACACCGAACAGGAGGACAGCTGCTGGCCAAGCCTTGGAAAACATCATCTTGGGCAAAGTGAAAATGAGTGACGGCCGTTGATGATGGAGGTTGACGAAGGATCGTGGCTGGGTGGTCTGAAAGGTCTGTTCATTGGATGGGAGGGCGGCTTGTTTTTGTACAAGCCGTTGATGGCTCCTACTTCACGTGGGGAAGAGCCATCGGGCTGGGTATCTCGGTCCACTAACCCGCTTATGGGAGGAGATTGTGCAATCGAAGCCGTTTCTCGCATTACGAATGCTTTGTTCATGCGCTCGTATGTCGGATTGGGGGCCTTCAAGACGTTTACCCCGGGAAGCATCCGGGCGTCCCTATTGGGCGGAGAATACCTAGTAGACATTAATAGCCTGAGTATCATAAGCTCATTGTTCAACGTGGACGACTTCGACCGCAGTTCAATGCGGAGACTTTGGAGAAAAACATGCTTCCAGGGACGCGACCTTGGTTATTACTCCAGACTCCATAGCTGACACATGCTGCAAGCAAAAGTCCGCTAATCCTTCCCTGGTAGCCAAAGGTAGGACTTGGCGTCGAGGCCTACGAATAGACAAGGTCAAGCGACATTACATCGGAGATATCTTCCTGCGCTGTCATGCCACGAAGAGCGTATATGTACCGCGACTGCAAGTCTTCAATGGCATGACTACACCGAGACTGCCAGTATAATTTTGTCCAGGGCCAATATGGTCAACGAAGGATGTTCCAACTCATGTAGCACACGTTCAAGTTACGGAGGGCGCACGCTCTCTCGGGTGTTCTTATTGCTGACTGCATGTACCGACACATCCATCGACAGATGTGGCGTCGGCCGGCAAGATTCATCCGGACAGAGAGTCTTGCTAAACTACCCCTCCAAATGTGGTAGTTGGGAGAGAAGGTGCGAGTGAGAGAGAACTCGCATCAGTGCGCAAATTGCGGCTGTCAAACGTCAGACCCCATGGATCTACCCGCATTTTGTTCTCCAATAACTTCCAGCAGGCCCGTCAACATTCGCCCAAGGCGGAGCAGAAGCGGGACTGACACCAACAGACGAACACATCCCCGATCTCCAGGTCAGTGCGGACAAGGTAACGCTCTCGAACATCGAGGGCAACCCCACCACGTCAAACGTCTCCTTCGCCTAGAGAGCGATGTTCGTATTTCAGGGTGATCCCTGTCAGCGGGTTGCAAAGAGGGGCGGCGGAGGGCATCTCTGGGGTTAGCGCCAACGGTGGCCTTTGCAGGCGGGTCCCGGTGAGAGGAGACAGTTGGATTAAGAATAAGACTAAGAAGCCCTGTCTGTATGGGGCCAGAAAGAAGGGTCACTCTGGGGATAACAGACTGCTCAGATATACTCCGTCAGTGTCGTAACGAATGCTCTGGTGATCGGAGTTGTGCTTGTTGAAAAAGTAGGTGGCTTGCGAAGGATTCTGCACTATGAGACTCCCCTATCTTCCTCCAATTCCAAAGGAACACCCATAAGGTCTCTGGTATGATCGAGCTG